>VXAU01005288.1:307272-371997 GCA_013399695.1 Formicarius rufipectus | reverse complement strand
TTTTTTTTTGTTTTTGTTTTTGTTTTTTTGTGTGTTTGTTTTGTTTTGGGGTTTTTTTGTTTGTTTGTGTTTTTTTCTCCTGTTTTTTTTGTTGTTGTTTTGGGTTTTTTTTGTTGTTGTTGGGGTTTTTTTGTATGGTTTTTTGTTTGTTTGTTTGGTTGGTTTTCTTTAAGGAATCACACTGTCTTGCTGAAGCTCAGCTTAATAACACACTACTTAGGCATGTGTGGGTGATTCTGCAGACTTCATGGCCAGGAGCTGAGGAGGGAAGTGGGGCCTCTTCACTGATACCGGAGCCCCAATAGTATAAAATTGTGCCCTTGTGTGGTTTTACTGGTTTGTTACCAGGACTGAAGGCTGTATTTGGTACAAATTTTTCTTTCAAGATTTAAGGTGGTGACAGAAGAGCCTCTGAAGGCAGCACTCAGGGACTTCACCTTGTCTGTCCTGAAGAGAGAGGCAGGTCACGGACTAGGAGGAAGATCAGTTGATATTTGCAAATCCCATAGTAATGAGCACTGATGGGAAAAGAAAGGCGTCAAAAACATAAGGCTATTAAGTGAGGTTTGGGTAAACACTGTAGTAGTTTGGGGAGGTGGGTGAGTGTATGTCCCCACTTTGCTCCGACAGGTTTAGGGGACTCTGGACTTATCCTTAAATAGACTTAGCCTTAAAACTTATCCTTAAATCCTTATCTTAAATATCCTTAAAAATCCTTAAGTGTAATTAAGCCTTTGCAGTACAAATTCATGTCCATTCAAATCAGGACCCTTTCCAAGAGCAAAGCAGTTGTCCTTTTGATTTTGAGCAGGACAAGTCTGAAATGCTTGTTGTGTATCAGGGTGGGTAAAGCCATGGTAAAGCATTGGGTAACAATAGCCATTGTCAGATGGACTGCCCACAGTGGCACAGTGTCAGTGCAACCCTTACCTTGCTATGTCCGTAGGTTTTCACAGCTACAGTTCTTCTGTTAAAAGGAAAAATCTATTTCTTTTGCTGTTTGTGTCTTCCATGCCCCACGTTTGTATCAGATGTGCAGTGCTCATAAGAAACAGTATTTCCCACTTGAATACCAAACTGTGTTGTTACAGCACTTCCTCTGCTGACACATTAGGAAACTGTACCTTATTGCAAAAGAAAAAAATGCTGCTTCAATGTTGCTTTAAAAAAAAAAAAACAAACCGGGATACTTCAGATAACTGTTGCTCAGGATCTTTGTAATTACTCCCTAAAACTGAGAAACAAGCGTTAGGGAGAATAATGGCTCTGTTTAACTGCACTGAGGCGTGTGCGAATGGCGCTGCTCATGCGGCGCCACCAGCCTGTCACTCGGACTTCCTCAGGATGGAACTCAAACGAGTTTTGTGTCACTGCCATTCGGTTCCAGTGCATATCCTGGGAATAAGGGATAGTAATCCAGAGCGGTGTTTGGTACAGGGGCACCAGATAGACTTGCAGAGCTGTTGCTGGAACCCTCTGGTTAGAGCTGTCTGGTGTATTTGCTGTTCTGCTTTGTGTGCCCTGTTTCCTTCCCATTTTGAAGTCTCAGTAACCTGGCAGTTAGGAAATGCAGCCTTTCCAGCTCCTTTATGTGGTTGCTGGCTCTAGATGCTATTTTTGCTGCTGTGATATGTTGATGCAGTTACAAGCTGTGCTGGTTTAGAGTTAAACTGGCAGGAGAAATGAATCCAACTCAGAATTGGATTGCAAGTTAGAATAACAGTTTAATAAAAAGATCACAAAATACACTGAGACAGAAGGAAAATTTGTTTGTGCCAAAAAAACCCCCAAAACCAAACAGATGTACAGCCCAGCACAATGGGGCATGAGCAGAATGGAGCTCACCAACCTCTGTGCTGAGCACCATGTGGGTCCCCTGAGTTCAGAGTAAGAAGAAAGGAAGAAACTTGCTGGTGAAAATGATAGTTGCAGTCTGGTGGCAGTCTCAGTCCCGTCAAGGCTCTGCTCCTCCTCTGGATCTGAAGAACTCCCAGTCCCAAAACCCCAACTTATCTGTGCTTGGGCTCAGATGGGAATGCCCAGTCCCTCCCCCAGGGCAAGGAGTTTCCAAAGGGGTGATTTACTCTGTGAGGTCCATCCTGGCATATTTTTGGCATCCCTGATGGCCCATGAGCAGACATGACCCCTCAGGTAGGTGTGAAGACAGGAAACCTTCCTTACCCCACAGAAGTTCCTGAACACCCCCCTGTGCCCTGAGGGGTGGGGTGTGCCCTGGGCAGCTGCTGCCAATGGGCCATGGGGAGCAGTTCATGAGAAAAATGACAGAGAGGGTTTAGTATCCACACCCACACAGTGACAAACTGAGCCTGGCTACTCAAACCAGGACACAAGCATGTGGAGGAGCACTTTTCTAGACCTAAACGCACTGAGAATTAAAATTTGAAAAGTCCTGTGGATCTTACATTTGCTTTTATAATTCTGTCATTTTACCTGCATCTCAGTGTCTTCCAGTGTCTAGCATGGAGCCCCTGTGGTTTTAGAAGTATGACAACAAAAATGTTCTTGTTTTTGTAACTGCATTCCTGCAAAATATTTGTTTGGAAAACAGATGTTTTCATGTATTTGTGTATTCTGTATCCTCTTGTGGCCTTTGAAACTAGTAGGAATTATATGCATATGTTTCACTGGAATGCCCTACTTGGAGAATAAAAATAATGGCTTTTTTAATGTTTTGCCTCAGGTAAGTTACCTCGTGCTTTTTATATTCCTGTGGTTCTCACTTCAGAAGTGCTTGCTGTGAGCAAACAGAACGGTGACAGGGCCAGGTCTCCTGGAGGAGCTGTGCTGCAACCCAGCCCCAGTGGCAGGCAGGAGCTCTGCAGGCAGCACTGCCTCCTGAGCTGCCTGCAGCCAACACTGCTTCCTTCCAGCCCAGCTAAGGCTGATCCCGGCTGGGAACTGGGAATGAGGTATTGATGTGGCTGCATGTCAAGCAGTGCTGTAAATCTGTCATTTACACCGCGGTTTGTTTGGGCATTTATGTGTGTGAGGAAGCTTAAGGTATAGGCAGCCTTTATTTTCAGCTGCAGGAATGTAAGCTTCTGGCAGAAACTGCAGAATTCGGCTGCAGTCCACAAGTCGTGCTCTAGATAGTAATTTGTTTTAAAAATAGTTTAAAAATATTTTTGGAGAATGTTAAGAATAGCTATTGCATTACAGAGAATTTCCCCTTTAGTAGTCTGCTAAGAGTATGCTTTCCCATCAGAATAGCATTCCAACTTTTCCTTGGAACATTTCACTTGCATTTTTGAATTGCTTAATTACAAATTATACATATTTGATGTAGCCTGCTGTTTTCCATAGGAAGAACTAAAAGTGCTTTGAAGCTGCTGAACTTTATTTAGCCCTGTTTGCTCCTTACCCTGTCTGGAAAATTTCTCCCATCTATGTGAGTTCAGAAGGAATTTAGAGTACTTTAGTTATTTTCAATAAAAACATTTGACAACAGACCCCAGTTTACCTTTTTTTGGGGGGGGGGAGGGGGGTGCTGGGTGGGAAGTGGTATTTTTTTTAACCATTACAAAGTCTTCAGTTCTGTCATATGGTTAGGTGAATAAACAACATGTCCAGGAACATGCTAGAAACAAAATGAGCTTCTAGCTACTTTACAATTAATGTGAATCTTCTCCAGTTGCTGGGTGACCCACCCAGGCTTTGGGAAACTGGTAAGAAGGATTTCTGTATTACATCCTCCTGGCAGATTGTGCAGTAATATTGATTGTAGCCTTTGGTAGATTCATAGAGGTTTATTGATTAGTCCTGCATTGAAGTGCAGGTTATCCTTACCTACACTTGCTGCGGGTGTCTTAATTAAAAACCAGGGCAGGGACAAAATCTGTAAGAGGATAAAACTGTTGACTTTCATTTGTCTGCAGTCCCCAGAAACTGATGAAAGCTCTTGTAGCTCATGTGAATTGTTGATTGGGCAAAACATTAACAATATTATTTTTTCCCCTCCTTATTAACAGCTGCTTGCAGTGGAGAACTGGAACAGCACACAGAGAGACGGGGAGTCATCTATAGTCCTTCCTGGCCACTGAACTATCCTCCAGCCATAAACTGCAGCTGGTACATTCAAGGAGATCGTGGAGACATGATAACAATTAGGTATGGTTTGATATTCTGTAGGGGTAAAGAGTTGCTTTGCTGAAATGCAAGAAAGTGTGAGTTCTTATCAGATTATAGCAGTGTGAGGTTGTCGGTCAGAGCTACTGGGTGGTCAAAGAAAGCCAAAGTTGACTACCCTGGAAGGTGATTACAGGTTGGCACCTCTCTCATTTTAGAAATGTTTCACTGTGTCTTGTTTCTGTAGGCTGCTTCTGACATCATTGTTATACAAGCCACTTGTAGTCTTTTAGTGTATTTATCTTCACAATGCCCATGTGAGTTTTCATATACCTCTGATAAATGAGGGGGCGGGAAACAGTGATGTATTTACTTACATTAAATAGTTTCCTTTCTCTTCATTGGTTATAAATAGGAATAGGTGAAGGCTATAAAACCTAGAACAGCCTCAGTGGGATACATAAAATTATCACAGTAAAAATTGCTTTTTCTCTAACATCTTGAAATGGTGCTCTATTTAATGGATAGTCTAAGATAGTTACTGCTTATTGTTAATTATTAACCAATAGATACTTGCTTTTCTGCTTAATATTTATTTCTAACAAATTAAATAAAAGTTAGCATTTGTGGCACAATTTCAGCTCAATTCTAGAAAAATGTTATTCAATAAAGACTAAAATGTTCTAAATGTTTAGGCTATAATATGAGCATACTGTGAATGTGCTTAATTTCTCTGGGCCAGTTTGTAGAGTCCTCAAACCAACAATTTCTTACTTAAAAAAAGCCAACCAACCAAAAAAACCCCCAAAAACCTAGGAAAGGTTTTTTTGTTGGTTTTAGTACAATTGTGTTTGACACCATCTGCTCATTCTTTGCTCAGCTGCTTAAAAGGACTGCAAACCTCTTCAACTGCAGATGCTCAGCAATTAAAAACAAATCTGCCACAGATGGAATAATAGGAGGGCTCCACCATCCCTAGTTCAAAATAGGACCTACTCATCAAAAGTGATGAAGTAGATACCTGCCAGCATTTGAGAGCCATAAATAGAAACATGCTTTTAAACCCCATTACATTGTATTGGACTTGGGGAATTTGTTTCAAAGCAGAGATTGTTGGAAACTCTGAGAAAGCATACAAATAAGACACAGTACTTGACTCTGGAGAGCAACACTGCAGTTTATGCTATGAAAATGTCTCAGAGCTCCCAGTTAGAATTAGGGCTCTCTTCTGCAAGTATGAGTGTAGCAGAGGCTAAAGAAATAAAGGAAAGTAAGGTGTGGAAACTGGTGGTAATGTGTATACAGTTTGAATGTGTGTACAGCAATATAATTTGAAAGATTTCTTCTTAATGGGTTTGTTTTCTGTCACTGAATACACATCCATATCCTGCCCTCCTCTGCACATGCAAACAATGGGAGCTATGTGTTTACATCCCAGGGAGAAGTGTTGTGGTGTTACATTTCTGACTATAAATGTACTTGGAATGACTCACTCCAGTGTATGAAATTCAAAATGTTACAGCATAAGAGGATTTCTTTACAAGGCTGTGGCCCTTGTAAAGCCAAGGATGTACAAGAAGCAGCTGACTTGCCTAGGCCAATGTTCAGATACAAACATTTTTAACTCTGAGTAGCTGGGTATGCTTCTTGACCTAACACACAATGTGTTGATAAGGGCAAAAGACTAGCTTTTTAAAATTTTCCTAGGAAAATAAAAGAGTGTTCTTCTGCTAACATATGGATTTTGAAAGGTTTCAGAAAAACCCATCTCCTTTGTGTTATGTTACGTTGAATGCGTTTCCTTTGATCTTGAGTTCTTATTGACAGTAAGACAGCAGTGTTATATAAGAGATATATATAATGAGATACAGCAGGAGTCATTAAGGGATAAAATTGCAATTGAAAGTATTTTTAATTTCTAAACCCTTTGCAGTTGGTGGTCATTTTTTATGAACCTGTTATTCAGCAGCTTTCAGTAGAACAGTGCCCAGACCTACATGTGGATGTAAGATGCTGGCTTCCTGTGGGCATCTCCTTTAGAAGCTTTGTCTTGATGCCTGTCTTTCATGTGTGTGCCTTGATTTTCTTCATATCCTCACATTTCCATGCTTACTGTTTTGCTTTATAGTTCAGTTTTTAGAAGTCCTAGTGGGAGTTTTCCCATGAACAGGAAATTTGTGTTCTTTGTGCTTATACCACTATGTTAGTCATGCACATTTCACTACTTTCTTCCAAGTTTGTGTGTCTGATGGAATGGTTCTGTTGAGACCGGGGAACAAGTCTGTAGCCCTCAGGGCTATGTTGTGTCTCTTTAAATTCAGGTAATCAGTCTGTTAGATATTGTTTTGGAAACTACTTGGTTTTCCCCATCCATTTTCTCTATTTTTATGCCTGTTTTTGCAGAGGACAACATAAAATCCTGTAAGATCAGATAAAGATGTCATATGCAGTAACTGCCTTTGTACCATCCTTTACAGGCTTATAGGTATATGCTTCCTCATATCTGAGGAAAAGATCAAAATCATTTTTGTTTAGCAGTTGCTGTTACCTGATGTCTGTAATTAACCCTGATGTGGGCAAAGTATACCTTTATTGTTATTGGAATTTGTGGGACTGAGGGTAAAATCTTCTCTGTGCTCAGAATTGAGGATGAGAGTATTGAAAAGCCATCTGCTTAGTGAGGCACTCAAGCTGTCTCTTATTAATTGAGGCGTGGGGGGGATCACCGTCTTTGGCTTTCACTTCAGTGATTCATGGCATTGATGTTGAAAATAGAAATTGTCAGGTACCTGACAGGAGGGGTAGCCAGGAGGGGTCGGGCTCTGCCCCCAGGAAACAGCAGTAGGACAAGAGGGCACAGTCTCAAGGTGTGCCAGGGGAGGTTTGGGTTGGCCCTCAGGAAGAAGTTCTTCACAGTCAGAGTGATCAGACATGGGAATGGGCTGCCCAGGGAGGTGGTGGAGTCACTGTCCCTGGGGGTGTTTAAGGGGAGATTGGATGTGGCATCAGTGCCCTGGGCTGGGTGATGGGGTGGTGTTGGGTCAGAGCTTGGGCTCAGTGATCTCAGAAGTCTTTTCCAACCTCACTGATTCTGTGATTGGTGTTTCCATTTTCTGAGTAAAACTGCAGCCTGGTCATGTAAAGGCTTGCTGGTCTGTAACTGTGAATAGTTAAAGGGACTGTTTCAGAGCCTGTTTACCAAGCTCACAGTGTTTCAGAACTTGACATTAATTGGAAAAACCTAATAGCCATTTATTTCATTCAGTTGCATGTGCTCAGCTTTTGAAGGAGCAGTCCCAGTGTCTCCTGCCTGAGGTCACACAGTGAGCTGGTGCTTGGGAGCTGGGAGCAGAATGGAGCTTTCCTGACTTCAGGTCCTTGTGCTTCAGTGGTTAGGCAGAAATTTTTAATGAGCCAATTAAGTCATCAGTTGTTCACAGTCTGCACTTGCAGTGAGAAGTTGGCAAATAGAAGTAACTTTTCTTGCTTAATTGGCCAGTTCTGATTTATTTTGGGACTGTGGTCTACTGCATAATGTTTATTCTCCAATTTTAAAAAGGAGTTTAGAGGGCCAAGTTGGGCATTTACTTTTTTATTTATTTACTCATCACTTTCATTCAGATTTTGCATCCCATGTTTGTCCTTTTTCAGTTATTAAGAATGCTTTTTTTTTTTTTTTTTTTTGCTTTAATCTCTATTCTATAGGGGCTGTAGAGAATTCCCTACATTATTTAGAGAAGTGCTTTTTTTTTGTCCTAGCTGCTATTGCTGCTTTCAGTGCAGATGACAAAAAGCTTAGCTCTGCTGAGCATTGGTTTTGCAGGTTGCACATTTTTTTCTTGTATGTACAGACTGTTCATGTGTGTTTGTGATTATCTGGTTTAATGCAGTTCTTTCCAACAACATAAAATACTTGTCACTTAATATCATTGTGAGCTACTGTTACTTCATTTGAGTGCATAGGCAAGAACTGATATATATGCCTGACCCTGTGATTTGCTGTGAGCTCCTGGAGTTCTGCTCACTCTTGGGGGTAACCCTTTTCTCAGTATAATACCACTGAAAGGAGAATCAGATTCATTTACTGATTGCTGCAGAATTCAGTAAAAACAGGATTTAGTGCTGCGTTTCTCAGTGCACATTGAGTTGTTTTGATCCTCAAAGTCTGAATGCTTCCAGTGCTTGAGACAATTCTTGTACTTTTGTATAAAAGTAGGGAATATTTAAAGGAATTAGCTGTGGAAGAGACATTCCAAAAGTGACATAACTAGAGTTAGTGCTTTTGAGTGGGATCTTTCAGAAGAGACAAAACCTGCAAAATGTGGTCCATCACAGGGTTTGCTGGAAGGGGTTAGTGACTTCCCTTTTCCTGCCAAAGCCTGTGCTCTGCTGCCCAAGATGTTTAAAAGTGCTGTGGTACTGACTGATGCTGCATGAGGTATGGGTGACAGTATGCATTAGTACTCTGTTTCAGTATGACTTGATCCTTGTTTTACTCACACAAAATCATGGAGCTCTTGGGTGCCAGGGGCCTGGGACTTCCCTTAACAACAATAACTACAGACTTTATTCAATGCTTTTCCAAAGCCTGTAAGATGTTTGTATGGTCCTACAGGCAGTAGGAGCACAAGACTGTCTCTTATTTCCATTCCATATCATCACTCATTCGACCACTGGACTAATCCTTTTGATATAAAAAATTTGCATTCCAGTTTGAGAAAGTTCAACTGAATAAATAAATGTCCCTGAGCTCTATTTTGTGGGTAGCAGAATTACATTATTCTTCAGAAGGCTGTAACAGCAGCAGCACTAGATCTAATTACAGATGATGAAAGAAGTGAAGTAGCAGAGGTTGAGCACAGTATTCAGGACTCTTAGCTAAAATAAATCAGTTGTATATTTAATGTCAGGAGTAGAATGGCAGAAACTTGTTACACAAAACCTTGTTGGCACAAATACATTCTGAAGTGAAAACCAATTCTATGTATTTAGAAGTGCTCATGTTGTTTTGTATTTTTTTGCAAAGGAGTCATCTTTGTGGTGAGGGCTTGTTCAGATATATCATTTTTATGATCTAGTGAATGTGTTTGGGATCCGTAGCTGACACTCAGGAAAATCAGTTATCCTCTGTGTGCCTGGTCTTCAGCTTTGGAAAGTGAGACTAATGGTTCTTCCTCTTCCACACCTTTTTTACTAAACCAAAAAAAGGTGTTTATTAGCAGTGTACAGCACTAAATTTTCAAGGTGCAAGTAAAAGATACTAATTATACCCAAATGCAGCCTCTGGAGAGGTATTTCTGTCATCTGCAAAAGGGTTTGTAAACAAGGCGTGTATTCGCAGCTGACTTTTCTATACTCTGTGTGAATCTTAGTACTAAACTTTTTTGTTTGGTTGGTTTGGTTGGTTTTTTTTTTGTTGTTGATTTGTTTGGGTTTTTTTGTTTGGTTTTTTTGGTTTTTTGTTTGTTTTTTTCTCTAGAAAGAAATGCATTTTACTGTAGGGTATAAGCAGCTTACTATATAGGCAGACTCTTGCTAGGTGTGTTCAGTCTTATCCTTTAAACACTCTATGGCTGAATTATTTACTTGATAGACAAAAGTAGCTCTTTTCAGCAGAGTGGGGAAAAGGAGTGACTGTGGGACCCATTTGTAGTGCTGGGAACTGGGCATGATAGGATAACAATTTGTTTATATTTTTAAGGTTGATCCTGGTACATCTAAAACAACTACAGGGGGAAGAGATCAAAAGACTTAGTAAATGATCTTGTTTGTATTGCAGAAGCAGAGGTTTTCTACTCATTCCCACCCCCTCTTCCCAGTTTTGAGTTTCCATTTCTTTGATGACTGTTCCCTTTTCTTAAAAGCTTTTGTTGTTGGGCAGATTTCTAACACTTTTTCAAAAAGTCTTTCTGCCAAGAAATCCCTACAAACAATCCTCCAAGTGGATGCTAGAAACCCTAGGTGATGTCAGGTGCCAAAATGAATTACAGAGAGCAAACCCAATGTGATGGCTCAGTAATGCTGTCTCACATCTCCTGTAGCAGACTTGATGTGGGTGCCCGTAGTTTCCCTGATGCCTTGGATAATTCCTGTTCACACTGCAGTGCCTTTTCATACACTTTTTTGGTCATTAAAAATGTTTAGTGCTGAACACCTGTGGCAGAAATGCTCTTTAGTTTATCTTTGCATGGCTGAGTACTTAAATCTTTTCATTCTGACTGCACAGTCATCTAAAGCTTCCTTGCAAAATATGCTGGTTTCAGAAGCTTGATGAGATTGCTTATAGCAAAGAATTAAGTGCTGTGGGAATGTTTCTTCCCAGCTCAGAAGGCACACAGAGCATGGTGGAGAAAAAAAGAATTAGGAAGGAGGAGGGACGTGTTTCTGGGTGGATTGTCCTTGCCTGCACATATGTTTTTGGACATCTCCTAACTTCCAATTTAACTTAACACTTTCAGTGCTCCCTTACTTCTCATGGTCTTGCTGGTAATTGAGTTTTTTTGAGAGTTATTAAGCTGATATGAACTAGCAGAACCCACAGGTACCTGGAGGTTGGGTCTCCTGCTTAAATTAATTGACTGCTGTATGTAGTTGCTGTTCTTTCCCTTTCACTGTCAAAGGGCAGGATCTGGCCTTTTGTAAATACACAGTGATGCCAGAATATTATCTTTCCATTTATCTTTTTCAAAGAATTTGCCTTTTATGTTTGTGAAAAGTCCTCTGTGGAAGGCAGTCTGTATTTTGCAGCAGCATTTCAGCCTTTCTGAAGCTTCTGCGTAGGTATTTGCATGGGGCACAACACAAACGTCTACCAAGTACATTTTGTGTAGTTGAAAGAGAACATGAAAGAGGACCAAAATTAATTTCTAAGTGTTCTGGACAGCGTGGCTTCCCTAATGAGTATGCTTTTCTGTGCAATCTGCTGTTGTCTTTGCAGATTACTGAATGCAAATTCAGTGTGTTTCATCAGAGAACAAATGCCACGTGAGGTTCCAGAGCTGCAGGTTAAGGGAGCATTGCCTGGTCAGCTCTCTGCAGACACCCAGGGCACCTCTTTGCACTAGATAAGCCACTACTGAATAATCACTGGGCTTCAGTCAGCAGAGGGGCTGGAAATTGGACTGCAAAAGGTTACAGCCTTGTTTGCTCTGCATTTGCATTTCCAGAAAAGGAATATTTTAGTCTTTGAGTTAAAAAAATAATAGTGTTAGGTTTTAAGTTCCATTTCCACCCCTGTTCTCTTCTTGCTCTCTCCCTACCTATCCACAGCTTGAAGAGTGGATGTGTGTCTCTGGTACTTATCCCTTTAGGGTTCTTTGTTCTGCTTCCTATTGTTCTTTTTCCAAGAGAGTAGTTACCCCTGTCATCCCTACTTCCATAGCTTTTGAGGTTGGAAACAACTACTGAAATTAATCTATCTTCTATGTAATGTATTCTGGAATTGTGCTTTTCCTCATATCTGAATTTTCAGAAACAGTTTTGCTTAAGGACTGATTAAAAGAGCAATCAATCTTTCAGCTTTTGGACCTGCTTGGCATGCTGTTTGTGCCTGTGAGATGGATGCTTTTCCAAATAGGGAGGCTGTGATTGGGTTTTATATGCTCAAGGTACTCTAGAATGTTTCACTATATTTGAATTTGATGTCTTTATGACAGCACCGCTTGGCACAGAAAGTCAACTGTTAGAGTCTGGTTTTTTCTCTGTTTGTCTTTGTTCCAGATACATGGCCTCTTTATAACTTGTGTTTTCCTTTGTTCCTAACAGTTTTAAGAACTTTGATTTGGAAGAGTCTCAGAAGTGTGCAGTAGACTGGTTGATGATTGGCCCGTCTTCCAAGAGGGAGGAGTACAAAGTATGTGGATCTTCCATACCTCCCTCTTTCATCTCTGCAAGAGACCATGTTTGGATCTTTTTTCACTCAGATGCATCAAGCTCAGGACAGGCTCAGGGATTTCGCCTTTCTTATATTAGAGGTAAAATCTTACAGGTTTTTTGGCTTCACTTACACTCTCTCTGGCAAAACTTGAAGATGGCAGTATTTTGTTTTTGACAGGAGTCTTGGGCTAGTCTTGATGAGTATAAAGTGTTGGCACGGTAACACTAATATTATTTGCACTTCGCTCTTAAAGAGCATTGCTGAAGTGTACTGGCCTGACCTGCTGACTCGTGACATGCAGGGTAATAGTCCTTAAAAAGTGACGTCAGATAGTTCCAAAAGTTTTGATCCTGACTTTTTTAATTCGTGTCCTCTTTGGCAGGAAAGATCGGTCAGGCTGTGTGCCAGTCAGATGAATTCCGCTGTGCGAACGGGAAGTGCATTCCCAGCACTTGGAAGTGTAATTCCATGGACGAGTGTGGGGATAACTCAGATGAGAGGAACTGCACCGTCCCTCCGACAGACCCTCCATCCAGCATCTGCCCCTCAGGAATGTTCCAGTGCAGCGCAGCCCACTCCACCAAATGCTTGCCGAACGAGCTGAGGTGTAACTCGGTGAAGGACTGCAGCGACGGTTCCGACGAGGACAATTGTCCTGACCTCTCCTGTGGCAAAAGGCTGGGCAATTTCTATGGCTCTTTTGCTTCCCCGGACTTCTTCCGCTCCGATCACGGCCGCTCGGACCTCCGGTGCACCTGGTACGTGGACACCCAGGACACCCGCCACGTTCTGCTGCAGCTGGACTTGCAGCTGGGTTACAGTGACTACATCAAGGTCTACGACGGCATCGGGGAGAGGGGGGACAGGTTGATGCAGACGTTGTCACACCACAACAACAGGCACTCAGTGAGCGTGGAGTCGTCAAAGGGCCAGCTCACTGTCTCCTACCACGCCCGCTCCAAGAGCACTGGGCATGGCTTCAATGCAACCTACCAGGTGAAAGGCTACTGCCTTCCCTGGGAGCACCCTTGTGGCAGCGATGAGGAGTGTTTCACAGACAAGCAGCACTGTGATGGCTGGTGGCACTGCCCAAATGGGAAGGATGAGGAGAACTGTCCTGCTTGCCAGAAGAACGAATACCCGTGCGAAGGGAACAGTGGGCTTTGTTACTCGATACTTGACCGCTGTAACAACCAGAAGAACTGCCCAGATGGCTCAGATGAAAAGAACTGCTTTACTTGCCAGCCAGGAAACTTCCACTGTGGGACAAATCTGTGCATCTTTGAGACCTGGCGCTGTGATGGCCAAGAAGACTGCCAGGATGGAAGTGATGAGCAGAACTGCCTGGTGATTGTTCCCAGGAAGGTCATCACAGCTGCTCTGATTGGGAGTCTTGTGTGTGGCTTGCTGCTGGTGATAGCACTGGGCTGTGCATTTAAATTGTACTCTCTGAGGACCAGGGAATACAGGTAAGGGTCTTGCTTTGGTGATGCTTTCATAGCTGTGGTGGGTTTTCCTATTTTATTAAAAGGAAAAAAAGAGTTGATTGCTTACCAGAGAATTTGCAAAATGCTGTGAAATCAAATCCAAGGACTTGATGACAGCTAAATAGCAGTCACTGCAGTAGGCTTAGAGTAGAGTATTAAGTTCTTCAGAAGTAGTGAGAGGAATGTCAGCTCTTCTGTGACTGATGAGAAATATGCATTTATTGTGCAGCGTGACAGAATCTGTATCTGACTTAATCTGCCTTGAGCAATTTGCTCTTCTTCCTCTCTTTGCAACAAACCCTTTGCCCCTACCAAAACCTGAGTGTTGAATTACTACAGTGAAGCCTCTGCTGCATCTGAACTGAATAACCTCTATCTCCTCCCCTCCCTTGTTCTCAGTTCTGCTAAAAGCCCTGTCCTGCAGTGGTGGGGTGTGTTCTGGGCAGCAGCTGTCCATGGTAGAAGCTGTGCCCCTTTCCCCTGGGCCTGTATGCCTCCCTATATGTGCAGTGTGTGTTTCTGTGCCTGTGTCTTACATGTTTGTGCAGGTTCTGTCCTCTGGGGGAGAGTGCTAAGGGACTCTGTGGTTGCCATCTCCTGTGGTGAGCACCAGCTCTGTGCCCTGCTGCTGACACTCTGTGTTAAGCAATCTGCTTTACATTCTCTCCTCATCAAATCTGCATGATTAAGGAGCAGGAAAACAGCCGCTGTGCTATGTTGGGAACCTCAGTGCCTCTGTTCTGACAGGACAGCCAGAGCTCACTGCAGCTGCAAACTGTCCCTGTCATGTGACTGTTTCCAGTTCTTAATGTTGTCTTTTCCAAGAACAACCTTTGGGCCCTTGCTGGGGAACTTGAGAAAACTGTCATTGCCACAGAATCCAATCTGAGACTGCTCCAGGGAGGTTGGTGGTTTGATTCACTGGTGCTCATACCCTGTGCTTTCAGTCCTTGTGTTTATTTTAGCATCCTGATGAGATTTTCATGGAGCCTAGTTGAAGGTTTGTGGTTTTGCCACTAGCATGAACCCCTTGGCGGTGCTTTTACACGCTAACATGAAGGGGCAGGATGAACTGACTGTTACTCCCGTCCATGTTTTCTCTTTGGTTCTGTTTCCAGAGCGTTTGAGACTCAGATGACACGACTGGAGGCGGAGTTTGTGCGGAGGGAAGCACCACCATCCTATGGACAGCTGATTGCACAAGGGCTCATCCCCCCAGTGGAAGATTTCCCTGTGTACAATGCATCCCAAGTATGCAGACACAAGTGACAATGAGTGTTTCAGCAGCCAAGCTACTATAAATTAGATGGGCTCAATCTGGAACTGTATTTCAGTGGCTGTGCCAATTATATGAAAGTGATACAAAAATGTGTGTGTGTTATGTGGAGCTGAAGGACCACAGTTGAACATCTTGGTGCTGTGGGTAGTTTTGAACATATTAAATGTGTTTGCTAGGGAACAGCAGTGAGATAAGCACATGCTGTTTTGCTATACAGCGAGATAGAATGAACAGAGAGAAAGGTCAGGAAGTAAATAGTAAAAAGGCTTTTCAAGCTGAAATTGTAAATGTACCTGAGGTGATAAGAAAGTAAGGTCTGTAGCAGTACTTTTGGGAAATTCTGGGGTTATTTTCCATTTACAGATACATTACAGTGGCAAGCCATTAAATCATTCTTCTATTTAATTGCTGAGTTCTCAAAAAATTCCTGTACCCTATCAGAAGTATCCAACTGTGATACAGTTCCTAGTGTGATAAAGCATTTGCAGTTTGTTACTCCAGTGGAAAAGTGGCTTCCTGGGCAGGCAAGTAGAGCTAAAACTCATAAAAGAAACTCTACAAGGGAGAGAAGTTGTGGATGCCCCATCCCTGGCAGTGTTTAAGGCCAGGTTGGATGGGGCATTGACCAACCTGGTGTAGTGAGAGGTGTCCCTGTCCACAGCAGGGAAGTGGGAACTAGATGATCTTTAAGGTCCCTTCCAACCCAAACCACTCTGACAGTTTTGGTACAGGCAGGTCTGTCTCTGGTGCTCTCAAATTGTTAGAAAAGACACATTTCTCAAGGAAGCGTAGGGATCAAGCGTGAGAATTCTGGCCAAGTAGAGGTGTCAGTTGGGGAGAAGCAGATTTAGGGGTCGTGTTTTGAGTATGTGTGAAGTGACAGTTCCAACTGTGTTGCAGGCTTCTGTGCTGCAGAGCATTCGGACCGCCATGAGGAGGCAGATGAGGCGTCACTCGTCCCGCCGGGGCTCATCTCGGCGGCGCCTGGGCAGGCTCTGGGGCAGACTCTTCCACAGACCGCGGGTGAGAGGGCAGATCCCCCTGCTGACACCCGCCCGCACCTCACAGACTACCCTGGGTGATGGCATCCTCAACCGCGCTGACGGGGCTGCTCAGAGCCCTCCCCCTGCCCCTGAAGGACCTGGTTTGGAGGCACATGGCCAGCCCAGGGTCCCACAAGAGGCTGGGTGCAGCAGCTTGCAGCCAGAGACCGAAGTCACGGAACCATCACCTTCCAGCATGTTACCGAGTGCTTGCACAGCAGCGCCCGCGGAGCCTGAGGCCGGGCGTGCCAATAAACCTTTGAGTGCTGACTCTGACAGAGAGCTTAAGCAGTGCAGTAAAGTGGATTCAGGAAAGGCTTTCAGAGATCCTTTATCTGAAAGCGTCATGGAAACGATCCATGGAGGGTCAGCACCCAGGAGGACTGTCCCGGAGGACAGTGTGTTAAGTGGAAGCCATCCGCTGAGCGAAGAGCCATGTAGGTTGCCCTTAAAAAGGTGGGAGTCTGGTTATCCAGACAGCCCTGTGAATGTTCATATCCATGTGGATGGACAAAACCAATGTTGCCCTAACTCGCACCGGGAGGAGCCTTTGGGTGTTCATGCAGTTTGTTGCCATTCTGTGGAAGTGCCAATGTTAGAGTCCTCTGCTCCCCTCTCTGAAATCAACACCAGTGATGACGAATCTTTACTTGTTTGCTAATAAAAAGTTTTTGTTTGGCCTTGGACATTTTGTAACTTCATTGTTTATGTGGCAGTGCACTTTGGTAGGTGCTCTGGCTGCGCTGCCAACTGTGTCTCTTCAGGCTGGTGTGCTTTAATCCTGCAGGGAGAGCACCAAAGACTAAATGGGACAAGTTATTTCTCTGTTGCTATTCCCGCAACACCAGTGGGGCAGAAGTAGGCCAGTGTGTGATGTCAGGGGCTAGGAGAGCAGGAGTGTGTCACTGCAGTTTGGAGGAATCTCCATCCTCTGGTATTTCTTCTGCACTTTTATTCACTCTGCATTCAGGGAATTAGTGTTTCTTTGCTTTCCATATGACCTTACTGAACTAGAGAGAACTCTGTTGGAACCTGGGGCAGACACCAGTCATTCTAAGGTAGAGTACTAAGCTAGAAATAACATTGTTGTCTTTTTAGACGTAATTTAATTAAAATGTAATAATTTTAATTACAAGTACTTAGAAGGAAGCAAAATCCTCTATAGCTACCACTTTATGGAAATTGCTCACTTTCTTTGCTCCCTTCAGAAATGTTTTGATGGCCATATGTACCTTGAAGCATCCACTAAACCCAAAGTCCCTGTATAGAATACCAGAATGAAACCAGGTGTCTTTGCTGCTGAAGCTTTGTAATAAGAGTTTAGCAGAGTTCAACTGAACCCCAGTTGCAGCAATATTTCTGTTTTGTGCTGTCTTATGTTGCATTCCATTCTTAGTGATGTTGTGAGGGTTGCAGAATTGTTTGCTCTTTCTCTACCTTCTTTTTCCCCTTTTCTCTTGTATTTTTAGGGACTTTATGCTGATACCACTTTAGTGTGCCCTGAAGGACACTGAGGCTTTACAGGTCCTGGCAGCTGTGGGAAGCACTGAGCACGT
Organism: Formicarius rufipectus; assembly: GCA_013399695.1. Lineage (NCBI taxonomy): Eukaryota > Metazoa > Chordata > Aves > Passeriformes > Formicariidae > Formicarius > Formicarius rufipectus. The sequence continues at coordinate 354,670 of VXAU01005288.1, read as the reverse complement.
GGTAACTGTCAGGATCAGACTTCTGTTCTATTTTGAAACAAAATCTGCCTCACAAGTTTGTGTGTAAATACACTACAAAGGTGTAGATGTGTAAGCCAGTGATTTTACTTTTTTTTTTTTATTATTATTTTTAAAAGATGCTATTCTGCTCTTTTTTTCCCCTTTTTTTTTTTTTAAGAACCAAAATAGGTCGGTGCTGTTTTCAAAGCTGACACTGTGTGGATTGTAAAACCCTTAAATGTAAACTGGTGCCTTTTGGGGTTTTGAAAGTGTAATTAAAAATAAGCAAGGTATTTACCTGGAAGAAGGGTGACAGTGGAAGCACAGGGCTCTGCTGTGTGATCCCTTGGTCCTGTTGCAGTGCTTGGGGTGGTGGTTGGACTCCCCCCTGCTCCAACAGGAGCTCTGTTCCAGTTCCCCTGTGACTCAGTGACAAACAGCAATGTTTCATAGAGGAGTTAACAAGGAGCTTGACACTGCTGTAAGCACCCAAGTCCTCTGAAGCCTGTTTTTGAAGGAATTCAAGTTGCCCAGAGCTGTTAACTGAACTTCTAAAGTTGAGGTGGCCTTTGGCATCTGTGGCCTGGGGGTGCCCACAGGACCCTCCTGGCTGTAAAGGCAACCAGGATTGTCTGGTGAACGGTTACACATCAAAGTGTCATGGATTTTTTCCTTTGAATGGGTTCTCTTTTGCCCTGGATCTTTTACTGGGACTGTCTTTGGGAGAGTGCCTTAAAAACAAGGAATAGGATTTGGTTTTACTGTAACATGGAAGAATTAAATAGAAATTAAGTAGAACTGATTTTGTTTTTCTTTTCAGTTGCAAATTGGTTTCATACTGTGTATTCAAGAGGCAGAAGATTCAAATTCCTTAAGGGCATTAATAGCAGGAAAGACTTGTGGCAAAATGTGTAATAAGTAAAAGTCACAGTTGCATTAAATGGATACTGCTCAGTCAATTTTTCCAAGTGCTTCCGTGATCAGAATTGGTTTCATCAAAGAAAATCTGGTTTTGAAAGAGGTGTTGCTTTCATAGCATTTGTAAACATTTTGGGCACATTCCACCTTTGCAAGGCCATGTTCTGTAGTCATTGCACTGCCAGGGTGGTTGTTTGCATCAAAAGCTACAGGGTTTAGTGTCTTTATTTTTATTTTTGTCTAAAGGTTATTTTAAATACATGGACTTTTACTTGGGAGAAAGATTACATTTCAAGGCTTATGTTGTATAGATATGAAGGATCATAGAAATAAATGTATATGTAATTGTTTCAGAAAAGTATTTCTGTAATAAAAAAATGTTAATCATGTCATATCTTAATCCATCACCACCAGAAGGCTCATACAGTTGAAATATGTTCTTCAGAACACCTCTACATTTTGGAAACAACTCTGAACAGCTAACACTGTATTTTAAAGTGTGTAACTTCACAGAATGTCTTACATGTATCATGCCTGTTTTGCATACTGCTCCATTTGGTAGCTCAGTGGAAATTTCATTGAAAAGGTTTTACATGTAGAAATTAAAAAAAAAAAAATCTAGGTTAATGAAAATTTGGTTGAACTACCCAGCCTTGCACCAATGAGAGAGACAAGCCTGGTACTCTCTGTAAGCACTGACTTCTGTATTCTGCAGGGCAGTTCCCTCTCCCAGCTCATCACTTTGGGGGGGAACAGTCACAAATTTACTGTTAATTTGGCAGAAGAAATTCCTCTGTGCTGTGAACACAAACAGGTGTGCTGCAGTGCCCTGGAATGTCATACCTGGATAAACCTCAAAGTCTGCCCTTCCTCCAGCTCTTGGAGGTGTCACTCAGGGAAATGGCTGTCCTTGAAGGCACCTCGGTACTGTTCCATATAAACTGCCTCCTTGTAGTCAGAACTTAACATTATAAAAAATTAAAAAAAAAAAGATTGAAATACAATGCTAGCTACTGTACAACCCAAAATTAATCAGCTAGTAAACTTGTTAAATTTGTAATTATTTTAATAATGCTTTTCTTTTAATGATTTTTGTTGGAAGATGGGAAACAAAGTATTTGAGTTGTTTTTGTTTGGTTTTGGGTTAAGATACAAAACTCCCTTGTCCAAGCAGCCAAAAAAAGACTTCCCTAAAGGAACCCCTTTGAATAGAGAAGAATACCTACTGGTTTAAAAAGAATGCAGGCTCATAGGCAGCAGAAAGGGAGAAGTCACCCCCTTATGTTTTCTTTTACTGCTGTCAAAACATAAGAATATTTCTGTTGGAAATTCTGGCAACTTTCAGCTTCTCTATGACTCTGTAACATCCCTTAAATGTACTTGTTTTCTGTTTCTCTTCTCTGCTTTGTGGCTTTTTTGTTTGTTTGTTTTTAATTTATGTATTATATATGTTAATTTAGTTAAAACTCTTTACCACAGCATGTACAGGTGTATGGTTCAGGTATGGCATCACGTTTGCCAACGTCTGCTGCTGCTTCATGGGCTGAGCAAGGTACTGAGCAAGTGGGATGCTGGGCATCATCATACTTTGCTCTAGCTTTGGATCTCTTAATTTTTAATAAAATGTCACGTGCCCAGAGCCTGTGGGTTTCTGACTATCACTCTAACACCACAGCTCGAGGCTTCCTAACCTGTACCCCTCAGTCTCTGACTCTCATATGCCAATCCATGGCTCCATGTGTTAACATGAAGGGGAAGGGGGTGTGTTTGAGTTCGATTTTGTACCCTTGGGGTGTTTTTTTTTTCATCTGCTTTTTCTGGCAGTTGAAGCTGGTGAGGGGCATATCACTTTTTAAAATAATACATGTGAAATCTTAGCACTAGCAAGTCACTGTTGTGGACAGCTGCCTTTAAAATGCATGTGTGCATACACCCCACCTAACAAAAAGAAGCCCTGAAGTGTCTGACTGTTACGGTGGTTAAAAAAAATAATTTCTGAAGTGCAGCTTCTCTTTCCCATTCCTGAGGGCAGTGCTTGTTTTGCTGATGCTTCTCCTTCCCCATCTCTGTGGAGGTACCGCTGGCTCTATCCTGCTTTTTTCCAGGGGAAGGTGGAGGCTGAATTACTTTGTGCTGACAGGTTTACTCTACAGACTTGGAAATATTTATCTGTATTGAAGAGAATTGGCTAGACTTCATGGCTAAAGACAAATCTGGGATGACCACAAAGTATGGAAGGACACAGCTGGATAGAGAGGGACCAGAGTGTGCTTTGTTTGGCTTTATCCCTAAGTGCTCATCCAGCTCCAGTGCCAGTGGCACAAGCACTGGTGCCTCGAGCCAAACCAGCACACCCTGATGTACTGAGGCTGAAATGAGAATAATCCTTACAATGGAAAGGGAGTAATCAATGATACCTGTGTGTTTGCTGCTTTGTTGACAGCCTGTGCAGTGCAATAGATTTGTCTTGCAACAAACCAAAGGGCAAACTGAAGAAGCCTGGAGGGAATTAAGTACTTTTTGATCAGATCTTTTTTTCTGAGAGGAAAAACTGCTTTTGCTTATTTAAGGTTTTTGGTCTTGGCAGGAAATTGATTTTTAATCTTCCAGGTAGGTGCTAGGATTTAAAATCCAGTACAAATAGCTGTGGGAACCCAAACCTGGCAGGCAGCACACACCTCCTGCCCTGTCCCTTGCCAGTCTGTCAGCCTGGCAAGCTGTTCAGTGGGCCCTTCTCCCCTTTGCAGAGTCTGGCTCTTGTGTTCTTGGCTGCTGGAATTAAATGGTGACCAAGGCTGAGGTGAGTGGTGGAGGTTTATGTTTTATTCCCTCTTCATTTTATGTTTCCTGCTTTATGATGCTTTCTACGTCTCCCTTTTATCACTATGTCTTACTGTAGGATTTTAGGGCACGTTTGGTTTTGGCCTCTCATGTCCACTTTCTAATCCTCTTCCATTTTTCTAAGAAAGAAGTTTCTTGTTGAAGACAGAACACTGGTGAGAGGTGTCAAGGACCAAGGAGAGGAGGTTTAAAACCCAAAGAGTTTGATTTGCTTGTACTGACAGCTGGAGGTGGAGACAGGCCACAACTCTCAGAACCCTGAAACTTCAAGAAAAGACAAATTCCAAGCAATGTTTACCCTTCATTTTTCTTTCAGTTTGCTCTTATGACATGTACTTCAACATCTCTCCTAAAACTCCTCAGCAGCTGAATAACTGCTGAAAACTTTTTGTTTGGTCCTTGGCATGTGATTTGTTTTCAAGAATTCACAATAAGAGAGTGAAAGAATGTTCAAAGAGGTCAGTAACGGTGGAGAAAGGCCTGGAGGGGAAGGTGTGAGGACACTGAAGGCACTTGGGGTGTTCAGCTGGAGAAGAGGAGGACACCTCAGTGTAGGGACAACTTCCTCAGGAGGGGCAGAGGAGGGGCAGGCACTGATCTCTGCTCTGTGGGGACCAGGGACAGCCCCAGGGAATGGCTGGAGCTGTGCCAGGGCAGGGGCAGGGGGGATCTCAGCAAAAGGCTCTTCCCCCAGAGGGTGGTGGGCACTGACCAGGCTCCCCAGGGCAGTGGGCACAGCTCCGAGGCTGGCAGAGCTCCAGGAGTGTTTAGATGATGCTCTGGGGCACAGGGGGTGACTTCTGGGGATGGTCCTGGGCTGGGCCAGGGGTTGGACTTGATCCTGGTGGGTCCTTTCCAGCTCAGCATCTTCTGTGATTCTGTGAAATAACCATGACAAAAACCTGGGAATATGAAACACGGGACAACATGTTTGGTTGTTTGCTCATTTGTTGGCTTTCCTTGAAAGATGAATGATTTGATTTAGCTTCAGCACTCCAGCATGTTTGCTCTCCCAGCATTATGTTGCTCAGAGAGCCGTGGCAGCTCAGCTGTCTCTGTCCTGGGCTTCCCAACCCACCACAGCACCTCACCAGGCCATGGTGCTGCTCCTCTGGGGGGCACCTGCAGTGCTGGGGTCAAAGGCTGCACCAGAGGTTGTGCTTTTAGAAGGGCTTGAGTGTGTCTAAGGAAAGTTTGTCTGCCTTTTTTGGATGCATGTTTTGTAAAGAGACTTCCAAGTCAAATGCATTATTAAATACACAGTGACTCATCCGTCCTTCTAGAGTTGGATGGGAGCTCTGAACTGAAACCCATCTCTTCCCTTGACCCTGCTGAGATCATACTCTCCTGGTTTATGGACTAACCTGAATGGAAAACAACTGATTCCTTTATCAAGTTTATGAAAGCACTTGAGAGTGGCCAGGCCAGCAGCAGCACCTCTGCTTCCCATGGGTGCCCACTCAGCTCCTGTTTCCTATGGAATTCTGTCTTTTCTGACTTGCAAAGCATGTAGCAGTGGTGACATGATCTGTTGCTGCTTTTCTAAATCCTGTGATAGTGCAGATAAGAATAATCCAATTCATCTTTTATTGACTTTTCCTTAGGCTGACTTACAGGTGCTACTCTGCAGACTCTTTTTCTGCATTACAGCCTCTTAATACTCTGCTGTAAAAATATAGTAGCATATAATATATATGCTGATATGTATTTCATTGCTATTGAAGCTTTATTTGAACTCCTTTTGTTTGGAAACAACTTCCTTTTGCATAACAAGTATCACAGTATTCTCAGTGTGCTGGTACTGCCAGGTATCTCAAGGTTTTTCTTTTGTTCATTAGGCTTAAAAATACTACTAATTATGTCTCCTTTGGAGCTAGTTGCTTTATCTTTAAGAAAAATCCCTCTTACATGTGTTGGGCATGCTGCTAAATTTCATTTAACATATCACTTTATCCTTCTAATTCCATACATTGATTTCTATGGTTGGAAATCCTATTCATTAGGCACTAAACTTTGCAAAGCCTTCAATGTATGTGGTGTTGGGAGCAGAGATGAAGCTGTTCCTAAAAATGAAACATTGTTGGACACCTTTTGGGGATTGGCAAGTTGGAAGAAGAGCTCTAGAAAACCAGCCTGTTCCAAATTCAGCCTTCAGATTTAAGGCCAAATGTGGATTGTTTTAAAGCATGGCAGTAAAATCAGGGAAAATTTGAGTCAAATGCAGTTAACAACTAGAAGGCAATTGTTATTTAATTTTCTTTTGATTCCTTAAACAGCAGCCAAGCAAAGCCTTGGTAGCAGTTGCAGCATTATTACTACTATTATTTTTATTATTATTACTGTTGTTGTTGTTACCTTTCTCATTACCACACAGACTTGTCTCCAGAGCTGCACCGTTTCATGCTGGCTGATCTCCATCCCTTAATTGTTTAAACAAACAAAAATAAACCCACACTGGAATTTAGCCATTCTGAAAGCAATCATTATTGCTGGTACCGTAATACATTTATTTTTCCCACTAGATAATAAAGGCAATGATAAAATTAATCTGTTGGAAATTGCACCATGGCAAGTGAATGTTGAGCTCTGGAAAATGAGGCTCAGCCATGAGAGCCTCCAGCACGAGGGAAGGGTTCAGGTGCTGCTCGGCCACAGGGCAGGTCTGCTAAGTATTACCTTTTAAACAGTAAGCTGAATAGATATGATTTTCATTAGCAAACTATATGTTCATACTATTATTTATAATGTGGAATCTCTCTCTACATGTGTGCATATATACCCACAAAACCCCACCCTTTTTTTCTAGCAAAATATATATTTCAAGCTCTTCTGATTAACAGCTTTATAGAAAGAGAAGAATGTGAGTTGTGTTCCTTTTTAGTGTCTACCATCTGAAAGTTCAGAGATGGATAGATATTTAAAATATAGATATTACTATAGATACTTAAAAATAAAAATATTTATCAATAATAATTGTGTTGGAAAGAGGCATTCCTTGAACTTGCTCCTTATTTTAAGTCTATTCTTAAATCTTTGTAAAGTCTGTGGTACTTGACAAATTAAGAGATAATGAAACCTTATTTTTTGTGCCAGGGCCTGTAACACATAGAAAGATACTTTTTAAAATGAAATTCACATGGCTGTTACCAAGGCTACTGAACGTGGTAGGTTTTGTTTTCAAAACCTCTGAAAGAATAGCAGCTCAGACCGTTCTCACATTTTGCATTTCCAAAAGGCTCTCTGGTGTGAAAGTGGCCATACTGCCACAGCAGCAAATTTCTATATATTAATTAAGTGCCTAAAGGAGATTTTTCTTTTTTCCTAGTGTATGCCACAAATAAAATATGCAAACCACTTTCTAAGGAGCATCTGATGTGTGAATGGCTTAGGCAGTTACTTGGCTGAGCACAGCAGAAACGGGGAATGGTCTCTGCAGCAGCGTGACAGGTCAGCAGACAGGAGGGACATCAGGCTCCTTTCCTGTGTGCCCCTTGAGACCCCACTGCTGATCCAGCTGCAAACCCCTCCACATCTCCTGTTGGCACCTGGATGGTGCTGAGCTTCCTGAAGGAGTTCCTGGGTGTGCAGTGAGCTCTGTGCCATGTGGGGTGGAGAAACCCCCGCTCCACCTCTATGGCAAAGCTTCAAAATCAGGGCATGTGAGATGTGTAGCTCTGCTTCTGTGTGTTCTTTCCTGTGTCACCAAGTGATGCCCGAACAAGGGAAGCCTCCTGCTGGTGCTGGAGCTTTTGCTGAGGTCCACCAGGGTTGGTCTGTGCTCAGCACAGTGTCCCTGCCAGGGCTGTGCCAGTGCTGGGAGCTGGCACGGCGCCGCTGTGCTCCTGCAGGGATCGTCCTCTGGGTTGGCACTTGTGTCCTGGGGGGGCTCAGCCCACCCTGGGACAGCGACAGCAACAAGTCTTCTTGCTTTCTCTTGGTGTCTCTGTTTTGATTTTGTGTTGGGAACTGCCCTACTTTTGAAATGCCTAAATTTGTATGTCTCTGGTGGACACTCATGGCAACTAAAATCAGTATTCCGGGGCTGTGTCTGTACTGCTTTCCAAAGCTGAGCAAATATTCTGCCAGAAAAACAAAAAAACCACAAAAAATCCCCCAAACAACCAGCGCCTTATTTTATATTTTATTTCTTTTTTTTTTTTTTCCCTCTTTTTTTTTTTCTTTTCCTTAGGGAAAAACTAAAAGCTACTGATGCAACAAAGGGTGTAGCTCATTTTATGGGCTTCACTATTGGAGCTCTAAAAACATAACTTCTTTTTTTTTTTTTTTTTTCCCAGAAAAACCTTTTTTTTGTTTGTTTGTTTTTTCCAAAAATCAGCATGTAAACAAGAAGCCACTTCAGCCTCAGTGGTTGTTATTTCCTCGCTGCTGTTTCGCTCCCGGGCCGCCAAGAGTGGGCCGAGGGCACCTCGTCCTCCTCAGCACCTTCACACTGAGGGTACACCACAAAGCACAACTTCTGCCCCCAGCACGTCAGGGACTCTGCAAGGAGCAAAAGGCTCGTGGTTAATGGGATGCTTGAGCTCTTCCACTCAGGAGTGTGATGCTGGGGCCACGCCACCTGCACCTTCCCAGCTCAGTGATCGGGGTGTGTGAAGGGAGGGCAGGGTGGGATGGGGTGGATTTAGGGCTGCTGGTGCTGCCCTGGCAGGGCTGGGATGGGACAGGCTGGATGCTGGTGGAGCTGTGTCAGCCCTGCCACAGGAACCACTGGCCTCGGGGAGCTGCTGGCAGCAGAACCCACCACAGAGCCCTCTCCTCAGAGCAAAGGGCTGCAGGGCGCTTGATGGAAAGTCCTCGCCTCGCAGCCAAGTGATTAGAAGACAACCAAAACATAAAAAGGTCAGTTTTAATTTTGTGTGAGGGATAATGTAAGGCTTTCTTATCTGTTGAGTGTGAGGTAGTTCGTCATGCTATATGGGGTTAGTTCGTCATGTTATATGGGGTTAGTTTGTCATGTTATATGGGGTTAGTTCATCGTGTTAAAGGGGATTAGTTCACCATGCTATATGGGGTTACTTCAATATGTTATATAGGGTTAGTTCATCATGTTATATGGGGTTAGTTCATCATGCTATAAGAGGTTAGTTCATCATGTTATAGGGGGTTAGTTCACCATGCTATATGGGGATAGTTCATTATGTTATGTAGGGTTAGTTCATCATGCTATAGGGCGTTAGTTCGTCATGCTATAGGAGGTTATTTCATCATGCTATAGAGGACTAGTTCATCATGTTATATGGCATTAGTTCATCATGTTATACGGGGTTAGTTCATCATTCTGTAGGGGATTAGTTCATTCTACTGCATGGGGTTAGTTCATTCTGCTACATGGGGTTAGTTCATCATGCTATAGGGGGTTAGTTCATCAGGTTATATGGGATTAGTTCATCATGCTCTATTGGACTTGCATGGCATGGTGTGCTGGTGGCACAGTGGAGGAGGGCAGGACAAGGGACATACAGACCTGCCAGCAGTGTCCTAGTCCCTTTGTGGGAACTCATTTGGCCTTCCTGTGCTGCAAGGGACACCCCTGGGACAGACTGCTGTGAGCAAGCTGAGCAGGTGGATGACTGCACAGGGTGAACAGGGGAGGCAAATGCACCCAGGAGGGAGCAAAGCAAGGCAGGTGCTGCCTGACCACTTTGTGCCCATGGTTGAGGGTGGTGGCCAGGCTCACAGGGGCATTCCCTGGCTGTCTCAGTGCTGCTGTGTATGAGGTTAAGCCCTGAGAGGGCAGCGAGGCACACAGTGCTGGCTTACCTATTAGCCTATTTACACACTTTGGTTTATTTCTCCAGTAGACTCCAAGGAAAAACACTGGCACTCCAGTTAAAATGATAATGAGTCCAACCCCACAGACGACAGGCTCGGAGTATAAGCTGAAGATCAGCAGAAATGCCCAAAATGCCAGGTAAGTGATGGGGATGAGGAGGTTCACCTACCAGGAGAGAGCAGAGCAGAGCACAACTGGCTGACTGGCTGTGGTGGGTGTTGTGCCTTTGGGACCTCCCCACAGGTTGAGTCCCCCTTCCCTCTACCACTGTTTTCTTCTCCTCCCATCCCAACAAGTTCACAAGAGGTCTGCCCGTGTATCCAGCTTATGCACTACTGGCACTCTGGGATGTGGTTTGGGACCTTAAAATATTTCCACTACATAAAAAAAAATAAACTCATTGGAAATAGGACAGCGGAGGGTGTAGTGCTCCAATCCCACCCTTTGCATCACTACTGCAACCAAGAAATTTAGCTTCAGCAGTGTCACCTTGATAGGTCTGAAGATTTTGGGTTTCTTCCAGCGTAAGACGATGAGGCCCATAATCGTCACTCCGTAGCAGAGGTAGTTAATAAATGACACGTAGTTGATTAGTGTGTATGTGTCTCCAACAAGCATGATGATAAGAGTGGCCAAACACTGCAGAGAGAGGAGCACAACCTTCTTGAGCCATTACTAGAAAAGGTAGCTTAAACCCAACAAAACCAAGCAAAAATCCCATTAAAGCATTAAAATTCCTTTTGTTTATAGTCCCTGCTGGGTATCTGCTGCCTCCTGTGGCTCGGTGCAGTATCCCTGAGCCGTGCCACCAGGGGTGGGGCTGAATGGGGATTTCAGATTATTTGGGGTGTGCTGAAGCCAGAGAGCATAGGGTCTGTTCATAAATACCCTGGGTGCTGACAGAGGTATCTCTGCTGCCCATGGGCGGGCAGACAGGGCTCTCACTCCACCCTTTTCTGTTAAGAGTCTTAAAAGCTATTGAATCTTCCAGTGAGGTCTCCAGATGAAAACACTGCTTGCAGTTTTAACATGCTCCCTTCAGGGGACTGTGTTGGTGCAGGTGTCCTGTATATTACAAAGACTTAGAGGTTTGCCCTTGCCCCCACTGGCTCGTGGCTCATGTTGCTGCTGATCAGTGTCATTAATCTTTTGAGCATTGCTCGTGTTGGCAACTGGCAGATGGATTGTGGGAATTCCCATACTTACGCTTGCTTTTTTGAACTCTGCCTAAAGTTGCTGGAGAGCCAGGAGAGCTGGCTGGGGGGCCAGGGTGCTGCTCCTCGAGTCCACCACTCTCTCTTTGGGTACCCCAGAGCTGAGCTGTGCCCTCACCTGTACCACATACCAATCCACTGAACACTGCCTGCTGGGGCCCAGAGCCTCAGGGAAACTGAATTTCCAGATCTCTCCAGGATTTTGGGCTGGTTCTCTCTCTTTGCTTCTGTCTGCTTTTCTTAATAAAGAAAAAGCTTTTTCTTAATAAAGAAAAGCTATTTCAATAATAAAGTCGTCCCAGGAAGGAAGGCTTCTGCACCACCAGCACCAGGAGTTAAGCACCACTACAACCAAATGCCCCTTTGGTTTCCCTGTTCAAAGCCTTGAGCAGTCTCACCACAAACTGGATTCAAAATTGGACACAGTCTCACAAGGGTGTCATATAACATGGTCTCTGCACTCCCCTGACAGGCACATGGTGTCATACATGTCTACAATCCTGCACTACCACTGGAGGGTCTTGCAGTGATGGGGACACACACCTGGGAAGTGGGAACAGGGGGCTTGGGGACATCAGAGGGGACACACACCTGGGAAGTGGTGACACACTGGTGACAGAGGGGTTTGGGGGCACTGGCAATGGGAAGTGGTGGGGTTTAGAGACTCTGGGCATGTGGGTGATGGGGGAATTGGGGACACTGAGGGGATACACACCTGGGAAGTGGTGACAAGGGGGTTTGGGGGCCAGTGGGGACACACACCCAGGAAGTGATGATGGGGGGTTCCATGCATAGAGGATGTTGATGTGTCAGATCTGCTCATGGCATGGGTGTCACCCACTGTGCCTCATGGCTGCAGAGGGGTGTGCTGCCCTCCCAATCACCTGGCCACAGCCTCCTGGCCATCCTGACCACAGTCACCTGGTCAGCTGGGGGATCAGTCACTTCCTTCTGTCTTGCAAAAACGACACCAGTCTGTTTATTTTACATTTAGCTTGGCCCCCTGATTTTTGGAAGCAAAATAGTAAATGAGTAAAAATGAAGGTCTCCCTGGTGATGTTAAAACAGCCTTTTTGCATGTACAGAGAAACCCTTCTCCATGCACAGAGCTAGGTGTGTTTCCTTGGAAGACAAAAGGAGCCTGATGGATTAATTAGGTCTGCCTTAGGTCTGGCCCCATTTGCTGGTGTAGCAGATGATGACTGGACATGAAGTGCTCGCTGTGTGATTTGCACCCTGGTTGGGGTGGGATGGTTGGAGCAGTGCAGGGGCTGGTGGATCAGCCAGCTTGGCTTGGGCAGCTCACTCCTGTCAGGGCTGTTCAGCAGCAAAACAACCCCTGAGATTCTGTATCATTTCAGCCCATGTATTTTTTTAAGGACAAAGGAGTTCTGCTTGGTGGGCACCACTGGAGCACAGCTGCCCATAGGGATCCTGGGCAGGGCAAGCATGGGCAGCTCACCCCAAAGCCCCAGTAAGATGTTTGTGATGGGGCCCTAAGAGCAGGGAATGCTGCAAAGCCTCAGTGAGGTGCATATTTTGTCATAGAAGGGGAATGTACAGGAGGCTTCTTTGGAGAAATTTTGTGTGGGTGAATTGTGCCAGAATTGCTGCTAGAGCCAGGAGACAGGGAAAGATGCATCTTCCAAGCTCATCTGAGGTGGTTTTGATTTCAGGGGCAGATGTGCAGTTGGCAGCCGTTGATGCAGCCAAGATTTCAAGGGAATGCCCTCTGGGGAATTCCCTCACCTGGGCCCTGCAGCCAGGGATGACAGCACAGGGCATCAGGTTCCTCTTTACCATCTTCTAAGGCCATGTGACAAAACCCCTCCACGTGTTCTAGTTTCACTATTGGTAAAAGAATAAGAAGATCTTTGTTTCAAATAACAGCTTCTGTATGTCATTAGTATTGTGGAAGTTTACACTGTCTAAAAAGTGAGAGAAATCCTCCCACAGGACCTCACCAGCAGCTGGACCAGCCCCAAGCCCTCTCCACAGCTGACCCATTGCAGTCTGATCTTGGCAGGTGACTTGTTGCCTGCCTGATGTACCACTCAGAGATGGATTATTCAGGGCCACTGTAAGCACTGACTCTACTTTTTGGCCCATGGAAAAGAAACATCCCTGTCCCTCATTACCAGATCACCCCTCACTAGATGGCTTGGTTGTTGAGAGGAAATAATTTTAGGAACACTTTGTCCTCTGCCTGGGATCCCCCACGTCTCTGGATCTGGTGGCAGGATCTAAAGCAGCCCTGTCTGAGTGGGATTAGCAGCGACCACTGGAATTTCCAAACGCTTGTGGAAAGCAGGTGAAATTGGTGTGAGGAGCTCACCTTTTCTTAAATGAAGCATCTCTCTGTTTAAAAAGGCAGTCCCTATCTCTGCTGGGGGTAGGACAAGAAGTAATGATCTCACACTGCAACTCAAGTCAGATATGAGGGAAACTCTCCTGGTGTCAGGGAGTTGGGAGAAGGAGGGATCATTTCCATGCTCGAAAGCTGCTTCTGTCAGGGGCAGTCAGAGCTGCTCAGCTGGCACCCACCAGCAGCACTTCAGGCCTGTTTGCTTCTCTTTTGGGGTAAAAACGCCCCTCAAGGGTTTTTCCAGCTCTCCTCTTGGCGATTCAGTGTTCCCAAGAGCAGGTTACACAGTGTCTGCAGAGGTGGTCACACTTACACAGAGGAGAAGGGCAGGAATGGGTGTGCAGTGCTTGACGTGGATCATGGCAAGCAAACTTGGCAAGTGGCCTTCTCGGGCACCAGAGAAACATAACCTGGAGATAAGAAGAGTAATGATGAATCCACTGGATATGCAACAGGTTGTCCAGTCCTAAGTCATATAATGCCTCTTATCTCGACCACCCACAACAGTCTTCCCACGGACGGGAGCTGTGGCTGAACAGGGGAGACAACAGGAGTCTGCCTGTGTCACCTGGCAAAGGTATTTAAACCAGACCCTTCAGTATACAGGGCCTTTAACAGCTGATGTTACCTGTGAAATGACCTGCTCTGAGATGCTGAAATACCTCTGAGGAGAACTGGAATGTGCCCTGTCTGCTGGCCAGTGTTGCCTCTTTACAAAGGGAGGGATGAATACTCTGAAGGTTGGGTGGATATTTCCGTGTCAAAAGGGTTTTGGATAAGGTTTAACATGCCTTAATATTTTAAGTGCACTTGTTACAAATTCTCTTAGAATTGTTGCATGTCATTATACTCATGAAAGTGCTGAGATAATTTTTCCAAGGTACTTGAGTAATTTCTTTAAAAAAAAATATATAACTTTTAAATTCAGTTCAGAGAGGTCACTTTTTACAAATAGACTTTATTGACTACAGTCTAACACACTATATAGATTCTGACCCCAGTACCAACAGTATGCATGCACAGCATCTTGCCTGCAAGGAGTTTTTCCATCATGGGTGTGAAAATGCCTGTAACTGGGAACACCACCAGGCCCTAAAACTCTTCTTTGAGCTAAACACAGTTTAGCTTATAGATACTGGAACTCTATTGATGTAAAATGACTTTGGTTCCATGCTAAAGCTGTGTTTGGCTCTTACTGTGAACTAACTCTTACTTACTTCCACATCTGCAGACACTTCCAGTAACTCATATAGATTACTTTGTAAGAGATTTCATGACTCAGTATTACATTTGCTGGTTTGAAACAGAGCAATTCATAACTGATCGTATCCAACACGCCCAACCTCATGCTCTACAACATCCAAAATTAGCTAGCATTTCTTTAGCAAATGAAATGAAAACAGCCCCTCCCCAAATCAGATAATGTTCATAAAATGGTACTCCATCTAACCTTGATGAGGTAAAAAGGTATCCATTTATTCCTCCAAATGTAGATAGGGCCACTGAGACTGGCATAACCCAGGAAAAATAGCCCAGTAACTTTTCACCAAATGTCTAAAGCAACAGAAGGCAAAGAAACTGAAATACACTGCAAAGCACAGAACCGAAATCAAAGTGTGTTCTCAGACATGCAGGGAATGGTTTACTTACTACAGCCACAGCGTTGGAGGACAAGAGCTCTTGGGGTGACATGGCAGTGAAATACGCAATGTTGGTGAACGTATACACAAATGTCACCAATGGGATGGATATGAATATGGCACGAGGTAGGTTCCTACCAAAAGAATTGGGAGGGTCGATAAGAAATGACAGTCATGCACAGTGAGACCACAACAACCATGTAGGGCCCAGGGGAGGTGCCCCAGCTCAGTGGGTTTCCCTGGAGGGAGGCAGCTCCTCCATGGGCTCTGTGACCCACTGCAGAAGGCTGAAGGTGCTGTGAAGGGCAGGGAGCCCCCCAGGGCAAAGATGCCACGGGTTCCCTTTGGGGCTCTTGGGTGGAGTTGGGGCAGCCTGTTACTGAAAGATGAAATAGTTGCTCCCCAGAAATCCTGTGTACAGGCACCGTGGTGGGATGAAATGCCCTTCAGCTGCTCTGAAAATGAAGGGGGGCCTGCTGCTCAGCTGCTGCCTTGGCCCACTGTGGGCTGTAAACCTGCTCTGGTCCATGCAGTACTATGGCTATTTCCGGCAGTGCAGATGTGCCTGACCTCCAATCCAGAGACCTCCTCAGGGGTGAACATCTGCACTGTTCTGTGTCTAACACAATAATGCATTTTCCTCTGTGTGTCAGATTTGGGAAAAAGGTTTCAAAAAGCGTATTTAACCTTTGCCATTTTGAACAGATTTAGTAAAAGTGGGAAATGGTTTTGGTTCTCCAATTACTGTTTTGTATTTTAATTTCCCCTCAGAGGCTGCAAAAATAATTAAAAACCATAAAATAAAAAGAGAGTATTTATTCTATTTTCTCTTTATTTCTCAAGTAAGCCTGTATTTACCTTATTTAAGTAATAACTTCTTATTATTTAGCTTTGAAATTGTGGTGGTCCAATTAAATGTTGTTTATTAAGAAAATACATTACCGCACTTCCTTTATTTCTGCCAAGATCTCTGGACATGCATTTTGCCACTCACTGCTGTGCAGAGCTGCTCACAAGGGTGCAGCTTTAAGTAATTTTAATCCAGGCAGTGTAACAGCTTGGATTTCTCCTTGTTTAATCACTGTGTGCATCGGATGCCCAGAAATAACTAACACCCCAAGAGTTGCTCTTGGCATTTGTCACTGACTTCACCAGCTCAGAATTGTTGAAACATTTGATCTCTGCTAAACTAGAATTCCCTTTCCCTTCTCAACCCGCTTGTGATAAATAATTCCCAAGCCCCTTCCCACACCCAGGACCAGCAGTGACCCAGTGCCAGCTGCCTTGGCAGGCAGGTGCCCGTGCTGTGCTGGGGCAGGGAGTGCTGCTTTCACTGCACAACTCATCTTCTCTCTCAGGTGTCTGTGGGAGATCCCCCTTGGGTGCAAATGCAAAGCAACTTGCAGGATAACTCAACATGTTTCTAATAAAGGTGATTCTCCCAGTAGAGGCTTGTGTGGTATCTCACCAATGGTGAACTTTCTGCTATAGAAGCACTGTATGATTGAATAGTGCCACAAAGATACTGCTTTGTCTGTGGACTGCCTTGATTCAGTGAACACCTCATGCAATATGCCTTTAATTTCAGTGATTCTGCAACTTGCCTGCTATTTGTTCTAAAGAAAGAATCTTTCTCCCTTTAGGAAGACCCACAGACATGGAACAACAGCACTGCATCTTATGGAATGAATAACTGTACCAGATGGCTCCAGTGCCTCAGCACTGCAAGGAAATGTGTGTGGCATGGAAATGGGTACTTGCCTGCGGGGATCAACCAGCTCTTCTGTCACGTAGTTCAAGAAGTTCCAGCCACTGAAAGCAAAGGACCCTTGAAGAAAAGCTAAAGCTAAATGCCCCACGGTTGGAGTCATCCAAAAATTGAATGCATTGCTTGGTGCCAACTCTTCGTAGTTTCCTGCATGAAGAGTGCAAGCAAGAGGTTAAGCCACCCCTACCTACCAGATACACCAGGAAATAGGTTAATTTTGCTTTTTATTCCTAATTTTTATTCTCTATTCCTTATTAGAACTGAGACTTCATGCTCTTTGTGTCAGCATGGGCTGCCCCTGGTGAGGTCTTTCAGGCTGTGAGGGCATCCTTCATCACCACCACGGGACCCTTGGCAACCTGAGCTGCCTGAGGATGGCTCCTTGGCAGTGGAAATTCCTACCTGCCCTTAATGCAGTTCTCTTTTACTAGAGTTTGGTGTTGTTTAGTAGACATACTTGAAAATAAAATGTCTGTGGGGCTGGAAGATTTGTGAAGACTGTAGGACTATTACCACTGAGAAAACAAGTTTTTTGCTCTGTGTAAATGTCTTCTTCCTTTATGTGACTTATCATATACATGAGAAAAACATTGTAAGTCTTTTGTGCTTTCTGTTGAGTGGTGAATCAGTGAGACTCCTATGTTTAATCTTATAAGTGACTTTTAGAAGGAAATTATTCTAGTGCCTGGAATGGAGCAGCTATCTTCCTGCCCTGGGCAAGGCATTGCTTATTCGTCTTGCATCCTGAGCACTTCAAATTGAAGGAATACACAACAGGTGAAAGAAATTAAGTAACTATTCTGAAACATCCTCAGCTGCTCTCCTCTATTCTATCGAATCCCACAAGGTGGGCTGAAAAGGGGCTTTTTTAAGCTGATACATCTGATTTGTCCCTCTGTTTCAGCATTTCATCCTTCCCACAGCCCTGTGAGTGCACAGCCCTGCAGCTCAGCTCAATCCAGTGCACCTTCAGGTGGGTTTGTAAGGAAGAAACAGTGCAGCAAGTGGGAAAAATCAAGTATATCAACAGTACCATAGCCATGTTACAGCTGTCTCAGAGTACCTTTAAAGATCTGTATGAAGCCCACAATAATGATAAGGCTCAGGGCTAAGAGTTTTCCTGCTGTAAATATGTCCTGAATGCGCGTTGCCCATCGCACGCTGGAGCTGTTCACCCACGTCAGGAGAACTGGAGAGCAAAAGACTGAATTCAGTGACATGAAATTCTGTTTATTTAAGAACACACAGCATTGAAAAACACAGACTGATGTGCATGTTCCTGCAGGGAGCTCTAGAGTGGCCAGGGTTGAGGGTGAGGAGGAGCAATGCCTTTCCCTAGGAGAATCTCAGCTGTGGGAGCATCCCTGGCACCACCAGCCTTCACTCCTGGGGTGCTGCCAGCTGGGGTCCTCCCCAGCCCCAGTGACTGGGCCAGAGTAGTGCTCAGAGTGCAGGGGTCATCACCTCCTCCCAGGAACAGTGAACATCTTCAGTCCTGGAGCTCTGGTTTGCCTTTGCCAGCTCTGGAGGTTATTAATGCAGAGCTGGCAGCGTGCTGCACTTCCTGCACAACCACAACTGGGAATGTGAAAGGAGAGCAGGGAGGGGAAGGGCTCAAAGGTGGTGCCAGTGGGTCACCTGTGCCAGGTGGCCACGGCTCTGCAGGGAGCACTGCGCTGTCCCATCCCACATGCTCACCTGCTGCCTCTTTCCCTGGGGCCCACCAGGGATTTGGGTGCTGTGGTGTCTCACTCCAGCCCACCATGCTTGCTCCAGGTGAGTGGAAAGGGAGGAAACATCCCTGTCCAGTGACAGTGCCTGTCCTGGTTCCTCCCCAGCAGCCTTTTGAGTCGTGGCTGTGACCCCAGCCTGGCTGGAGCAGCCCCTCGAGGGGCGCCTCGTAAAAGCGAGTCAAGCTTTGTGTGTGTGTGCAAGGAGCAAATACTCACGTAAACACACCATGGAGAGGATCCTGGAGGCATTATAGGGAGGGATACAGTTAGGGAAGACGGGCTGCAGGACATAGTTTGAGAAGGTCAGTGCTATGACGGCCAGGCTGGTTGGGTACATGATGAGCACCGCACTCCACAGCAGCAGAAACCTGGGAAGACGCGGAAAAGCAGAGGAAGCAGCGCTGGGGTTGTGCTGCAGGAGGTCACATTGCTCTGCTGGGCAGCACTTCTGCTCCTCAGCCAGCAGGGCTCAGCACCTGCGTCCTGGTCACACCCAACCCGTGTCCCTACCCACGCCCTTTCCCACGTTCTCAGCACAAGCTGGATTTGAAATCGAACACCGCAGAGCAAAGCTCAGTTTAGGAATGTGTGAAAGAGCGAGGGTGATGCCCGGCAGGTTCGCTCTGATGGAGCTCTGGGTGGGAATGAAAGCTGCCCTGTGGCTGCCAGGCACTCCCCAGCTCTGAAGGGGTTTGGCAGGACCTCCAGTCACAGGCTGGAGCTGCACTCTTGGGGCTGCTACCGGTTCTCTGCTGGTCACTGGGAGGTTTCCTGTCACCATTCGTGTTGGTTCTGTGCCCTGCAGTGTTCTGTGATGGGTCACCCAGCTGAGGGGCACTGTCTGCCTCCAGCTGCAACTTAAGGGGATTGCAAGGGATCTGTGCAAATATAAACTGTGAGATACCTTGGTTTCTCATTCTGAGAAAAGGAAAAAAAAGCTATGAAGGCAGCATTGGACCTGGTTAGTGCATTAAAATTATTATTATTATTATTTCTGTAGTGAGTAGTCTTTGCAAGAAAATGAAGTCTTTCTTGCCATGTACACATACAGGTGCACAAAAGTCATTAATTCACATACATGCACAAATGTAACATACAGGGATGCCCAGCATAAATGAGGATTTGAAATATTTCCAAATAAGATAGTATGATTTCTCTCTTATGTAGGTTGCTCTTTAAGAGGCAACACCCACCCAACGTGTTCCCTCTGCTGGCCCTGTATAGGAACCCTCTCCGTGCCATTAACCTGGAGGGATGGGATGGAGGAGGGAGTGCTGTTTACTGAGTGCTCCTCAGCCAGGGTGCTGAAGGTCTCTCAGTCCCATCCTTTACTTCACCTTGTTGTTTCTGAGAAGTATGGAGCAATTAATAGCTACCAGAGTTAATTTGGTAAACTGGACTGATACAAGACCTGGGTACCTTCACAACTGGCACTGTTGTTCCCTACAATAAAATACGTGATTTTTTTTTCTTTTTATTATTTTTTCCCCAATTTCTAATGTTTTTCATTGAGATTCAGAACAGTTTTCTCCAGTAAATGCCTCTGCTGTTTGGTGGTGTGGATGATGTACCCAGTTTGGGGTATCTCTGCAGACTCTGCTCGCTGTGTGAGTCAACTCAGCAGGTCCTCACTTAGGAATGAATAGGAACTAAAGACTGCCATAAGAGTTTGCTGATGGGGTCGGGACACTGGTGGTGCTGAGAGAGGTCAGGTTGGTGTGTGGCTGGCAGCTGGCATTGGCCTGGGCAGAGGTGCATACAGGGGGGATTGGTGGCCAAAGACCACCAGTTCTTCCCTGTCATGTGTATCAGCCCATAAAAGTTATGTAGGCTGAGAGCTGTGGTCTGATAAAAACATTTAATGGAAAGAATGACCCTGAAAACGAACTTTCAGCCAAAACCAGCCCTTGTTTCTGTGTTGTAGTATGAGGAGTGGTACAGTTGGTATTGGGTAGATTATGGTTTAATGGGAATGGGACAGATAAATAGATTTCTGACAGCTAATTCGTTTTACACAGCCTTTGAAATGCAGGACTGATAACGCAAATCAAAATATGAGCATCATTTTAGCAGAGGGGGAGAAAGTTGCACTGTCAAACAGGGAGCTCAAAAGAGAGGTGGCAGTAAAGCAAGAAGGAAGCTTGCCTAAGACATAAGCCCACTTTTATCTTGTTTCTACAGCTAAGTTTTAACCAAAACCTGGTTTTGAGAGAACGACCTCCACGCTCAGACAACATTCACACCCCTGACCATCCAGCTGTGGGGGCCAGGGCTGCTCCACTGGCCCTGGCTCTTGCAGTGGTGACAGTGGCTGTCTAGGTTGGGTGAGGAGCCAGAGCTCCAGGCAGCTGGGAATGGCTGTACCCCAGTTAATTGCTTGGGTGGAGATGTCACCATGGCACACCTGGAATTACTTTGGCTGCTCTTCAGGTGGAAAGTGGGGGAATTATCATCCTGAGGGC
Organism: Formicarius rufipectus; assembly: GCA_013399695.1. NCBI lineage: Eukaryota > Metazoa > Chordata > Aves > Passeriformes > Formicariidae > Formicarius > Formicarius rufipectus. The sequence goes on along the minus strand of VXAU01005288.1, from coordinate 333,935 downwards.
TGAGCTGTGGCACTGAGGGTATTGGGAGCTGAACACCACCTGGCAGCCTTTCACAGCTGTGATTACAAGAATCGGAGAAGAAAAATCCTTTCTTGTTGCTGATTAAGAAGTGATCAGATCTTTAGACACAGGCTTGAGACAGCTGAATGAAGAGAAAAAGGAAGAGGCAGCTGCTCTTGTTTGGCTGGTTTTGGTTTGTTTGGTTTGGGTTTTTTTTGTGTTTTTTTTTTTTTTTTTTTTTTTTTTTTTTTTTTTTTTTTTTTTTTTTTTTTTGTTTTGTTTTGTTTTGTTTTGTTTGTGAGGGTTTTTTCTGAACATTAGAGTCTGCAAGAGAAATTTGGGCTCCTTGCATGTGCTGGTGGTGAAAGAGCTGGTAAAACAACCTCCCTGCATGTATTCTGAGCAAACCTTGGCTGTGCAGCATCAATAGCTACTGGCTAGATGGCCTCTGCTGTGGGTTCTGTTGTTGAGTCTGATCCAAAGTTCATTGAAGTTAATGGCTATGCTCCCATCAGTGTGTATATGCACGAGATAATGTCTCTAATTAGAGCCCCCCGCAGTTTAGAAACAGGCTGGAATAAGTGACAATCTGTGGTGACAGGAGCTGCTTTTGGGAAGGTGTGGCATTCATGTGAAGTGCCAGTCATCCAAAACTGAATTTGTTTGCAGGTATCTCTGCATGCTAATTTCCTCACCTGTGGAAAGACATAAAGAGCATGGTTTGATGTGGGTCTTTAATAGTCTAGTGGACTTGGTGAAATCAGTTCTCAAGCATGTTTTAGGAATGTGCCTGTACTCCCATGAGGATCTTGCATTGGAAATAAAATGTTATGAAGTCAAAGCAGCCTGTGAAAATATAAAATTAAAGTGTACCCTCCTTGTGCATCATGAGCAAGAGAAAACAGTTTGAAATAGATGCTGTAGTACAGCTCACTTTATCACAGGAAAACCAGAACTGGTTTAAGAAAGTTTGAGCCAGTTTGAATACTATTAATGCTACTCAGCTGAAAGAATTACTGCCTTTGGAAACTGCAGATTTTTGCAATAACAAGGAAACATGGGAGTATATTTGAAGCATGGCATACTTGCAGGTGGGAGTGACACTTATCAAAGCTTTGGCTGAACTCTCTCTGCTGGTTGGTTTTAGTAAGGATGGATGTCCAACCACCCAGCTCTGCTGGTGAGGCAGCTGTGCTTGCAGCAACACTATTGCTGAGCATTCAGGAGTTGTATTGTCAGAAACACACTGCAGGGTTTTTCATGAAGCTCTATTTATACATTGCCTTCTGCAAGAACACATCTTAAGCCTGTGATTTACTGCTTTGGGTAATGTTCTTTTTATGACCCCAGAGTCTTGCACAAGCCCAAGTGGAGGTTCAAAGAGCTGTGCTCAGATGGCTCCAGCAGCATGGGCTGTGACACAGCCCCTGCAGTCAGTGTGCTCACACACACATGCTATTGGAAAAAGATGACTTCTAAATGCAGATGAAAGAAAGGGACTGCCCTCTGGTACCAGCCCAGAGACTAAGGATACAGAAGCTCTCCCTGCTCAGGATCCTCTCCAACCAAGGTTTGCCATCACCACCACTCTTCAGCAGTTTCGTGCTGTCGTTGAGCTGGATTAAGAGCTGGGTTGCTGCTCTGCAGCCAGAGCTCCTGCCAGCTCAGCAGATGGCCTTGTCTTACTCTCTGTCTTACTTCATTCACCTTTTTACATCACACCTAGCAATGCTGCCGTTGTGTTTTGGTTTGTTTGTCTTTTTTTCCCTAATTGATCCAACCAGCTATCAATCCTGCCAGGCACAGAAGCTGGGGCATGTAGTACTCCGCTGCCTGTTAAACAGTATTTTTTTGTGACTTTTATCTATGCAGGAAAGCATAATAAATTAGAGGATTTTGGGAGGCAAAGACAAGATAACAGAAGTGGAGATGACATGGTCTGGGTGGGTACAGCACATGCTCTTATCACAAACGTCTTCCTGTGGACAGACCAAACCATCCAGCCTGGCTATTGGGAAGGATATTTTGCAGATGCACTAAAGCTTTGTGTGCTGAGTTTGATGAACTTTGCTATAGAAGGAATAAATCAAAAGAGGGAAGCAGTGGTTTTTTCCCTCAGGGGAGGCACAGTGCAGGCTCCCAAAGGGCCCCTTGAAGTTCAGAGCCCCACGTGCAACCACCAGTGGTGAACGGGTGCTTCCAAAGTGGGAAGCTGAAGTGAGAGTTCTCCTAAAGCTGCAGGCTCAGCAAAGTGGTGTGACCCCAGCCTGGCTTTACTGGAAAACATGACTGAGTCCCCCTTTTTACACCAAAGCCTACCTGAAGGTTTCCTGCCTAATGCTAATGTCATACCAGCAGCACAGTTTATTTTCTTGGGAGAAAAGGTCGAGTCCCCACACAGCAAGAATGGGAGCACTGCTTTCCTTCAGGTGAGAGGGCTTGCTTTTTTGGTACTGCTTGTGCATTACAAAGCTGGACACCAAGTGAGCCCTGCCCCAGAAGAACTTGCTGCTTTGGGAGGTGATACTGTTCCCAGGTACATGCTGGGCAGTGGCTGATCAACTGGTGTGTGCTTTGTTACAGCATCTGCATATCCTGGTGCTTGCTGGGACCAAGTACATTCTCTGAATTGTGAGCACAAAGTGAGCTGAGGAACAACTTAAAGTCAAGGTTTAGTTGTAATTGATTTCTGAGTGCTCTCATTTTCTCCCCTAGAAAGCATAATTCTTTTGGTTTTGTGACATTCTCATGGTTTCTGGCCTCCTTCACAGTGATGTTCCAGGGATGGCACTTGTGACCATTTCTGAAGTTCTGTGCTCTTTCATCCTCCTGGTCCCTCCTGGCAGCCCCTGTTCCTGGGAGCAGGCAGTGGGACAGCTGCTGCCTGCCTGCCTGCCTGCCTGCCTGCCTGCTGCAGTGTCCTGGGGAGCAGGGCTATGCCCTGCAGCTCCTGCCCCTGTGAGAGAACAAACCTCAGGGAAGATCAGCCGAGATTTGTTAACCAAGCCAATGCTGTTGCTCTGTGATATCACTCTGGTTTTCTGGGCAAAGTGGGACAGTGTTCAGAGGAGCTATCCCATCAGCTTAAGAAACACAGATTCCACGAGAACCAGTGTTAGGCAACTTAAGCCTGACAAGCATCAGAGGCCTCTGTGGTCACCCAGTGTGTCTGTGATGCTGTGGCACTGAGCTGAGGTGGGCACAAGCAAGGGGACAGCCTCCTATGGCATAGGTGTTATGCCTGTTCTGATCTGCCCTTGCTCACCAGCCAGCTCATCTTTCAGGAACTTGTTTTCCATCTCTGATCAGAAGGAATACTCTTTTTTTTTCTTTTTCTTTTTTTTTTTTTTTTTTTCCCCCTTCTTCTTTCTCTACATTTCAGTTATGCTGCTTATTTCTCATAACCAAACCACCAGCACGTGGTATGGCCTTTCTACTTGCTAATGAGAGAGCTGGTCAGAATGTTTCAGTGCTTCTCTAGTGAGCTCTGAGTAAAGGCTGACAGCTTAATTTATCTTGTTGGATACAGGGAAAAACATACACTCAAATATAAAAGATGACCTCTTCTTGATTGTCCCTTCCTCCGTTGGCCATGCTAATCCATTAGTGGTATCTTCAAAGAGAAATCACTCCCTGAATTAGCATTCCCTCCTCTCTGTATTTACAACTCTTAGTTATTTTGTACAGCTGCAGTACAGTGAAGCAGCTTTGCTTTATTTATGGTAAGTAGCTCCAGCCTGGGCTCCCTGATGGGTTAAGCATCTCAGTACAGGGCACTGATCATTCACAATGGGCACACAGGATTGTCACTTGGACACAGCATGGATTTTATTGAGTCAGCGAGGGAAGCAAAAGCATCCATCACCTTCCCTTGGAAAGTATCACTGGGATGTCTGTGTAGGGGCAATTTGGTATTTCTAATAGTTGGTATTTCTAATGAGAACAGAAAGATTGATTTTGCAAAAGCATGTTTTTATTGACAGTATTTTTTTTGCAATAACAAGGAAACATGGCAGTGTATTTGAAGCATGGCACACTTGCAGCTGGGAGTGACAATCAAAACTTCGGCTGAACTCTCTCTGCTGCTTATTTTGTTGACAACTAAAAATACCTTCCAAGTCAGATGGCTTTCCCCACAACAAATACGTACCACAGACCTGTTTTCAAACTAGCTTACAGAGATGGAGTACTTACCCAGCTAAGCCACCGAACACCTCCGTGACGTAGGAATAGTCCCCTCCCGATTTAGGGATGGTGACGCCCAACTCAGCGTAGCAGAGCGAGCCAAGGGCGGCCACGCCACCGCCCAGCACCCAAACGACGAGCGCCAGTCCCACTGAGCCGGCGTGCTCCAGAACTCCTTTGGGAGAAATAAAGATCCCAGAGCCAATGATATTACCTGGAAAGGACAACAGGTTGGTGGTGAAGTGAAAGAAACTCACTTTTTTCTTTTGTTTCACGAGGTATTGGGATGCGTGCTACGCCTGCTGGAAGAGCTGACCTCTCAGCATCACAGCTGAGATGTGTTAAAAGGCATGATATTGAAAAACACTTTTTTTGTTTCCTCTGTGGGACTGGTGTCTGAGTTGGGTTCAGTGGCTCCCAGTCCAGAGACTGTAAAATATGCTGTGAGGGATGGGGGTTTACTCTGGAGAGGAGCTGAACCAAAGACACTGAATCTGCCAATATACATAAAATATATGTAAGAAATTTGTTGTGCATGGGCTGCCTTTTTTTTTTTTTTTTAATCTCCATGATGCACAGGTAAGGTTAAGCCTGAAATTAATGACTTAAAGGAGATCAAAGGTTGAACTCAGGAAAACCTTGTTGGGATTTTTATCTACGAAAGGAGAGTCCTTGTGGAAGACAGAAGCATCTTCCACCTGGCCCCTCCTGGTGTAGCTGGGGTAGGCAGCCACCATGCACAGAACCACATTTTATGCATTAAAAAAAGAAAAAAAAAAATCAGCTTAGGGATGTAGATTTATCCAAACTAGATCATACTAGACTAACAGTGAGATGAAATGCAGTTATTGCTCAGCTGAAGTGGCCCTGGGAGCCCTAAGCACTGCTGCAGCATTAATCGCAGCAGCTCCCACTGAAGGAGTGGGGGTTGATGCAGATGGGTTGCACTGATGGATTTGTTCTTGGTCCTGTCTACTGGGAAGCCACACGGCTGGAGTAGAGTGCTGAAACCTTTCAATACAATAGATGAGGAGTTAATATATTGTTAAAACATATTTAATACCTGATAGAATTGATGGGTCTTTTTGATCATGGTTTCTGCTGCTGGCTGAAGCATTGCCGTATATTTAGACAAACAAGTTTTTCTGGAAGACTGCTTACTCCCTGCTCAAGAACTGTAACAAATCTTGAGTTGAAGCTAAAAAAGAAATACCTGCCTTGGGAGTTTAAAAGCTGTCTTGACAGTAATTGGTACTGCTGTGTGCTGTAGCTGTATCAGTTGTACTCATGCATGTGGAGAAAGGCCTGAAGTTATAAAAGACCCTGGAAAATGGTCTGCTACCTGCCAGCACACATACCTGTGTGTCTCTGTCTCTCACAAACCAATGCACGTGAAAACACTGCACTTTTGGGAGGAGCTAGTGGTATTTTGGAGAGCATGCTGCAGTTCAGACACAGTGCTTTTTACCAAAATAGATCTGTAGGCTTCCATTACCTCTTTGGGATGGAACAATATTCCCTTCTGGCAATCCCAGTACTGAACACAGGGGAATTGCCCAAAGGTAGAATAATTCCTGCCTGAGTCCCGTGGCTGCTCTCACGCTGTCTCTTCCTGCTCAGTGCTTCCGTTCACCTTAGCTCGGGTTTGCTGCTGGTTTTGGCAGCAAAGAGCAGATAAAACTGCATATCCTTTGGTTGGCTCTCAGTGAGAGCTTCCACCCCGTGCCTTGAGTCACCTTCTCACTGTGCCTGTCCATGGGGAGGGGATAGAACCCAAACACAGCCCAGCATCCCTCCCACGGCCAGGAAACCCGGTCACCCAGCGCGGTGTCCTCACCCCTGGGCACCCGGGTGATGGGCACTGGCAGGGGGACTCTTACCCAAACCCAAATGGCTTAGAGTGACAGCCTCCTGGTACGCAGATTGCCAAAGCAGTCCTCCTTGTCTGTGAGTCTGTCTGAGCTGGAAACAGCAGAACTTTTCATGTTTAAGGAGAATACTTCTGAGTACGACTATCTGAAGGAGCAGGACAAGGACCAGACAGCCTTCTGGATCTTTCTTTCATGCAAACATTCATGGGAGTTTTTTTAATATTCAGTAATCATATTTAAAATAAAGCTAATGCCCCTCATGAATGAATAAACAATATGGCAAAATTATCTTCAAAATTCATTGTGGGTTTCCTATTAGTTTGCTCCTGCAACACGTGCAAAAAGCATATCAGCAGGAGTGGAAATGCTCCACCCCTTCTGACAACCAAATGTTCTTATGGAAACCTGCCATGAAATGTGATAAATGTGCCTAAAAAAGTACCTTCACTTCACTTGGTGTATGACATGTTTAAAAATGGAGACTGTGGAGATGCTGAAAGGCTCCAGAAAATGAGATGTCAGGAACTGCCTGATGAGAAGCAGTTTTCAGGAGGCCTTGTGCTCCTGAGCTGACATTCCTAGGCCAGAAGACAGCAGAAAGGCAGATGCTTCACATACACACAGATATTTCCAAGCAAGTCTTGGTCAGCAGGAACTGGAGGGAGTTTTGTGAGCAGCTCTGGGGTGAGAAAGAAGTTTGCTGTGCAGTTCAAGGAAACTGTCATTACTGTTTTCACCATGTCAAGGATGATTTCCTTCTGCTTTACTGGTGCTGGAACTCCTGATACTCACTGCACACATTTTTTTTCTCCTCAGATGTGAAGAAAGGGAAAAAAAAATGACTAATTCTTGTAAAACAGCCACTTTCTCTGCTCCTTCATGGCCTCTACTATAGTTACCTGCTGCAAAACTATTGCTTTGAACCAGAAGAAAACTAGTGCTTGAATTTCATGTGTTCATGTCATGGGCACATCTTGCAAATATAATAATATATATATATATGTATATATATAATTTTCTTATCCATGGCTTGTGTTGGGGCAAAGAGAAAGACAAACCTCGCAGCTATGCCTGCTTGAGGTTAGAGAAAAGCATTTTTCTTCTTAACTTAGGGAAAGTGGCCCATAAAATTGCTCAGGAGCTGCTCATCAGTGTGAAAAGACCCTGGTAGGACTGGCAGAGCCAGTGAGAACTTGGGGTGATCTGAAAACACTGACATTTTTTCCTTTTGTTTGTTTTTTATTTTATTCTGCTTCCCCCCTTTCCTATTTTTCTAGGATGTGGACAACATTGTCAAAAAACCCAAAACAAACCCAAAACAAATCATGACACTGGATAAGATCTCAGAAGTGATATACTTCAGGCTATTTTAGTTGCCTTCTGTGTTTTGTAATTTCAGGCTTAAGATTGAGACAATCTTCTAAAATGACTCACAAGGGTTAGGAACACAATTTTTAAACAAAAGCAGAAGTTCTCATGGTATTATTATACCACTTATTCCATGCTATTGTGAAAAGGAGAAAAAAAGCAACAAACACCTAGAAACAAGAGATGACAAAGCATCATGCCTTGTATGGGAAAGAGTCCATGTTGCACCAACCACAGTAGGACAACCTCATAAAACCCCTATGATAGAGGGATTGACACTTTTAAATTGCTCTTAATACTGAATGAATCTTTGCCCAGCTGCACCTCATTGAGGTGCTGTCACCTGCTGCTGGGGGCTGGCTCTGAGGCTGCAGCCCAGCCTGGCCTCTGTGACCCCACGAACTGAAGGTCAGATGGACCCCAACCAGCTGCTGGGACGTGGCACTGACCTGGGTGTGAAACTGGTTCAGTCTCTCCTATGAGCCATGCTCCTTCTCTGACCTGATGGAAGGGGGTCCCAAACCTGTTCTTGGCTCAAGAGAATGCCAACCCCCCTGTCCTTTCAAACTGACAGTCCTTTGCCTAATTATGTTTAGGGTCTTCTGTGACCTGGCCCTGGGATGGGCTTCCCAGAGCAGTCACTCACACACACAGCAGGCAGACCTGCTCTGAGATCAGCATCTCTTGTAGAGCTCCACCATTTGGGAACCATGGCACTGATCTGAAGAGCAGGACATGGGGTTAGTGCAAAATCCAGTGCTTTCAGCTTGTCTCTGGGTTTTGAACTGTGAGAATGCATCTGGGGTCAGGTTTTGATGTTTCTCAATGTAACGGTGAGAATCGAAACTCGTCTTTTAAACAAAAGCTGAATTCTCAACAGAACACTTCAAGAGCTGCACTTTGAAGGGAAACAGTAAATAATCACTGTCCTTGTGAGAAAACAAAGGGACCTGGTAATACCTGGGATATTCACTTAGCATGCAAAGTCCTCAGAGCACCTTTTATTTATCTCCAGCATACAATCCACACAGACTGTAAAAATAAAGCATCTTGCAGCCTGTTGAATGTATCCAGCAGTCCTTTAAGAATGGCCTTACTGACAGCATGTAGTGTATGGATGGACAAAACCAAGCAATCTCCTGTGTGGTTAGCAAAGCAAAATGCCACTCATGCCTTTCAACGTGTGTGCATTTCTTTAAGGATCTGTTGTACACCTGAAATTCTGAATGGGTCTGTAATACTGACTAGAAATTTATCTATGAAGCTCTCAACAAATACATTCTGTGCCTTTTTTATTTTTTTTTTTAATTTTTTTCCTGGCTGCAGTCAGGTAAATCCCTTTGTGAGTAGTTGTTCAATGAAGGATGAGAGCAGGCAACGCTCCTGAAACACTGTGTGTGGCTCCTGAGCATGAATCCTGCCAGACCTCTGCTTTCACTGAGTGCTGGTTGTTGTGTCCCCAGGAGATGGCACGTTGCAGGCACTGAGGTGGGGAGATGGGCTGCCCAGAGGCAGGCAGAAGCAATGCCTGTGTTCTTGGGGTGTCCTGCTCCCTTCAGCATCACCGTGGAGGGGCACCCCGTGTTTATGGAACAACAGTGGGAATTAGGAGGACAGTAGTCACTGCCATCAAAGATTAAATCCCCAATTTCATAGTGGGTGTTTTATTGCTACACTTGTAACAGATGGTCTGAGCATGTGCTGGACTGTGCAAGCCCAGCATCCTTTCTCAGTGCCAATGTGGGGAATGTGAGACATTACTTGTCAATTTTTTAGGAAGCTGTAGAAAATGAGGTCTTTTTTTCCTTTTAAATTAAATTTGGTTTCAGGTACCGCTCTCGTTTGAGATATTGGTATATTGTATCCTCAGGAGCAGATACTGGATAGTTTTCACTAATTGCTGTGGATGGAATAATAATCAGAAGACTGCCCACCTTCTCAGGGCTCCCACATCTAGGCTGAGTCATTTTTCAGACCAACAGGATGACAGACTGTGTCATTGCTTAAAACAGCTCTCTTATAAACAAATGCTGAAGCTTTGCATCCTCCCTGGGAATTATAAATAAATAGACCTTATTTGAGTAAGAAATATTGTAAAGAATTGAGAATCCTGTTTGGGAACAACAAAAACATCTTAGTCAAAAGGAATTGTGCTTTGCAAACTGTTTCAATCCAAACTAAATATGCAATGGGTTATGTGAAGAATGGCAACGATGTAGTTGTTTATTATTATTATTATTTATTATTATGTAGTTATTTATGTACTTATTTAGCAGAAAACTGCTAAACTAAGCAGCCTCCAGCACAGCTAATTGGCCTGGGAGCTAATTGGGTGCCAGGAGTCAAGCACTCCCAACTGAGGGCATTAGTTACCAGGTTGGACCGTGGCTGCCTGGTCGTGAACTCGGGGCACGACACACCTACAAAACCAGTGGAGAGGCAGCTCGTGCAGCTCGTGGTTTTGGTGCTAACCAGACCTGCTGGGGCAGCACAGCCAGTGCCAGTGGCTCTGCTTGCCCACAGCAAATAAATGTGCTGCTCTGTGCCCTGGCTGCCCTCGGGCTCTCTCATACCCACCGGGGATGGGCACAAGGGGATGCTCGGGCTTTCTCTCCAGCTTCTTCACAGAAGTGCAGCATGAATACAACAGAGTATAAGTGCCCCCTCAGTTAAAATACAGAGCAAATGGAATTCTGAATCAATAAAGCAGTCAGACCCACAAAATTATCCCACAGAATTAAACCTGCAAACATTTCAAGTGCGTTTTCTTAACCTCTGCTCAAGCATGAATTCAGGCTGCGTGGCAGTGCTTCAGTTATTTCATGCAATTTCTTGGTTTTCTTTGCCTTTAAATATCATTCAGAAAACTCCTAATGAAGAATGAAAGGATCTATAAAACTTGGCATTAAAATAATAGGCATTTAACTTCATATGCAAGTAAAAAATGTTACTCTTGTACCAGTAAAAATTGAATTGTGGCTGCTCTGCTAATACTGTTGCGAACTCCTCCCTGCCCCAACCAACCATCAAAAATGGCTATAAAAATAACAGTGATAATTTAATGCCTACAGTGATTAGCAGTTAACAAAATTGAAGTATCTTAAAACCTGACTTGGGTTCAAATATTTATGTTAAAATTCCTAGCAAGTAAGAACATGACCAGCCATTATAAACTGCTATTCCAGCATTCCAACTGGATTTCACTGGGTTAAGAACTTCTAATCTGATTATACTACACCCAGCTTTAAAGATTTTAAAAATCAGGCTGCTTCAAATACTGACCAAAGTGTTTTCTTTTTGTGGTAGATGTACAAAGAAGGTACTGGCGTTTTGAGCACTAAAATACAGGTGGTAGCCCATAAGAACCAAGATTTTCTAACAATGAAGGTGAAGAAGAGAAACAATGAAGAACAGAAGACTGAGTGGAGCTTTCCTGGGGGCAGGAGAAAGGTCAACTCACCCATCAGAGGGGAGAGGGACTGAAAGTGCCTGTTACCTGCCGACCTCAGGGGGCTGCAGTGAGCATGGGATGTCATTCTTACCCTGAATTTTAGGGAGTGTTCCTGTGGCTGCCACATTTTCGGTTTGCACTTCTCCCCAGACCATCAACCAGACTGCAGGATGGTGCCATGTGTCCTCTCCCAGAGAGTGAATAACCTCTGCCTTCTCATCTCTGTTATTTTATGAAAACATAAGACTGATGAAATTGCAAAGAGCACTGAAGAACGTAAACAGCAAGTGGATACAACTTGCACATGCCAGCTGAGTTGGGCTGATGTTGGGGGGATGTTAGGCAGCTGTGTCGCAATTAGATGACAAATTCACAACCTATAGAAGAACATTCAAGGCAAATTTGTGCTAACCTCAGTCTTCCTGAGACCTTTAATGTATCTGGGGTCCTTCAAGTAGCTGTTTAAAAGCAGTAAGCTGCACATTTGGCTCTGGGTTAAGGTGTATAAACTGCTTAATGATGACAGTTAGTTTGGACTCCCTTTGCCCCAGTGGTGGAAAGCAGCCCCAGAGGAAAGCAGTACTCAAATCCTGCCAGATGCATTTCTGGGACTGCAGTGCTTTGCTGTTCAGCTGAAGTCTGCTGCTCGCCACCGGAGGCTGACCACGCTCAGACCATTAATAACCCAACCTCTGCCAAGGGACCCAACAACCTAAAACCACAGAAACAGGGTGCTTTAAAATGTCTACTTCCCTAAAAGGTAGCTTCTATTTGTAAAGTTAGAGATAATTTGTCAACTGCTTTTCTTCCACAGAAGCAGGTTAACCAAGAGAGCCTTCATCAAGAAAGCTCTGCTTTGGTAACGTGGTGGTCACAAAATAATCTGCCGCTTCAACAGCATTCAAAGGATTACCATGTGTTGACTGGAGTTGTAGGAAGAGCACATCTGTACTGCAAAGAAAGACCTCACTGCAAAAGATACCATGTGGAGATGTTGTCACTGTAGTACTTAGGGTCAAATGCAAATGTTCTGCTAACCCAAAACAGCATTGGAAAGTCTGATCCCATTCTCTGGCTGTCCTGAGTGTGCGTGTGGGCAGACATTGGGTACGACAGATTAACCTACAAATCCCTGTGTCCAAAAGTGCAGGGCCTGACTGAGCAGCTGGAAGGAGACACCTCTGTCCCCATCAGTCACTGCCGGAGGCCAAGCATTCAGATGATGTGTGCAGAGGACAGAGCTGCACTAGGGCAGATGAATGGCCAGGAGGCGGCAGGGACCAGGGCTCCCAGGAGCATGGGCAATAATAAAGAAGACGACAGACGTCTGCTGGTGCATGGGTTTATTCAGTTCTATTTGAGCAACGCTGTCACAATGTGTTTATATCAAAGGAGAAGTTAAAGCCTGTATGATAGGATTTTTGTTGTTCTAAATTGAGAACTCCCTTTTACTCTGCTAATCCTTTCACAGGCTGTAGGCTCTGTCGGCTCTTTTCAGGCACACAGTCCACTGCTTTATTTCCTGCTCCTCTGTTCTGACTCTTGTACTTGGTCTGATTTCTCTACTTCCTTAACTTCTGACTTGTTCTCCTCTTCTCTTGCCAGTGTTGGGATATGTGGGCTGCATTTCATTACCAGGGAGAGTCAACCTCAGCCTCCTGTGCCTTCCCTCTGCACACTGCAACGATAAGGCAGAAATATGGGACAAAGCCTTCTCCCAGGGACTGATGTTCTCCTTGGGCTGTTCTCAGTGAGCTGCCACACTGAAAGCAGCCCATGCAGCACTAGGGCTGTGTCCAGGAGGGCATTATGACCAGTTACTTTTACTGAGCTTCATATTGCACCTTCCCCTCCTGCCCTGTTCCCTGGCATCAGGGAGCTGGAGCAGGGGTTTGTGGCAGGGCAGTGGTGCCAGGTGAGGATGAGGGAGTGCCACAGACAGGTGCAGAGCAGTCTCTGGTGGTTCCCACTGCCTCCCTACTGGCAGAAGTGCAAGGGGTCTATGGGGACCAGGGACTCAAACTACCCCCTTGACTGTGGGACTTCAGCACGTAAAGGAGCTACTGTGACGACCCTGGAGGCCAAGTGCTCTTGTGGGGTTAGAGAAGGCTCCAACCCCACTGCTAATTTCCAGGGAGAAACTCAATGCCAGACCTACCTTGGTGCTGTGAAAGGGATGTGGAGGGTTTCCTCTGTAATGTTCCTAAAATGCCTGGGATGCCCTGGTAGGAAAGTGCAGCACTGCACAGTGATTGCTCTCTGTAAATAAGGCAGCTTGGTGTTGTATTGGCTCTTGCTACCTGCCCAACATCTGCTTTCTGTGCCCTCTGATCTCAATATCCTGACTTAGAATTCTACCTGCAAATGGCAGAAATGTGTCATTAAGTCCCCTGATGTAGAAATGGGCAGTCTGTAAAGCTCTGCCTTGCATGCACACACTGGAGGATGTGGGGTCTTCTCTAGGACACTATGTGAGTGATTATTACCAGATAAATGCTAATTTTAAGGAAAAGTGACTGCTAGTGGAGAGAGGTCCTTCTGGAGCAGCTTAAGGGGCAGATGCCAGCCCAATCAGCTGGTTCCATGTTTGTCCCTTGGCTGAGAAACCCCATAAGTGTCAGCTGCATCTCTGGGAGGGCTCCCATGGTGCCCTCTACACCTGCAATGATTTCCACCATTCACCAAGAAGCAAAGCAGTTGTAAAATGCCGCTGCAAAGCTCACCAACTCAGCTTTTCAAACAGCCAAAGAGTTCAGCTGTGTTGGGGAGTGCTGGGTCAGACCAGGACAGTACAACAGATACAGCCATTTGGCAGCCCAGACTCTCCAGCCATGCTCATGCCAAAGGTAAAGACCCTGGCACCACCTTTGAGGCATAATTTATTTCATGGTAAATACTGTGGGGTTTCCCCTTTTCTTTTTCTTTTTCTCTCCCCCCGAACTCCATTCATTCTTGCTCATTGTGAGTGAGCACAGTGAACAGATTACTCAGTCTGGAAAATTTATCAGCAACTGCTGCCCAGTGGGGGAGCCACTTCCTGCCTGTTTCTGAAAGCTGTCAGTCCTCAGGGAGGCATCGTTTGTCTAATTGGAAAGATTAAACAAAATGGTGCCATGCAACTTCCAGAGTTACACAGCACAGTAATACCAGCAGAAAGATTTTTATTTTCTTTTTTTTTTTTTTGTTAGACAATTCCAGGCTCTAGCAGAAGAAACCAGCCTGGAAGTTGGCACTGTCTCTGACCCTCATGCTGCTCCACACCTCCCTGCTTACTCCTCACAGCATCTCTGCAGCTTTTTTGCTGTGAAAAATGTTCCTCCTTGTGAATGAAAAGTTTTGTTTGCAGGCACTGCAGCCCTTGCAACCCTCAGCTATGGAACCCACACAAGGGACAGTGGGGGGACTCAGGGGGCAGTATCACAGGGAAGAGCAGGGCTGGAGAAAAGACACAGTTTGAACTTTTATTTGTGCAACTGCAACTAAGTCAAAACTTCATTCCCGCTCCTGCCTCTGATTTTGTTTCAGACCACTGGGGTTAATGATTCCACTGACTCTGCAACTCAGGCTAGTTGGTGAATTTTGGATTGTGCTTCTGTAGCTTCTGCAAACTTGGGATCCACCAGGAGGAGCATCTCTAAACTTCATTTCTAAAGGGCTGTAACGGGAACTTAAGTGTATAAACTTTCAAGGTAAAGCTTACTCTTCAATATTATCCTGAACAGCAAAGTCCCTTCCTGAGCTGAAATTCCAGGCAATACATATTGAAAACACAGCAATATGGAAATGCAGGTAACATCGTCCATGAACACCAACTGTTGTGGAATAGATCAGGTTACATTATGGAGAAGAGAGATTGATCCAGACTGTCCTATCAGCTCAAATGCCATTGCCTGGGCGCTCACACAACCCTGTTTTGGATGCAGATGTAAACCACACATGAGCTCCTTAGCAAAGTTCTCCTGCAGGTTTCACAGCTCCTCCATCAGAAAGAACTCAAACTCTCAAGTTCGTGTTCTTCTGGTCGTAAATCTGTGTTAGCAAATTCTGTGCAGTTAGTTTTACCTCTCTCAGCATGGTCTCATTACATCTCTAAGTGGTTTTATCTCTGGTGTAGCAAACAATACAAAGACAGGCTTATGTTGCACTATGATCAATGAACTGAGGTGGAATTTAAAAGCAAAAAAGTGGTTGTTTATGCTACCTGGGGTGAGTACAACTATGGCACAACGATATTTGATTTAAAGCTTGCACTTAACTTCAAGTGCACTTTGGTAAATAGCTCAACTAGAGTTTAAATGAGATTTACAAATACCTGTCAGCTCGGTATTGACAGGCACCACAACACTGTGCTGCTGTCCTCACATATTCAGAAACTAGTGCTGACTTGTATCTTGACTTTATTTTTAAATATGTAATTTACTTTTAAAGAATAAGTTTAGACAATATTATTGATGAGAACTAGAAACTTCTAAATGTCAAAAAAAATTAAAATTGCAGCTTTTCTTGAAGTTCCTAAACATGACCTGGGAATTTGAGGGCCTGTTGTAATATGATGTCAGGAGGTAGCAGTATTACTACATTCTTTTGTGTGTATGAATCTTGCATTTGAAAATATCACAACTAACTTCTGAAATTAAGTATCTTTAGATTTCATAGTGCTCACTGATGTCTTTATACATCAGGTGTGTCTAAGCAGTTGACCAGCTGTATAAAAAAGCCATCAAAAGAATGTCACTCCTTCCCCATAGACGGAAGAAAGTTGTTTACAGAATAGTGAACACAGAAATGGAATTCCAAACATGGAATTAAATTGGCTAATCCTGTAAAATACATGTTAGCAATGAGCTGGACACCTCTGCCATCACAATGTACTGGACCTTGGTTATAGTGCACTTTCTGTTCTAGTTCTGCAACAGACCAAAGATGTTTGATTTGTCCTGGTTTTCTTCCTTCCTAGTTTCCTAAATCAACAGACCTCTGTTTGAAGCAGGTTTTTATAAATGTCACTTTTCACAAGTTCTGCCATTGGTTGGTTTGTTTGTTTTTTCCAGTCCTGGTGTTTCTGGGCAGCTGAATCTCAGCTGAGAAGTCCTCAGACCATCTCAGAAGGTCTCAAAGGAAAACACTGGGATTTCAATAGATGGTGTGTTCGCACACCTGTCTTCACGGAGGCCCTATGAGCTGATGGCTAGAGGGGAATTTGTTCTTTTTGGCACTGGTGTGCCTTTTCCCCTGTCTGAAACACAGAAGATGACCCCTACCTGCAGCAAAGGGCCACCAGGATGCTGCTCCTGCCTCCTGCCTGCATTTGCTCCATGACAAGAGTGTTCATTTCAGATTTGTGGTAAAATGAGTGTCCAAGACTGGCTCCCTGGAACTTTAATCAATGAGAAGAGATGACCCCTGTTGCCACTGCTCTCTGCTGTGTAAGCTGGACACAGTAATGCTCACCAGCCTCACTTAGGCAGGTGGGCAATAAACCATCAATGTGCTTTAATTCAATTTAAGACCTGATCCCACGAGGCAGTGAAGTCCTCTGCTCTGGTTGTCTTCAGTAGGATTTGAGGCACTTGGGACCTGTTAAGAAAAGGATGTTCAATTTTTCACTGGGAGCCCAAGCATGCAAGGGAGAGCTCTTCCTTCTGTACACACTCCTAGTATGTGCAGGATTTGGGTACCTTTTGTAATAGTCTGCTTAAATCTTAATGGGTTGCCAGGAAACTGGCTGTGCCCACGACCAAAAAACATGTACACATCGTGTCCTACTGGTTTCTGGCAGAGTTTACCATAAGGAATGGCATTATTGCAACAAGATCTACTCCCTGGAATACAAAAAAAGTAGTCTGTCAGCTTTTTCTTAATTACAAATATATTAATTCTGTCATGCATGTGAGGATACCACCAGAATCAAACACTTCCCTTATTCTTTCAAACATTGATTCAGCTATTTTTTTAATTAACTTGAGTCACAGTGCAGTGTTTGGAAGCTTAACAAGCTTGGATAATCTCTGCTCTTTTGTACCAACTAATGCTGTTATGATTTTCAAGGCACTTATAAAAAGAGTTATGTATGTTCCCAAAATGTATGGCTTTTCAGGTTTTCAGGTTGCATTCAAGAGTATCAGAAGAGATGAAACTTTTGTGTTTATGGAGTACTGGAATGACATTGCTGATATGGTTTCATACACCTTTCATGGACATCAGAACAGTCTGCGTTGTTTTAAATTTAGCAATAAAACTAGGCTTGAGACCCCAGCTACCAAAGAGTAAGTTTGTTATCAAAACAGGACAAAATGTGGCCAGAGGAAAAAAATTAGTCGTGGGGAAATGGAAATGAAATATAGTCTGAGGTGACCTTCCTCAAAACAAACAAGCAAATCCTGTTCTATTAAGTTCTCAGGAGAGCTGCTAAAGAATTTTTAAATAATCCAGAGAGGGAACTCAACTTCTTATTTTTATTCCTGTAGCTCCACTTCTTGCAACTCTCTAAGAAAAAATGATCCCTTGGGTGTTTTGTGCAAAAGAAGGCATTTTTGAGAGAAACACACAGGTGAAAGCTGTAAGTCCTCATTCCTTGGCACTCATTATCTTCCCATTTCTGGAGAAGCACAGATCGATCCCTTCCAAGGCCAGGCTGGGCAGGGAGGCAAGGAATTCTCCTCTGGATTCATCAGCCTTCCTCGTGGGGCCTGAGCAAGAGCAATCCCACTGCAGAATGCTCTTAAAACCCCATTTGATGTGACATATGTTAATAGTTTTGTATCCTTCTCTCAGGGTGGCTGCATAATGTGACAGCAAAAAGATGGAAGACCCTTAGGAATGACAGGAGACTTGCCAACTGAGGATGTTTTATCTTGTCAGCCCTGCAGCTTGCACCATCATGCACATGTGCACAAGTGCAATGGCCTCTTTGCAAAACTGAAGGCTTTTCAGTATTCAGACCTCAACTTCTGTCCTCCACTGTCTGGATACATCTTTGTCACCAGAAAGCAACTTTTTCTAGCCTGACTGCTCATCCCTGTGCAATTATCCAAGCCAGAGTTAATGTAGCTTAATTAACATGCCTATGAGCTGACCAGTGCTACAGGTGAATTGGGAGTTTTGTGATGGGCAGCCTCGTGAGGTGCATTGTCAGAGATCACACAATATTGTGGATTTTTAGCTCTCTGACACAGCCTATTCAGGAGAATGAGATTCTTCCTCACCTTGATCTTTTCCTGGCTTTCGTGACTGCAAAAAAGGTCCTTGTGTTGTTCACACATAATTCTTCGTGGTATACTATTAAGATGCTTGGCCTGATCTACATTAAGCAGCTTCATGTAACTGATGAAAGAGCTATTGTTCTTCACAGCAGAAAAACCTGCCACTCATCCAGATCACTGACCTATTTCTTGGAGTTAGAAGGAACTGAAGTCTTCTGATTCCTGAAGTGTTACTGATTTCTAATGTTATGTTTTACAGTACTGATCTTCTGGCCCCGTATTGCAAGCGTGATCACACTAGTATTTAAGGATCAGACAAAAGATTTCATTTTCAGATGCAGAAAGATTTTAGTTTTCTCTAAGTTTTGGTACTAATCTAAAGGAAGTGTTGAATGAATTGGAGCAATTAAGCTGTGAGGGTTATTCCATCCCTCAATGATACAGAAATTCCTCAGGCTTAAACATCACCAGCATATTCCTCTCCACCCTTCTTGCTCTGAGATCCAGTGGAATTTGTCTCTATTGCCTGAAAGGGATGATGAACCATGTCCAGAAGCAAGAATTTAAACAGCTCCCCCTAATAACAGATTGGTCCATTCATTAGCCTGCAACCAGAAAAACAGAATCTGCAAGTTCCTGATGATGGGAACAATTTGTAGACAACCAGTCTACTAAATCCTGCTTTTCAGCCCCGACTTGCAGAGGCCAGTGCCAGAAGAACACATCAGGAGAAAAAACTCAAACTGCCTAAAGAGATTTTGTGGAGGCTAGCACATGAATAAATGCACTGACCACTGTATGTGGCTTTCCTCTGCAGGGGAAATTCCCCATGGAACTTCTGCTAAAGAACTCTTAGGGAGACTTTTGGGGTTTTCAGGACCAGCAGAAAAAAAACCCCAAAAAAACCCCCCAAAATACCAACCAACCAACAAACAAAAAACAAAAAACAAACAAACAAAACAACAACAACACAAAAAAAAAACCAAACACAGTTAGGATGTTTTATATTTGGGGCACTTCAGTACTGACAAATGCCTTCTCATTTTATCATGCTGCAATCAAGATGACAAAAAAGTGTGGCAGCTCGGAGAAACTGCCCCGCAGGCCAACAAAAAACGGCGTCTCAAAAGGAAAAGTCTGGCACACAAAAAAGCTCCAAACACAAAAAAGTTAAACCTCTAGCAAACCATTTCTGCTTGCTGTGAGCCTGCCAAAGCAGAACAGACTTTCTCAACAGAAAAGGCTACATTATGCTAGAAGGAAATGAGCTGCAGAGCACAGGAAAAGGGAACACGAGTGGAGATTTATGGCGCTGCTGAAAGCAGGCACTGTACTGCCAGATCAGGAGGAAGACACTCACCAAAGGATGCTACCTTTGTTTTCTCATCTCTCAAGGAAGAAGGAGTTTCTGTTGTAGGGTGCCTAAACTACCAACATCCATTGCAGAAGGCTCATTGCTTCAGCCTTGCGATCACAGTCACTGCGTCCCAAGCAGAATTTTCTGCAGTTTTAGAAGGTAAGAAGGTAAAAAAACCTCAAACTAGCCAAAGTCACCCAAAGTGAACCCACCCAAACCAAAACCACCAGTCAATTAAACTTGACAGTTAATGACCTGGAAACAGAATTGTTGCTAAAAAGTACAAATGTAGCTTTTGGATTTTTTTTCTTTTTTTCTTTTTTTTTTTTTTTTCTTTTTTCCAAAAGATTTTTCACCAGGCCCTGAAGATCACATGAGAAGGATTCATTCATGTTGACATTTTATACTTTGTCTTTTTCTTGCTGCTTAGGCTCTTGCTCTTCGTATTGTACACGTGGGACTTCACATGCTGAATTCTCCTGGATACAGACTCCAGCAGAAAGGCAAATCTGTGCACAAACAAAGCACTTGACTTTGTCCAGAAATACTCAGGGAAAAAACAAATAAAGGTTTTTTTTTATTTTTGCTTTTCTTTCTTTTTGTTGTTGTTTTGCTTTGATTTTTTTTTGTGTGTTTTGTTTTGTTTCTGCCAGGAATTTCTAATTACAGCACTTTTTGGCCTTCCTCTGTAGGTTTAGTCTCAGAATTGAACTGCTAGCCCAGAGAAGCTGCAGGATCTCCTTGGATTTCTACCAGTTTAAGTTGAACTTTGCCTTGATTTTTACTTTCTAATGAAACTGCAGTTTGTTTTCAGCTCCCTAAGCTCAGGTGAAAGGCTTCCCCAGACAATTCTGATGGAGAACTGTATGTTGGAACAGTCTGGAAGAACATGAGAACATGGCATCACCCCTACAATATCGTGTCATAAATGTAACTTGCATTTTGGATGGGCATCTCTGGGTTCCTTTCTTTCAAAACGCAGGGTCTGATCTTTCTCAGCCTTATGAGCCTCTTTTTCACACCAAATTATGGACACCTCTCATCATACGGAGCTTGGAAATGTAATTTTCAGTAGGTTTGAAGTAGGTTTTAAGCCCCTGCATTACATGGAAAAAAAAAAAATCACAAGGGACTCAGAAGTGTCTTGGTGGTTTCTCACTAGTAAAGAACATGTGCCACTTATCTTAAGCAAAACCTGAGTGCTAACTTTACTAAACCCTAATTTGCATTTTTAAGAGGACAGGACACTGAATTACATTTCCCTACAGTCCAGAGTTGGATCCCGAACTATTGCACTGGAAAAAAACAATCAGCTGTTCATTTAAAAATACTTTGTGTTTTAGGTCAGCAAGTGCCATGTGGAACTGAATGCTCAAAAAGATTAGTTAGCAATGTGTGTAACAGAGATAAGGAAGGCTCCCTCTTTTTACAAACACCTTTTCTTTTGAGAGAAACATTGAAGTGTAACCTGTATTACTCTCACAAGTCAGAGAACAAACAAGCTATGAAAGTGAAATGCTCTCACATGGATTCAGAGAGGGGGAAAATTCTTGATGCAACACCCAGGTAGGATCATAGAAATCAGAAGAAACCCCCCAAAGATGTGGGTGGGTTTTTTGCTGTATTTTTTGTACATCCCTCTTTCTGCTGCTGTCCTTTAACTCGGGTACTACTCCTGTGAAGTCCACTGTGTGTGACTAGGAATGATCTCCTAATGGTTTGATAAGTTGCTTGATAAAGAGCTGGACCAGATGGGTGATTCCAAGCCCAAACCTCAGTCTGAAGCAGTGGTGGCACATGAAACGTGACCAGCGAGGATTCATCAAGCAGCAGGAGTTAACACCTATCCATTTCCACTTCAGTTCTTGTATGTTATGAAAAAGGAGTATGAAGGCTATTCCCAGTTCCATGTGTTCTCCTTCCCCAGAGTGAGGTTAGGAGCTTGCCAAATCCTGTCCTAGGTTTCTGCCTGTAAAGACTGTGGGCTGTAGGGCACCTTAGAATGTCAGGAGACACAGTGGTAAGGAGAGAGCAAACTGACACACAAGAAGGCTGGTAAATAGTTTTCTGCCAATGACAAGGAGGGAAAATTCGAAGCACTCTCCTTGGAAGTGTTGTTTATGCAACTGAAAAGCTCCCTGTACATGCAGATGCAATTGTTGGAATGCAAGCACAACGCTGGCAGACACAATGACAGCCAGGGGAAGTTACTGGGTTGTTCCCTTGGTGCATTATTATGGTGCGGGCAGCAATTTATACCACGTACTGGGACAGCCCTGACTTGAGGAAGCATCTCTGATGGAAGGAGGCTTTTCAGCTTGCATGCATTCTGCTGAGACCATCCATAGGGTGGCTGACTGACATCAGCCATGGAAGAAAGCAAGAACGTGCTCTTTTCTGGGCAATATGAACAGGTAATTGCAGAAAGTTTCTTTCAGGACTAGCAATGACTGAACATACTGCTCACTGGTCAGCTGAACACAGTATTGATCCTCTCAAATAACTGAACATGCTGCTCACTGATCAGCTAAACACAGCATTGATAATACCACTGGACTTGAATCAGGGAGCAGTTTATAAGGGATCTTACACCAAACCTCTGTGTGAGTAGAATAAGCACTGTAAGCATTTCTTAAGCAATGCCAAGTCAGCTGATGCAGATAAGTTGACTGCCTGTGCTCAGCAAAATAAGGAGGTGTATTTAGTTTTAGCTGGCATATTTTACTGTGGCTCAATTTGTAAGTCTTCTAGTAGGTCTGACATAACCTGACACAAAATAACTCATGAGTGTACAGCAGGTTTCACCATAATGCAAGTATGACCCTATGGCCACTTTCACACAGTTTTACAAGTCAGATAAACAAAAGTTTTAAGAGCTGTTTAACTGTTTCATATGAAGTTACTTGATACGTATTATCAATCAAATATCTCTTGTTAGAATTGTTATACATGCAATTTGTGGGTACAGTTAAATTTACATTTCTAATGTAAGAATGGTGAGTTTTTTTATTCAGATCAAAAGAACCAGGCCGGTATCAGACATGAATCAGACTGCTGCTTATAATTATTGTAGTTTTCTAAAGAACTGTGGAATGCAGTAGAAACTACACATAGACAAGTCATGGAGCTTCTTACTTGGCTTTTCATCTACACAGGCAAATCTCTCTGGAAGGCATTGAATAGAGTTTCCAGGCAGAGCTCATATGCCTGTGCTCATAGAAAAGACACATGCAATAATCTTAATTATATATATAGCTTGACAAATGATATGTAAAGCCAGCTATGAGTATGTACATAACTGCTGAATTAAATACAGCATTGATTTCTGTGTGTGCTAAGTAAAATCTTGTTTGGGTTTCAAAATAAAATCTTGTTTGGGTTTCAAACAATTAGACAGTAAATTATTATCTAGTGGATAATAAAGCATGTATGTCACTACTTTAAAGCTGCATCACTTCACCTGAGTATTGGCAAGCTTGATTTGTGGTGTAATTGAGGGCATTAGTAGATTAGTAATGTCTGGAGCCCATGAGAGATTTGTTTTCACTGCACATAACCATGCTTGAGACAGAGCAGTTTGGGTGCTTCTATAGAAAGTCTCAGGCACTTTCCAAAATTCTGCGGCAGAGATGTGACCAGAAAAGTTTGTTACTGCTACTAAACGCTGTTCAGTTCCACAGTCATTACGTATCAGTCTCTTTTTAGCGTTAAAACAGAAAGGTTTTATATTTAGTACCTGCATTTGCATAAGAATACTCCAAAGAGGTGTGTCCTGCCTCAGTGTGAAACAATGTTTGGAAACAGCTTTCTTGTCTAATCAGGCTTGTTTGTATGCAAGTTAAAAAGTATAAATAATGAAGTCCTGAAGGACAGACACGTTGTTGAGAAGGCCTAGCTGCTGGAAGAACTCAGGAGACTGTTCTATGGGGTGGATATAGGACAGGCACATTATATTCCTAACTGCATGTACTTCCTTATGCTAATTTTTTTAATGTCTTCTATTAGACGAACTGGTATTTCTAATGGCAAAGCCTTTCAAACCTCTATAAAGAGAGGACAAAAATTGGAAAGGACGAGTTTTGTGAGTGCATTAAGACATCATAGCAACTTATTGTAACGATGAACACCTCAGCTGTAGAAGTAATAAGAAAATTGTCCTATAATTCAAAACATGGCAAGAAGATGGGAAAGGAACCCCTGTTTTGCATGGAATTAGCAGAGGGTATGAGGGCTGCCTCTGCCTTCCCTGCTCCCAGTGCATGTCCCATGTTCCCGGGGCAGGCTGAGCACCTCTCCCGCTCCTGCAGTCTCTGTGTTCAACCGGGATGAAGTGATGAACCCTCATCTACAGGTTGCTTTGATTTTCTTGGCTGCTGCTGTGATGGGGTACTAGAGGCTGACATTACTCTCAGATATACCAGACAATGGTGGTCCCACCTCCAATCCTTTTCTTTCGCTTAATTTAATTGGTTTCTGAGTGCTCCCTAGCACAGTCTGACTCCTCACCTCCAACTGCAAAACATAGAATGCTTTATTTTAAACAAGCAGAATTAGTGTATGAGGCAACCAGAACATAATATAAATAACAAAATAACATAAGCTCATATTTAGAGTATTTCCCAAACACTAGTGTTTCCTCTTCCTAATTACTAGAAGGTTATAATTCTCTATATCCATCCTGCAGCTGATTAGAATTATAGAACAGTCTGCTAAACCCAAACATTTGGTGTAATGCTGGCAGATCACAGCATCAAACTTCTGTCTGATAATGCAAAAATACTCTTACATGTTCTGTCTGCAGCTCTTTCATATACTATTCAAATAAAGATAACCTGTAAGAACATTTAAAGAAGAATAAGAAAGCATAGTCTTCTTTTAGCTCCATGCAGAGCAAGAAGAGGGTTTTGTCAAAGAAGACAATTTCTTTTTTGCTTGGGGTTCTCCAACGCATCAGAATTTGACATGTAAACCCTTGACATGGGTTTCCCTCCCTCTCTCAGAGTGGGGAATTCAATATGATGTCTGACATAAAAGTCCTGGTCTGTCATCAGTTCCAAAGGCTGTGACACACCCATTCCCCCTCCCCATTCAATCATTTGGAAATAAGTCTTCCCCCTATGTTGAATCTTACCATGTAGAAAATTTGTGAGTTAACTAGTTGCCTAATACCAATTTGGATCAATTAATTTTTTATTTTTTTTTTTCTGAAGAAGTCTTAAGATTCCACTTATTTAACTCCAGTAATGGCTTGCAAGCTGACATGGTGTAATTTACAGTGCCCTCTGACTGGAGGTTGTCATGTTTTACATATTGACACCTACAAAACCATACTATACCCTTATTATTTACCACTTTGTTACTGAACACTTTGTTATATGTGATGCAATTTCACACATTGGCACACAGACCAATCAAACTCAAAAACAGGATTCTAGACCTGTGTTTCAAATGTCTCTTAAAAAAACATGGGGACATTTGCAGAAGAATTTTTAGGCTTTATGTGGCACAGCAGACAACTTTCTCTAATACTTAAATCACTTGAGAGTACTAAACTTTATCATAAATGTCAGTACTTTCCCCTGCTCAAATGTCCTTGATTAGATGAGAGCCTGTTTCATAAGATTTAATTTGGGCAAGTGTTAGATGCATGTATTCTGCTTGCAAGATGTTGCAAATAAGTCAGGCTGATGAAAGGCTGACTGGGAAGGGATGTGGGAGAGCAGTCCTGAGATACCATTATCTAATATCTAACAAATGGCACAGACGCCATAAATCTCCCCTACTGCCAGCAGCAACTCAGGCAACACCTGACCCTAAAAGTGCCTTTCTTACAGCACTGAACGCACACAAGCACTCCACTTTTACATAAGGTCATCTGTGTCACATTTTATATAAGGTCCACTGAGATCCAGAAACCAGATTTTCATCCTTAAATATGCTGTGGGATTCAAAGTAAAGGTATGTCTATATACTTAGAACACACCTTCCCACAACCTGCGTGCACAGGTTTTAGCATTTTACTATGGGAATCAAACGAAATATTGTGCTTTCATATAACAGCCTTGCCCACAATGCAAGAGATGCTGTTCAATGGCATAAAAATCCCTCTTTTTATTTTTTTTTTTAGTTTTATTTTTTGCAAGACCACATCCACCTAAATTGGATTACCAAACAAAATTACTAAGAGCATAAAATTGCAATAGGACAGTTTGACAGTAAGACAGGAAGCCTGCAGTAAAGTCCTCTTCCTCAAGCTTGGTGGCATCAATCACAGAGACACAAAGGGGTGGCCCAGCCAATGCTCCGACTGAACAGTGCATTCCCACAGATGCAGCAGCTTCTCTTGTGCCCACTGCTGCCATGGATCTTGACCCAGCTGCCCCTGCCAGAGTTACCAGCACCTCCTGGTGAAGGTAAAAGCCGGCTCTTCTCACGGGGCTTTGAGGCTCACTGGGTTAGCCCAGAAACTGCTCCTTGCCCAGCTTTTTCCCCCCAGCCGTCCAGCCCGAACGCCCCAGTGCTGGAGCCGGGCGAGGGAAGGAGCTGAGCACACACCACGGCCCCGCTTCCCGGCTCTGCTGCGGGAGCCGAGCCGCAAACGAGGAGCGCGGGAGAAGGCACGGCCAGAGATGCCATCGCTGCCAACCCGCGGGCGCCGTGAGCATCCCCCACCTCGGACAGACCCACCCACCTGCCCGAGCCCCGCGAGTGAGCGCCGCGGCAGCCTCAACAAGTGGCAGTAGGAAAAGACTTCACAGAAACCCTCAGGGGTTCAGCGGAACGACTGGGCTCAGACGGGGCTGCCGCTGCTTCTCCGCGGCGCCTTAGGACGGACCGCGTGTGACAGCGACAGCCACAGCCACTCGCCGTCCCATAGCCCTGATATCCCCACTGACCCCGCCGTTCCGCAGTCCCACAGCCTTGATATCCCCACTGTCCCCGCCGTCCTCGCAGTCCCACTTTCCCACAGCCCTGATGTCCCCACCGTCCCGCTGTCCCCGCCGTCCTCGCAGCCCCGCAGTCCCACAACCCTGATGTCCCCACCGTCCCGCTGTCCCACTTTCCCACAGCCCTGACGTCTCCACTGTCCCCGCCGTCCTCGCAGCCCCGCAGCCTCTGCTGTCCCCGCAGCCCCGATGTCCCACAACCCTGATGTCCCCACCGTCCCGCTGTCCCCCTTTCCCCCAGCCCTGACGTCTCCACTGTCCCCGCCGCCCTCGCCGCCCCGC
>VXAU01005288.1:247453-307106 GCA_013399695.1 Formicarius rufipectus | reverse complement strand
CGCTGTCCCACTCTCCCCAGTGTCCCGGCAGCCCCGATGTCCCACATCCTTGACGTCCTCACTGTCCCCGCAGCCCCGTTGTCTTCGCACCCGCGTTGTTCCCGCCGTCCCGCAGCCCTGATGTCCCACATCTCTGCTGTCCCCACTGTCCCCACTGTCTCCACTGCCCCCGCATCCCCGATGTCCCACATCCTTGACGTCCTCACTGTCCCCGCAGCCCCGTTGTCTTCGCACCCGCGTTGTTCCCGCCGTCCCGCAGCCCTGATGTCCCACATCTCTGCTGTCCCCACTGTCCCCACTGTCTCCACTGCCCCCGCATCCCCGATGTCCCACATCCCTGATGTCCCCGCTGTCCCGGGCTGTCCCCGCCTCGTCCCCCGACCGGTGCCGCAGTTCCCCCCACGCTTCTCCCCGCGCTCCCCCGACCCCCGGCACGGCTCTGCCGCGGGGACAGCGGCTCGGGCGGCCCCTACCGATGATGATGGCACAGGCGCTGACCAGCCCNCTGACCAGCCCGATCTCCTTCTTGAGCGCCACCCGCTCGGGGCCGCCGCTCCGCTCAGCCCCGCCGGCCATCGCTGCCCGCGCCGCTCTGCCAGCGCCGCCACAGCGCGCATGCGCTGCCCCCCCGGCCCCGACGGGACGGGCGGCGCCGGGACAGATGTGCCCGGGGAGTGGGACAGATGTGCCCGGGGAGGGGGACAGATGTGCCTGGAGGGGACAGATGTGCCAGAGGGGGGGGACAGATGTGCCCGGGGGAGGGGGACAGATGTGCCTGGGGGGAAGGAGACAGATGTGCCGGGGGAGGGNGGGAGGGGACAGATGTGTCCAGGGAGGACAGATGTGCCCAGGGGGGGACAGATGTGCCTGGAGGAGGGGGACAGATGTGCCCAGAGAGGGGGACAGATGTGCCCCGGGAGAAGTGGGACAGATGTGCCAGAGGGGACAGATGTACCCGGGCGGAGGGGGACAGATGTGTCCGGAGGGGGACAGATGTGCCCGGCGGGGACACAGATGTGCCCAGGGGTTGGAAGTCCAGCTGTGTCCGGGGGTTCTAGCTGTGCCCGAGGGTTCCAGCTGTGCCCGGGGAGGGAGGTTCAACTGTGCCGGGAGTGGAGTTCCAGGTGTGCCCGAGTGGGAGAGGGGCAGCTGTACCCGAAGGGGAGATTTTAGCTGTGCCCGGGGGAGGAGGTCCAGCTGTGCCCCGGGGGAGGATTTTGTTGTCCTGAGAGGCCCCTGCTGTGCCGGGAGAGTCCCATCTGTGCCCGGGGTGTTCCATCTGTGCCCAGGGAAGGTCTTGCTGTCCCGAAGGGTTTCGTCTGTGTCCGGAGGGAGCCCGCTGTCCCGATGGGTTCCCGTTGTCCCAGGGATCCCGCTATGCCCGGGGGTTCCCCGCTGCTGCTCGCGGCGGGTCCCCGCTGTGGCGGGGGCTCCAGCTGTGCCCGGGAGTTTCCAGCTGTGCCCGAGGGGTCTAGCCGTGCCCAGAGGCATCCAGTTGTGCCCAGGGCGTCCCGCTGTGCCCGGGGAGGGTCTCACTGTGCCCGGGGTGGTCCCCGCCGTACCGGGCGCCCTCACGGCGGGATACAGCTCTGTCCCGGGGGGCGAGGGGCACGGAGGGGCGTGTGCCTTCGGGATGGTCCCGGGACACCTGCGGGGGCATCCCGAGGAGCTGCGGGGCAGCAGGGGCTGTGCGGTGATGGACGGGACGGGACGGGACAGTGCGGGGCGGTGATGGACTGGATGGGACAGTGCGGGACGGTGATGGACGGTCGGTGTGTCGGTCGCCACCTCTGTGCCCCTCCCCGCCTCACAGCGCCGGCTCCTCCGCGGCCACCTCCTGTTGCGCTTTCATTACTTGAGGTGGATGCGATGACAGTGTGAAGAACAAACATTTTATTGCTCTCCATCAGTGCTGGCGCAGCCAAACCAGTGCCCAGACCGGGGCGGTGTCTGCGCTTTCCACTTTGGATTCCCCGCTCCTCCTCCCCGCGTGGTTTCGCTTCCCTGAAGGGAGCCCAGCCCAGCCCGTACCTGCCCCGGTTCCTGAGGGGTCCCACACAGCCCCCCGAGCCCCACTGGGCCGGCAGAGGCTGCTGGAGAGACGCACTCGCGGTCATCTGCTGGGGTGCCTGGGGAAATCCTGGGTGTTTCCTTTCCTCACACAGGGATGGGACCCGCGACTGCTCACAGATCTTTTGCTCTGTAAACAAACTGCCTTCACGACAGTGTCAGGGAGTGAGGTCTCATCTGCTCTCAGATGAAATCAGAAAGGTAAATCGTAGTTTGAGGACCTGGGCTTTCCCTCCAAGCTGTAACAGCCAAGGGCTTATTGATGGAAATCCCTGGTTTATTACTTGTTTGTAAACGAGCACCTTCCTGAGAGCAGTTTCGTGTTCAGAGAGAGTCCCCATGTGGGTGGCCTATTCTGAAAATGCATAGGTTAGAACATTTTCCTAAGAAGATTATGTGGTAACTGGCAGAGTGTGCATCAGTGGGGCAAACAACGAGGCGATGGAAATTGCTTGTGGTGGCGTGACATCAGTGGGAGAAGGAATGTCTGGTTCTTCACCTCAGGGAAGGAAGGTGGGAAGTTTCTGTGGTCACATCAGTCTGATTTTCATTGACTTTAGAATGAAAAGTATCACCTGAAAATTGGTGAGTCATTTGAGAAATTCCATGGACTATTATTTGAAAGCTAATAATTGTGATTTTACCTTATAAAGCTGCTTTATGCTGCTGCTATAGAAAGGCTTATTGATTTTCAGAGGATGAGGCTTGTTTCGTAAATTGATCTATCACGCTTTTTCTGAATGAACTGTCTCACTAACCACTTCTAAAACGTCCTTTTATTGAATCACTCTATACTTTTTATAAAAAACCGTTTTTCAACAAGAGCTCCTTTCTGAACTATGTAAACAGTTCTACTTTTAAAAATGGGAAATAAATGCAAAGACTGGAAACAAAGTTTCAGGGACTCAAAAGTAGCCATTCTTCCAGGTGGTTTGATTGATTGCTCAGAGCTACCGTTTTCTACTGGTAGCAAGTCAAGTAAGTTCTAGTACCTCTCTAGTACCTCTCTGTGTCAACCTGACATGGACTTTATAATTATTTTGTGAAAGTTATCTATGATAACCTATTTCTTTTACAAAAGTTAAAAANAAAAAAAAAAAAAGAGAGAGATTGAATCTCAAAAAGTCAAGAAATATGTGAATCAATGGTGTTGCTAACTGTGTTCCCAGCTGTATTACTGAGTTCCTAATGAACTTAGGAATCCTAATGAAATTTAGGATCAATTAAGATTTACAGAACCACTACCCAATCTGTTAAATGAACGATCACTTACAAGGGTAACACTGGACTTGGTTTCTTTGGCTGTGGTAGAAATGTTGGTTTGCTCTGAAATATGTGTCTAATCTTTGTGGTACTGTGAGGAAGATAAAAATCCCAGTTGACTTTCTTTTGCTGATTAGTGAACAACAGAGCACGCTGGCTATGGGATGATAAATACTGGAATTCAAATGACTCTAATAATCTTCTTCAAATCAACTGATCAAGTAGCTGCAAGATTTATTATTCTTTTTTTTTCCTTCTAAACATTCTGGCCAGTTTAGAGGGCTTTGCCAGAGGAAATGCTAGGTAATCATGTGGGTGCACTCTGCCTGCTGGTAGAAATATTTCCCTCCTTACTGAAAGCCACAAGGAACAACTGAGTGACTCTACCAATATGTTTTCATGTATTTTACTGGTAATAAGAAAGCGAGAACCTAAGAGAAAAGCACCAGAAACCTCTCTCTGGGAGAGCCGTCAATAAACCGTTACAGGTGTGTAAAGCAGAGGAACGTTAAGAACCTTAAGTTCTGTCTTCCTATCCGGTTTCACAACAGGTGTGTTTTGAACAAGGCTAAAAGATTTGAAACTGGAGAACCATGGGGTGAAATCTCAGCTTCACCCCAATAAAACCTTTTGGCAGCAGAAACATTAATGAGCTGCCACATGTCATTGTGGCTTAGCAAGGCCAGTTTATTGTCTATTATACCATCCAGTTTCAGCACCAGACTGCTTCCTGACTTTCATCCTTGTGGGCAACCCCCATGCCCTTGCCTTTGTGGGAGGTATTCCCAGAAGGAATAGCAGCCTTTGTGGCCTCTAACAGGGCAGACCCAAACACTCAACTGCCCACCCAAGTTGGGGTCTTACAAAGCTTCATTTGAAGGGACTTGTACCCTTGCCCTGGGAGTAGAAAATAAAACTATATATTTGCCTTTCACTCAAGATTCTTAGCATTATTTTGGTAGGTGTTTCTTTGTGGTATCTCTGCCAGAATGTATTTGCTGATGCAGGCCACAAGACTGAACAGTTTAGGCTGATTCCCTGGCGGGTGGATGGTGTTGGGGGTGGCTGTGTTGGTGATGGAGGAGGATGGTGGCTGTGCAGTAGCAGCAATACCACAGTCCCTTCCTGCCACATAAGACTGAGTTCACAGTGCATGGATTAAAATTTATGGCCAAGAAATCTGGGCCAGCAACTTAATTTAGGATTGTAATCCTGGACTCCTGTAGAGTACTTAATTTTTGTCATTTATCTCGGGAAAAAGGATAAATTCTGTACCTAAAGCCATATGAAGACCACTGTTTTACTGATTCTTTTCCAAGTGTGTGCACAATAAATCATTTTCCTTTTCAAAGTTTCAAGTGTTTTACTATTGCTGAACGATTAAGCAGGTGGCTGTTTACAACACAAACTTTCAGAATGCCCACATCCATAGCAGCACACGGGAGTGTAAAGCAGCCCTGGGTCAGAAACCTGTAGGGAAAGACAGCAGTGACAAAGGTTGCCCACACTGACTGCCAAAAAATGCTCTTTCTTTCTTTCTTTCTTTCTTTCTTTCTTTCTTTCTTTTTTTCCCCCTCCAGGCTGAGTGCCTGCCTGCTTCGTTGTGTTTTTTGCATGAGGGTGAAGAGAGGACTTTTCTCTGTTTGTGGTAGTGTTGGCTGCTTATTTAGGTTGTGTATTCTGTGCCATTGTGAATATAGTTTCAAAATGAGCAAGTCAGAGGGCATGTACATTCTAATTAGTAGTTATCTGAGGGAGCTCTCAGAGCAAAGAATTCGTTTAAATTGTTTTGGATCTGAACATACTGTATCTACTTGAACGACGAAATGTTAGTAAGCAAAAAAGCCAAAGTTCTTTTTAGGAAGGCAATTGCTGCATAGCAACTGCACAGAGAGGATGCAATGAAGCTTGCATGTATTCTCTTTTGTTGCCATTTTTGTCCTCATTTTCTCCATGTTCTGAAATGTACAGAAATTATGCAAGTTGTTGGAACGAGTTATTTCATTCCTTGTTATTTATGCTCAAAATAAAGCCAAAAACTAAAAAACCAGCAAACAATGCAATCTGTGTGTTGTACTTTTGGAAGATGTAATAAAGGAAGTTTAATATTCCATTTTAAAAGGGATGATGTAGTTGAGTTTTCATATGAATATGGTCTTTGGTGTATGGGAAGGGGACAAGGTTAAAGAAATAAGAAAATTCTCCATGATAGCAGATGCTCTTTCCATTCCCACTCTGTTTTAGTACCCATCTAAACAAATTTTTGTTACCTTAAAATATATCCAACCCTTCATAACTGAAACTTACCATAGTTCTTAAAGCATAATTCAGCTTTGATTTTATTGTGGTCACTATAAAGAGCAGCTGGGAAATGGTTACTTGGAAGGGGAACCTATCTCGTGGTGTCTCGAAGTAAAACAGTGGGCTGATTGGTTTAGCAAAAGGGAATTTGGAGAGTGATGAGATTGTAAAGTGTTTCTTAATTGCTAACAGACTTGAGAACAAGGTTTTCCATGTTGGTAGTGCCTGTGGAAAGCCTGTTATGCCCATACAAAATGTGGGAGACTCTGATCTTAACTGTCCTTCTGGATGTGCCAAGTGCTTGTCAGAGAGGTTTGGTCATCCCTACAGCCCTTACTTGGGCTGTGGGGTCCCACTGCCCTGGGATTGGTGATACTCTGCTTCATCACACCTTTTTAGCAGAACAGAAACCTGCAGGGCATTAGGATTAAGGGGAAGAATACAAGCAGGAGAAGGCCCATTATTGGGATGGGACATCAGTGGGAGGGAACCATATGATTGCAGGTGGATCAGTTACTTGCTGAAAGCATCCCATTCTTCATCACCATGCTCTGTTGGGTTCAGTCCCTAAGATAAAGGTGGAAAATTATGTTCTTTGTATTTCTAGTACAGTTTTCTGTTGTACCTCTGTGTTTTCAGAAAGCCATAGTAGAGGAAGACACATGAGTGTGTGACTCCTGTGTGACTCTCCAGTACCTACACAAGAAAATGAGGGATGTACATTTGAAAATGAAAGGTATTTTCTCCAATTCAGTAAAGGAGGAAAACATCCACAGTGGCTTTTTTACTCTGCTCTGCAGTAATGACAACAGGAAAAAGTTTCCCCAGGTGTGGAACTGTTCTGAAATATGAAAAAGATACTAATTCATAGAATCATAGAATATCTTGAGTTGGAAGGGACTCACAAGGATCACTGAAGTCCAAGTCCTGGCCCTGCACAGGACACCTCCAAGAATCACACTGTGTGCCTGAGAGCATTGTCCAAATGCTTCCTGAACTCTGAAGGCAATGAAGTATATCTTCTGAATTCTGTAGTGTATTGCATTTGTTGGGCATTGGGAAGAGCCAGAGCTAAGACTGATTGTTTGGGTTGACTGATGCCATTCTTTCTTGGTCCTCTGGAGGATCTGGGAACTTTAACCCCATAATATAGGAAGCTCAGGAGATTAATCAGGCAGTGTCACTGTGTTTCACAGAATCAGACAATATGCTGAGCTGGAAAGGATCTACAAAGTTTATTGAGTTCAGCTCTTAGCCCTGCCCAGGACCATCCCCAAGAGTCACATACTGTGCCCCAGAGAATCAGTCAAATGNTTCCCCATCCCCGTGTCCCTCCTTTGGACACTCTGCAATGGCTCAATCTCTCCCTTCCATGGTGTCCCCCCAGAGTGCCCCAGCACTGCAGGTGAGGCTGTCCCAGTGCAGAGCAGAGTGGGACAATCCCCTCCCTGCCCTGATGCCCCCAGGACAGGGATGTCCCTCCTGGCTCCAGGCACTGCTGACTCGTGCCCAACTGGCCCCTGACCAGCACGTCCAGGGCCCTTTCCTGGCACTGCTCTCCACCCTTTCATCCCAGTCTGTCCATCCATCTGGGGTTGTCCCATCCCAGGGACAGAATCCAGCACTTCCCCTGGTTGACCTTCCCATGGTTGGTGATTCCCAGCCCTCTCACCTGTCCAGGTCTCTCTGCAGGGACTCAACAGCTCCTCCCAGTTTTGGGTCATCTGCAAACTTGGTCAGTGTCCCTTCCAGTGCTGCGTCCAGGTCATTGATGAAGATGTTGAAGAGCACAGGGCCAAGGATGGAGCCCTGTGGTGACAGTCCCCAGTGTGGTGTCACCCCAGTCATGTCACCCTCTGTTCCTGACCCCTGAGCCAACTGCTCACCCCCCACATGGTGTGTTTATCCAGCTGTGGGCTGGGCAAGTTTGGCCAGAAGGATCCTGGGAGAGACAGGATGGAAAGCTTCCCTGAAATCCAAAAATATTACATCAATTGGCTCCCCTTGATCAACCAGGTGGGTTTGGTCTCATACACAGCAGAGCCTTCCTAGTGCTGATAACTCCCTCCAGAGCCTCCATCAAGAACAGTATTTTGACAATGTACAGAAAATTAAGGGCCAGCTGCTTCACTTCCTTTGAACAGCAGACTTTTGTCTGTAGATTCTGTTGACTGGAACGTTTGCTATGGTTTATGTTAGTAAATAATCAGGTATGAACTGTTAGACACACAGATACTCATGTAAAAACTCTTATTTCTAAATTTCCATCTGTGTGAAGTGGGCTATTGTATGTTCTAAGTGTATTACCCTTTCACAGACATTTCATGACAGCTCGTAAGTAGATGAGTGTAAGTAGATTATGTAAAGAGCTATTTGCAGGGTGTTGATGAATGAGATCTCTGGAGCCAGAGTTATTGGAAGAACCTCGCTGGAGTTAAGTGTTGGCACAGTTGGTGTGTTGTCAGGGCACACTGAAGTGCACTGGTGTAAGGACCTGAAAGGGGGATCAATTTCAGAATAAGCACCTGTTTTATGTTTTTTTTTAAAAGATCCCTGAGAACACTGTAGTATTTCAATATTTCTCTACTATAACAACCAAAAAGCTTTTCTTAAATCACCAATCTAAATTGTGCCTGTTGACTTAGGCATTTAGCTCGAGGTTCACTGTAACTCTTCACATCCTTTTCAGAAGACTGAGAACCACCAGGTCCTTTTGCTCTGCATTGCTACCTACCCTGTCCTTCCCTGTTCTGCACAGCTATACTAGATCCTCCTTTTCTTCAGCTAAATACCATCATCCTGACTTTACACCTTTTCCCTCAGTCAGCTGAGATCATCCTTCATTTTATTCCTCACTTCTGCATTTGGTGCACCCATGAATTTTTAGTCTGTTTGGTGACTCAAAGTGAATTACACTGAATAGATTCAAGGGGACCAACTTTGGAATTTCTGTCTGGTTTGTCAGTGCATTTTGAATAATTACCTAAGAGGGAGAAGTATTTCTTTTATTATTACACAGGTTACATGACTACTGTCACTTGGCTCTTATTTCATATCACCTTGATTATGAACATGACATACTGGGCAGAGTTAAAAAGCTCTAGTTTAAAGTAAATTAGGTAATTTCTATGACTTCCCTTCTACCTTCTGAAAGAAGTTGCCTATTGGACACAAGAACCACGACTCGCATCATCCCTTCTTTCCACTTCTTGTCGGAGGAGTGCACTAGATGGCACTCTGGATCTGTAACTCAGCATTTCACAGTAAATGTGATCTCAACTGTCTCCTCTGGTGATTATTTTAAATACTTATTTTTCAAAGCTCAGCATCTAAGTTTAATATAAAATTACTGTAGTAGCAGAAGTCACCTTTAAGTGGGTTTAGGTTCATGTTGTCATTGAAAAAAAAAAAAATCAAATAATCCTGCAGTGTACATTGCAAAGCACAATCTTATGTGGTGTGCCACCGAGGGAGTGAGCCAGCTCCTCGAGGGCAGCTGGGACATTCCAGCGGTGGCTGTGCAATGCACTGATGTACCCATGGCTGATGCATGGAGAAGGAGAACAGGAAGAGCAGAGGATGAGGAACATCTGCTGTGTGTTCTCCCAGCCCGAGTACAGTTCAGCTGTAATTTAGACAAAGGCATGAAGGTTGGTCAGGCCAACCATTATCACCATCACCCATAAGTCATGGAAAAGGTGCTACCTGTGTTAAAGACTTCAAGTAACATTAGTTCTGCATTAGTTCTGGGATTCTGTTCCTGATTGTCTTTAAGTTGCCTGAAACTGTAACACTGCTTCATTTTGATAGCGTGGCGTGAGCACAGTTGGGACCTGCTGGCTCTGCCCTTGCTGGGGCTCTGTAGGCTCCTGCAGTGGTTTGGGAAGTGGAGGTTGCACCCTGCTTTGTCTGGGGGCCCAAGGCATGTTGTGTGGCTGTTCTGGAATGCCCTGGGCCTGCACCCAAGGTGCTGGGGCAGAGCAGTTTTCTGCGTGGAGGGGGCAAGCCAGGTGCCATGGGAAATCTCCAGACTGCTAGTTCAGTGATTTGTCAGAGGCACAGAGGAGCACATTGCTGCCTCCTGCCTTTCTGAGTACTGCCTTCCTGATAATTCATTGTGTCAAGGCGAAGTCAGTGCTGTTTGACTTCATCTGGCTTGGCTTTGCCTTCAAAGGGCAATGCTTAGGATGCCAGTTAGCTTCATTCATCCAGGACTTTAGAGCTCCCTCTCAACTCTTCCTGACCTGTGAAGACTCCTGAGTCTTCCAGGACAAAATAAAACACGTTAGCTGAGCCACCTGGCAGTGGTTTGAACCGACTTGTTTGACTTTGCCCTAGAACTGACTAGAAGTGCTTACGCAGCCAGATACTGGGACTCAGCTGTGAGGCGTTAACAGCAGAGGAACAGAGGGGAACAGCTTTCTGAAAGGCCTGTGAACTGTATGCCCTGGGTGAGGGGCTTTCCATTAGCCTGTTGGCTTTTCCTGAAGGAGAAAAGGTGCTCCAGTGGAGGGGTTCTGGAAGAAGCTGTCATGCCTGAGCTGCTAGCTAGTGTATTCCCTGCAAAGGGGTGTTCCTTACTTGTGCAGCAGAGGTGGGATTGCTGTGCCTGCAGGCGTCCAGTGGAGCCACACAATGTGCTTTGCAGGCTTGCTCAGGGTGGAGACTCCACTGCAGAACCTTGTTTTGTTGTGTGCTTCAAAGAGTTTGGCACACTGGGTTTTCTAACTGTCTGAAATACAAAAATGCAATTTTTTCCCATTTCTGTTAGTAAGCTCCTGTGTGTATTGTATCAAGGAATAGTGAGGAAATTATAACACGTCTTATCAGTATAACATTATACTTTTTGAGAAGAATAACGGAGTTAGAACAGGTATCCTGCTCTTCACTTAACGTATTGGTGAACATTTGCACAGAGAACCACAAATAAAACAGATTTTCCCATTACAAATCTATCTGCAAGATGAAGAGTTATCTTAGGGACAGAAATTTATATTTGGTTTAATGCATTGTGCTTAAACTTTATACACATCCCCTGCAGTCCCTACTTATTAGAAGAGTTCACAGAAACTACACCGTAAACCTGCTGGAATAATTTTTATGAAATCATTTTCTCTGGCAAACAGGGAAAACAGAGCTGCAAGGAAGTTAAAATCTGGGCTTGGCTTCCCCACTAATGACAAAGTCAGGCCCCAAAATTTGCTGAGCCAGAGATGACAGGCTCTCGCAAGCACACCGGGTCATTGGCGCGCCCCTCCTTTCTGGTTGCTGCAGGGTACAGGTGCACTGAGACACAAAGGACTCGCTGCTTTGGAGCTTTGCTCCCACACAGGGACAGCAGGAGGGACATGGGCATGTGTACACCTGTCCCATCCCAGAGCACTAGACCAGCACCACCAAACCTTGCTTTCCTCACACTGCTTGAAGAAAATGAATTGCAAGAGCACTGCAACACTTTCGGTTTCCTGTCAGTACTGGGTGGTTATTTTTAAAATGTCAGCCTTGAATAGTTCTCAGTAAAAGCAATTTGTGTTTAAAGAAGAACTGCATGTGAGTGGGAATGCTACTGGTATGTAGGATTGCCAGTAAGGTCGTCCTCTCACATCTGCAATGAGCCCCAGCCCAGGAAACAGTGAATGATGCTCAGGCACCAGTGCATAATGTGATCTAAGACAAGTTTCTTACCTCTTTGGACTTGGTCACCTACCTCTAAAGCAGATGTTTCCTTCCTGTTGCAATCTGACTGGAGACTTGTAGTATGTATTGCATTATCCTTTTGTATTTTCAGTGGTGGACTTTTTCAAGTGGAGAAGGCACAGAATGCCTTTTCTTTGTGTTAGGCTTTGACAGTGTCATCTCAGGGGTGGGGGGGATTTGCTGTGCAGTGCATCATCCCAAATATTTTTGATGATAGTATCAGATTATTCTCCTGTTTGCCCTTTTCCCTGGAAAGGGGTTTGGCTCTTTGGGTGTTGCCTGACAAAATTCAGGAGGTGGGTGGGTGCAATGAGGTTTTCTGGCTGTACCTCTCGGTAGGGTTACTGAGAGGGCAGAGGGCACTCAATCCAAACATGGGGCAGCCTGCACAAATGCAAGTAGAGTCAGAAGATTCTCCAAGGCAGCACGTTTCTTCTTTCTGGAGAAACTTGCCAATAGAGAAGAAGATTGTGTTGGAAGCAGCTGGACTGTTCTCTGAGTGTGTGCATTTGGTTAATGATCTTTCCCATGACCACATCAGCCTCTTGGAAAGACACAGTTTCAGCCAGGTGTTGGTACTCACGTGCTCTCTGCACATGACAGTAAGGAAGTGGAATGGGAAACTCTAAACTCTGCAAGGTTGTGTCCCTAACAGAAAGGAGGACCAGAATCTGGAGCTTTACTTGTAATCTCACTGCTCTGTCTCCCAGTAATATTCTGTGTGTTCACACAACAAATGTTGCTTCAGGATGCCTTCATGTCCTGCTGCTCATCCTGATTTCAGTGGCTTCTTTCGGCTTCCCTTCACCACTCTGTCTTTAGCACTCCTTTCTTGACACCCTGAGTATATGCTCATGTGCCTCCTGACCATCTTCATCCTCCTTTCAAACTTGGAAGATGTGCACAGGCAGATATACCCATAGCACGACAGTAAATTCTCATTTTCCTGGGAAATCTTGCTCAAAAGCATCCAAGTGCAGCCAGTCCTAAAGCCTGGGGTGCAGAAATCCAGCAATACATGGTGCATGGTGTTGAAAATATTGGTAACCTTGTATCACCTGTGGATCTGGTGGGCATTTAGAGCAAGTGCTCTTTATGAAATGCATTTAAATGCTTCATTGAACTGGAACTATGGTCAGTTGGTGGCACATGGGATCTTTTCAGCTGGAAAGTCTCAGATTGTTGAGTCAAATCCTGTAGTGTTTCAGGAATAGCTCAGGGAGCTGCTGACAGCTCAGACAAATTGGTGCTTTTCTACCTGAGTTGCTGGCCATTCAAGCTGAGCTCAAAGCAAATATTGGGGCCTTTGGGGAAGTCAGTGACAAATCAAAGGATCTTGTTTAACTTGGCTGTGGTCGAAGGCTGTACTTCCTTGTGAGGCTTAGTATATTCCTTTGATTCACAGACAACATCTGCTTCTTTTCACTGACAGTTCCAAGGATGACCTCCTGAAGGAAGAGGAGCAGGAATAATTTTCTGAAATGGTGGTGCTTCTCAATGGAGCAATCACAGGTGTGTGCAGAAGGCCAAAGACAAGCGTGCTGGAAGAACACCTGCATGCTGCCATGGCTGAATACATCTGCCTTACCTGACTTCTCTTTGCTCACCCAGCAGTGATTGC
Organism: Formicarius rufipectus; assembly: GCA_013399695.1. Lineage (NCBI taxonomy): Eukaryota > Metazoa > Chordata > Aves > Passeriformes > Formicariidae > Formicarius > Formicarius rufipectus. Next base: position 294,154 of record VXAU01005288.1, on the reverse strand, counting down.
TGATGGTACCATGTGGTGCATGGATTGCAGAGTGCTCAGTCCCCAGAAATCTGAAGGGCCTGGTTAAATACTCTGCAATGTTTAAGACCCAACATGTATCTAGGTGTTCTTCCTGGTACCTTATGTTAAGTGCTTCAAATGCTTAACAGCATCAAAAACCCAGCGCTTTCCCTTCTGCTGGTCTGCAGTCACACTGCTTGCTATCTTCATATACACACTCCTGTGTGTTCCTTCCTGTATACCCACCATGACTTATGTACATTTCATCTTCTGTGGACAAAGTCTACGTGGACCTGGGTAGTAGTTTTGTTTGACTAGAGGCTTCCTGTAACTGGCAACCAGAGGGCCTGGCCCATCCCTGTGGCACAAGCTTTTAAAGTCCCATTATTGCTCTGAATCACACCTTCATCTCCACACCCTGAGTCATATATTAAAATAAAACTGTGGGAAATAATAAAACCCAGTTATATGAATGTGTTTTTTATTATAAGAGTTCTTAATTTTTTTATTTTTTATTATTTATTACTGCTTTGAGGCCAACTCATCATCTTTTGTTATGTTCATTACAAAAGGCTTTGCTCCAGTCCCTGTTAACTTGCAGGGAAAGCAATACAGTGCACAGACAGAAGAGCAGCTCCTTGCTGGCATCCATGCCCTTGTCCTCAGTATGCCTCACAGTCTTTACCGCAGCTGCTCTACAGGAGCCCTCCGGGGCATTGATCAGGCAGGTTTGCAGAAGACAACTCAGAAGAGGGGTTCAGATCGAGTTCTCTTTAAGCCTCATACCTAAGCCAAGGCCTCTCTTGTTCCAGGCACTGCTGATAAGATCTACTGTCCTTTGACAAGCAAATACCAACAGTTTCCAGCTTTGCTGCTGCTTTATCCCCAGAAGAGTGAGAAGTTCTCCTCAGTCACAAACAAGTAGAAGACTGTGTTGGAGATGGGAAAAGAAAAGGAAAGTAGGAGGCAGAAGACTTGTTTGTTTTTGGTAATTAGAATAGTAGATTGTTTAAAAAGGACTACTCTACAAGAACATGTTTTTGTTAAGTATTTAGGCTCTGTATAATGGGGAATGGGTTTCCTTTGGCTATGTTAATTAAAATGTTTGTCTGTTGACTGAAGCTTTAGAAATATCTTTTCATCTTCAGTTTTAGATCATAATTGTTGATCACACCAGCATCAGGACTCCATGGTCAAAACGCAGCACATAATCCATGCCATCTTTTCCCACCCTGAGAAGCAGCTGAATGTACAGGAGCAGTCCTGGATTGATGCTCCACTGGAGCCTGGCACCACACCAAGAGAATTCCTCTGTGCACCTCTGGCTACAGCTTCCAACCATCCCCTCACTGCCTTTTTGTTTTTTTCTTTTCACATGTCTCTGCTTTCTCCCAGCCTTAGCCTGTGCTCTAAGAATAGCCTGATCTTCAAGATCTTCCTCTGCTGCAGGACCTGCTGCCTTCTGCCATTTCTGTCACACACTTATCTAGGTCCCCTGAATCTCTTTGGGCTTTTCAAAGAGCAGGTGCTTCTGAGATTGCAGCCTGAAGCTCTGATGGAGTGAGTGAGTCAGAAGTTGGCTTCCTATTTACTCTGTGGGGAGAGGATACTAAAATCTTCATTACAGGTTTGCTGTAGAATTTTTTTCTAAGTTTTCTCATAGAGGCATGACCCAAAAAAACCCATTTTTATGACATGGGCTTCTGTTAATGTAAAATTCTGCTGCTGCCAAACTTGCAGTTCATAGGGCACCCAACAACTGTCTGGTGTTGAGGACTTGTGCTGGTGGATGCCTTCCCAGTAGTCTTTTTAAGTATCTTCTTCTGTCTGTTTCTGAATGTGTATTAATTAAAGCTCCATTGTCAGAAAGACATTAAATATTCCCTGACTGACCATCCACAAATCATTTAAATAGTGTTCTTCTGATTTATTGAATGCCTTTTGAGACGTGTATTATTATTCTCTGCTTAATAAACCATGCAGGATCTCAAATAGTGGCAAATCTTCTTGATCTCCAAGGATGGCATGTATTTTAGAATTGTTTTTACCCATAGACTCATTAAATCATGAGTCATTTTCTGCTTCACTGCTGGGACATAAATAGAAGTTTGTGTCAGGTAATAAAATCCCCAAGAGACCAAGAAAGGGGCTCTTGAAAGACACAACTGACCAACAGGATCCCCCCATGTGGACCAAATGCCTGGAAACTGGGATTCATCTGAAAAAAGAAATGTGCACAATGGTTTAAATCTCTGGGCACAGCTGTGAAATCCCTGCAGGTATTTTGTTCCCCCGTCTCTCAGTAACTCAGGTGACTTTTGTATGGCTAATGCTTGGAGAGCTCCCATGGAAACAAAAATAATGACAGGTAGAGATAGAGCTGGGGAGAAGCATGTTACAAAGGCTTCATAAAAACTCCTAATCCATGACACCTAGCACATACTGTTGAGGATATCGAATAGTGGATTTGCTCACTGTACAAATATAAAGCTTGTTACAGGTCCTTTGCATTAACTGGTGCTCCAAAACTGTGTATCCAGGCTCCAATGTCCACCCTTTTTAGTACTGAGTTATTGTACTAGGATATATCATGAAACTGAAATACCGGCTGCTTCACTCTTTCTGTTTCTGTGGTTTGTCAGAGCTTCTGCATTTCTGAGAAGGAGTGTATTTTCAGGGAAGAAAATGATAGCTTTGAAGCTGGGTCTTTACCCACAGGGTAGCCAGTCATGGACCTTTTGTTTATGTGAGCAATCAGTCTGGTCCTGGGCACTCAGTATCTAACATTTTGCATACAGTGAGTGAGTGAACAACTTATATCCATGACAGCGGTGCCTGCGGGAAGATAGAACAACTGGGAAATTCAGCTCTTATATATCTATAAAAATAGCTGAGAGGTGTAATGTACTGTAAAGCTGCCACATTAACACACACTGGGCTGTCTTTACATTGTTTTGATATGCAGCACCAGCTTTATGGCTGTTTCAGAAGGTGTTGTAAAGCTTTCTTTCGACATGGATAATATTCCAAATCCAAATTTTGTTTCATTTTTATGTGGTTTCAGAAAACTAAAATTAACTGGAGTACATTTGCATTTACCCTGCTTGTCACAATTACAAGGCAGGTGCAGAAATAATGAGAGTTGGTTTCATGTAATAGCAAAGATTCAGCAACGTTCGTCCTATCCAGCTGCCTTTTTTTTTGCCCCCTTGTATGTGAATTAAGAACCAGAACTTGGGATGCACAATCACTGTCTTTAGTTGCCTGGCCTTTCTCTGCCTCTCTTTCCCCCATGTCTCCACAGGGTTTCTCAGGGGAGCTCATGTAAGTCAGCAAGCACTGAGAAGCACGCATGCAAAAGGGACTCAGTGCCCACAGCAGATGGAAGCAAGGTGGCCAGATGTGTGTTGTAAGGTGGCCAGATGTGTGTTGTAAGGTGGCAAACAACCAGTGCTGCTTAACTCTGGAGGCAGCACCTCAAAAGGCGTTTGATGGTCAGTTGTATCTGAGCTCTGACTCTGCCCATTTACTTAGCCCTTCTTCCCCTGCAAACAAGCTCTGGACTGCTCCTTCCACCCCCAGGCTGTCCTTCCTCCTCCTCCACTCCTTTCGATGCAAAAGGCTCTCTTGCTGTCTTTGTGACTTACATTCATTATTCTCTTCCTAGTTCCCAACCTCTTCCTGACAAGGAAAGGAGGAGGAGGTGGAAGAATCCTGAGGGGACTAAAGCCGTGATAAACCAGGTTCCATGTGAAGAGATGCACAGCATTTCTCCTCTTAGAGGAGACAGTCAGACAACTGTCAGGGTCTCTCTTGTGTTACTCCACTACCCTCTTGTAGAGCAGCAAGCAGTGTTTTGCAGCAGGGAAGAGGCAGCTCAGAACCCAGTGGAGAAGCCCTGTGGTGTGATGTTCTCTTACTTGGACCTGTTGCCTGTCTCTATGATGCCTCAGTTAAGGGGAAAAGCAGTCCCAAAGGGGGTCAAGAGCAGAACATTGTCCACTCTAATAGTGATTTATTTTACTGTGAGTGATGAACTTGCCCCATTTTGGTTCCCTGAGCAATCACTGAGACCTCCCCTCCTGTGTGTTTTTTTGGGGGGTGTGTGTATTCTGCTGTGGTCTGAAGAGTGAATTTTTGTTCTGTGACCCAAAAAGCTTTACCAGAGCAGTGGTGTCAGTCTGGCAGCTGTTGTGCTTTGGTGCTGGTTACATGTTGAGTTGCTCAGCTTAGGCTGATGTCTCTCCTGCCTCCATGCTAGCACCTGTCTGCCATCCTCAGGGTCTCACCTTAAAGGGTGGGTTTGCCAGGGTGGGGCTTCAGTCCTTCCCTGATTTTTCAGTTGCTTTATTCACATCAACAACGAGGGGGTTTGGCTGATTTTACTCTGTGTAACTGGGAACTGGTGAGGAGATACAGCTCATGCTCTTCATGAAGCAGCCAAGGGAAGACAGCTAGAATGGTAGTTTCCACTTGCAATTAACTGCTACACATTCTGGAAATACCATACACATTAATGGTTTAGGCTTCTGTCTGTCCAGTTGATACTGACTGATCCTACCCTGAGGTTGCAAAGCAATGAATGGTCAGGTTATTGTGAAGAACTCAAACTCCCTAACACGGGGATTAAGAAAATGCAGGTTTTCAACAGACAGTTGTATGAATGTTATGCATGTATTTCCTGTCTTCAGGTACTCTGTTTAGTGTGAAACATAGTTCTGGTGTTGAAAATAAACTTCACTTTACCTTTCAGGTAAGAAATGCCTACTGAGGGTGAAGTTTTCTTATGACTGAGGTTGTATAAGAACCAAACAAATTCAATCTCCAAAGCAAACCATGCTTAGTGTTTTAATTCCAAAGATGGCAGGCATTTATATGCATTTAACCTGTACTTCACTTTGTTAGAGAAATAAAACCAAGGAGATTTGGTTCTACATTTGCCTGTTAAAAGGAACTGTTTTAATTGTAGTAGTGGAGTCCATGAACTTGGCCCAATTTCTGTTTGTTCTCTTTCTCAGGTCTCTTTCTCAGCATTAAAATGGGGATCATGTATCACTATGTCCTTGTGGGGAATATGACATCTGTGTCAAGGTGATCCTGGATTGGTAGCTGAAAATGAGCAAGCCACCTTGGAAATTATGGCCTGCAGGGGATGCAGGATGCTGTGGTGTCAGTAATGGCTCTTTTGTGTGTCTGTACTGTAAGAGCTTATTACCTTAGAAATACCGAAAGACTTCAGAGATTGGCAGAGAAGCCAATGCAGTCCAATATCTTATCACTGACTCTGCTTTGTGGTGGTGCAGTGTACATATAGCTGATAATTTTTGTTTTACATTATATCAGCAGGCAGCAACTCAAGCTGAGAAATATCATCAAAACAGTGTTGATGGGGTGAAAAGATAGGAGTTCTGAACAGAGATTTTAAGTGATGAGCATTAGAAATTAGTCTTAAATTCTTTTACAGTATGGGTAGTCCTAATGAGTATCCATGCTTCAATTTTAGTGGTAATAACAAATACATCACCCTGATTATCTCGCATAAGAATGCACAAATAAGCTTGTTTTGCCAGAACTCTGAAACTGTGATGATAGGAACCCTCAAAGAGGGAGTGGATTTGGGTCTGTGTGTTGGGTTCTGGTCCTCACAATGTTCCTGTGAGTCTCCTCCTGTGCTGGTAAGAGAAGGGCTGGCCTGTTGCTCTCCTCTGACCAGAGAGACATTGCACACATTCTTTTCCTTCTACTCAGAAGTGAGCTGGGGTCAGTGCATTGCTGTGTCAGACAGCTTGTATTCTTTTCCTGCACTCTTCCATGGATGTCTTTCAAAACCAACCAACCAACCAAACTGAAACAAAAATCCAACCCTTCCCCCAGCAAAACCCCACATTTGCCTAAAGCAGGACTATTTCTGTTTTCTTTCTGCATGAAGTAGTGATTTCTTTGTTGATAATCCAGCTGAATGAAGTCTACCTGCTTCCCATGACAGTAATAAGGTATTTATTCCTTCCTGGTAACCCAGACTCCTAGTGGGATTTTGGCTCCTCTTGCACCACTCTTCAGGAGAATCAACTTCTCTCCTGTATTTTCCTTGGAGAGGGGATAATATGGGGAAAGCACATTCCAGGTCAGTATTTTCTATCTTTTTTTTCTTTTCTTCAGACACTGTTTTTAATCTGACTCTCATACAGGAGCACACAGCAGTCAGAAAATCTGCTTTACTTAAAGGCAAATGTAAATAAAGTTTGCTTATAGGAGAGCCATTTAAACTTTCCTAGTACTGGCCCTGTTGCACCTTAATTTTCCAGAGTTTTAGTGTTGTAAAAGTTGCAAAAGTTTTCACCAGTTTCTTTGAATTTACTTTCACTTTTGGGATTCCTCAGTTACTGTGAATCACACATACTGATGAAGGTTTTTGGCTTTGTTCTTTCCCTGTCAGCAGCACCTCTGAAGGAAAGTTCAGCATGTAATAAGTTTGAAGTATTAAAAGCAATTCCAAGGAAGAATTGCAAGGGGGATGTAAACATGAATGGAAGAGCTTTTGTCAAGAATTTTGAAGTATAATCCCCTCCCTGATGTGATTAACTTGAAACTGTTTTGAGATCAATGAATGCCACAGAAGGTCCTAATGCAGTAAATGGTGCTTAATGCCAGGAGATGCTGGCAAACCAAGTGTTAAACTCCATAAGATGCATTTGGAGGATTAGGTCCCAAATGTGGTTCTCTGGTTTCATCTTGAGCTGTGGGTGAGTAGGTGTGTGCTGTAAGACAGCAAGGTTGCTGTAGTAATTATTCATTAGCTTTAAATAACAGGGTAATTATGAAGTTAAAATTCATATACCCCAACACACCCTTTTTTTGCTAGCTTTTCAGTTTCTGAGGAATGCCTACAGCCGTCTGCTTTTTGTTGTAAAACAGGGCACTGCCCCTAGTTGTACATGGTTGTTTCTTTGATTTTTCCATGCTCCTTGCAAGAATGTTAACTGGGGTGAAAAGGTGACGTGAATCAGGGAGGCAGACACCAGAATAAAAGCTCAATTTCTCCTATGCCTCCAAGGATAAAGAACATCACCCTGGTGCCCATAAACCCATGTATACTGCACACAGGGCTGATTTCTCCCCCCAAAATCTCACATTATCTGGGTTTGGTGGTTTGGGGTTTTTTGTTTGTTTGGTTGGTTGGTTTGGTTTGGTTTTTTTTTTAGATTTCAGTTCACTTCTATTCTGGGGCAAAAAACAACCAGCAGAACAGAGATGAAAAGTGGCAACACTTTGGAATGACAAGACCCAGTCTGGTAATCTATATCCTAGATATTTAGCCTTCAGATGCTTTTGGGTGGCAAGGCCTGACCAGTGAAATTATGCTACACAGGCAAGAACAGGCAGAGTTGGAGTCCTCCCGAACAAAAGTTCAGATCCAAGAATGAGTTCGTCTCACATGGGTTGAATGGAATTCTCTGTACTCAGAGCCACAGAACGAAGTCCACAAGAACCTCCCTGCCCCTGTGTGTACCTGGGCACTGCTGCCCACGATGGTCCTGCTCCCCCTGTGGAGCTCTGCTTTCCTGCCTTTGTGCCTGGCACGGAGTGTGCGCCACCTGTGAGGTCCTCTGCATCCCTGCTGGGGTGCTTTGACTTTGGGCCTTCCTGGGAGACAGATCCCATGGTTTGCTGTATCCAAGGGAAGGATTCCATCCTATTTTATGTCAGCTCAGATATAAGAAGGGATAGAGGGAAGTTTTGGGTCAGTCCTTTCCCAGTGGTGAAGGGCATCCATGCTGGACCTGCTGCCTCTTCAGGGAGAGCTGCCTGTCTCTCTCTGGGAAGTAGACCTTGTTTATTTGTTCTTTATTGTGTTTGTTTATGTATGCATACAGTAATATTAAGTTTCCTTTTCTTCTCTGTATATATATAATCAAGGATAACCTGGGAAATAATGTCCATGCTTACCTGTAGTCCTGTTCTTACCCACAGGCAAACACAGCCTCATGCTGCCCTGCCTCTGCTGCCACCCCCACAGCCCTGCCTTGCACAGCAGGGCCCTCACCCACCCAGTGCAGTGGGACATCCAGCAAGGGCAACGTGGTCACCAGTGCCAGTTGGCTTGCCAAGTTCCTCTGGGTTTCTTAAGCTGCTCAGTTTTGCTGTCCCTGACAGTTGTCCTTGCCACTGGCCAAGGGTTGGTTGCCTCTCTGTTGCACTGAGAGCGTCACACTGTGAATGCCCCGTGGAACGCAGTGGACCTTCTGCCTTGGAAGGTGTCCCCAGTTGAGGCCCTCACACAGGTGGTGGTGCACATGCCAAGTGTCTCACACTGCAGACAGGTTTCCAGTGCACTGGACTTATGGGATAAAAGGGTCACCAACACTCCTGTGTTTGTCTTCAGATGGGGCTTCTTCAAGGGCCAGTCTGGTAGGTCTGCTCTAGGATCTGAGAATGAGCTTTCTGAATGAGATCAACAAGAGGGTTCTGAGTTTGTGACCTGAGATATATCTTAAATGTCAGACTAAGCCTGATGCTTAATGCTCTTGCAATTTTTTTTTCCACTTGATAATTTTCACAGTTTGGTATCAGTTAAAAGCTAATAAATTTTGAGTGAGTCTCTTGATGAGTTAGGCAAGGACTTATGATTTCATGTGGAAATTGCCTGTAACATTTTTCTGTTCTAGTAGAGAGGATGTGAGCAAAGACTCGTCTGAAAAGACCCATGTGGCCCAGGATTCTGGTGTATTCTGAACTCCAGAGCTGAAATAGTTCTAGTGTGGTAACAGTCTGGTGCATTTTCTGAGATGACAAACTCCAGAGGCGGACAGACTTGTGACAAGGGAAGAAATAAATTGAACTTTTGGAGCAAAACTGTTGTTATGTTGGGAAGTATGGAGAGCAGACCTATGAGACCAGCCATTTGAAAACAAAATGGTAATACTGGATAACTAATTCTTGAAGTCTAATGGAGGCTTTTTGAACAGTGAGTTTTGTTGCTGAAGTGTCTGAGTGTTCTAGCCCAGCACTAGGGGTCACCTTATTCATTCTGGGATTTCCTATTATGATGCAAAATCTGGTTTTAAGAAAAAGTTGAAACAAGTGATAGGTAAGCTGTTGGATATCTTCAAGGGCAACAAATATTTTTTTGTGTTAAAAACCTTCAAAACAACTCTCTCCCTGCTAATTCAACCTCAGCAAAAAGTCCGTTTTATTGTCACTGAATTGAAAAAAGTAATAGTAAGAGTCTAGACCTGTAAAGAAAGGAAGAGCACTGATGTAAACAGCCTGAACAGGGTGACTTTTTAAATCCTGTTAGTGGAGCTCTGCCTTTGCCTACTTCTGTTCATCCTCTTGCTTTTTCTTCTCAGATTAGCACTATTATTTTTAAACACCCCATCAACTTGAAAAAGTAAATCTAATGAGACTCTTCCAGTAACTGTCCCATCCTACTCACCTGCTCAGCTGTGACCTCCAGCAGAAATGGGGAGACAAACCCCTGACCATGCAGGGGGAGATGTAACTGCGTGGAGGGAGGGCAACAACTCAGTATTCGATATTACAAAAGTATTTGAGACCTCATTGAAATAAAGCTCATATCTCTGAAAGAAACACACTAAATAAACTGTTTTACACAATAAGGAAATGGGAACTGACACAGAAGTAATTTTTAACAGATAATCTATGGCAGTTTAGTTGTTCACATTAGATCAAATATAGTGGCTAAGCTATGCACAAAATGCCATGAGGAAAAATGGAAAGTTGTCTTGGTTTAACCCAAGCCATCAACCAAACCCCTCACAACCATTCACTTACTCACCCATAAGCAGGATCTGAGAGAAAATTAGAACAGTAGAATTATGGGTTGAGATAAAGGCAGTTTAACAGAGAAAACAAAAGCCACCCACAAAACCAAAGCAAACCAAGGAATTAATTCCCTGCTTCCCATGGGCGGCAGGAGATCAACCATCTCCAGGTGAGCAGGACCTCACCACACGCAGTGGTGGCTTGGGAAGACGAACACCAGCATTCCAAACATCCTCCCCTTCTCCTTCTTCTCCCCCCTTTATACACTGAGCACGATGCCATGTGGTCTGGAATATCCCTGTGGTCAGTTTGGGGTCACCTGTCCCAGCTGTGTCTCCTCCCCACCTCCCACAACCCCCAACTTCCCTTCGAGCATGGCAGCAGGTGAAGCAGGAACAGCCTTGGCTCTGCAAACCCTGCTCAGCAAGAGCCTAACCATGGCTGCATTATCAACCCTGTGTTCAGGGTTCAGGCACAGATTTGTTCAGGCACAAATCTGGGACACAGCCCATTCTGGGGACTGGGAAGAAAACTAACTCTACCCAGCCAAAACCACCACAAGGATCAAAACCACAGACACCCTTGTCTTGCACAATAGTGTAATCTGCACACATGTAATATACATACAAATACATACCTTGCTCTCTTGTGTGTATTCTTTGGGCCTCACACTGTATGGTTTCATAAATAGAATCTGTAAGTGCCCCTTTGTGGTAAACTTTTGCTTATTTTTGTTTCTAAACACGACAATGGGCTTTTTTCAGCAGTATTCACCTGGAAGCACCTGAGAACCACTCAGGTCTTCATGGGAAGCATGTTTACCTGCACCAGTGCATTACTTAGGCATGGCCTCAGATCCACAACTTTGGCATCCTGGCATCACAGAAACATTAAATCAAGAGGCAAACTTGTCAAGCACAATTTCTGAGTCCTAGAGACTGAGGCCTTTACATTCGCAAAGCAAATCTGGGAAATTTGGATGCCTGCCTTTGGATGGTGATGATGACCACAGTGGACAAGCAGGAGCAGAGTCTTCTTCTCACAGGAACTACTAGCACTCTGAAAGACTGAGAGTTTGGATGTCTTGGGCAGGATACCATGAACTAACCCTTCTGTGGGTCACTGATCAAACTCAGCCCAGATTCACAGAGACTGTTGATGTATCAGGCATGAACAAGAACTTTTCTTGTTGCCTTCCAGTGCTCTGTGTTAAGCAGAGAGTCATTCCTCTTCTTGTGTTGCTCTAATGAAATGGTTGACATGCCAATCCATTACTTCAGAGGTTAATGGCTACATGGAAAGTAATACAGCAGGCCCTTGTGGCAAAGCAAAAACCCTATCACACTATTTCCTCTCTGATCCCCTCAGTTTTGACAACTGCCATTGGAAAGGAAAAAAAGAAAGCTTTTGGCATCTTGATTTCTCTCAGAGACATTGGCCAGTGAAACTAGGATTTTTCCAGTGGAATAAATCCATTTTTTTGCGTTCCTTTTCCTTACCTCTTCATTTAAAAAGAAAAAAAACCAAACCAAACCAAACCAAACCACCAGTATATGGAAATTGCAATTATTTTGTAGATGGAAGTGAGTAAAAATTGGATTACAGACTCTGAGAAACCGAGGATTGTAAAAGCAGAACTCTCATAAAAGGAGTGTCTGCTTATTAAACAGGATTAGCTCTGTCATGCAAGTGTTCAGGTGTAGCAGGCACAAGTAGAGAACAAGCAATTTGCTTCTCTTTGTAGAATGGTGTTCTATCCTACTCTAAATGGTGTCCTGTACCAGCATAACACTACAGTTTCAGGTAAAAAGTCTATATTTAAAAAAATAATACCCATCCCCCCATTTAATGCAAAGACCGGACAAAATTGCAAAATATATTTTAAACAGCTGCTGCTAGAGTGAAAAAAAAATAAAAAGAGGAAGGTTTTATTGCTAAATTAGGAAGTAGAAGTTCATACGAAAGACGTTTTCCTCAGGAAAAGATTGGTAAATGTGAGGCAAGGTGATCTGCTGTTGCAATATTGCAGCTTTCATCTCTCACCTCCTCCCCAACCCCCATCCCAACTCAGGGATCTTCCAGGATCACAGTTTTTCTGTGTGTGTTGTTTGAGTACCCAAACAAGAGCAGCAAAGAATAAAATTCTATAGGACGGTCTGGGTGGTAAGTGAGAGGTCTGTAGCAGCAATGCCTTTGCCATTAGGGACAGCTTATTGTTACAGTAGGTTTTCACCTGGGGTTTTTTTGTGCATTAGTTTACTTGTTAGTTCTGGAATGCATGCTAAGGTTTTTCTGTTGATGATTCCAGCTACTTGCTTTAATTAATTGCAGTTTGCTCATAAGCCACATGAAATAGCTGGTCTTCAACTCAAAAAAACTTAGGAAGAAAGAAAAAACCAAACATCCTTATGCTTGTGGGTTATATGGGCAAGATCAGGAGTTCAGATACCAAATGCTTGTCATTTCTATTTAAAAAAAAAAAAGAGGTTCAGCAAAGAACTCCTTAATACTTTCCCATTCTTTCTACTCAGAGGTATAGAACAAAACAAAAGTCAATGGCCACGTGTTGTAACAGGAGATGTTTCAAGCAGATATGAGGAAAGCTCTTTTTCACCAGGATTCTGGTCCAGCATTGGAACTGGCTGCTCAAAGACGCTGCAGCCACTGCCCTTGGGATGCTCAAAAGCTGAGCCATGACCACTCTGCTGCAGATGGCTCTGCTGGGCACGGGGCTTGGACCAGAGGTCTCCAAAGGTCCCCTCCAGTCTCAGCTGTTCTGTGACCTGTATCTGGTACTGCATGTCTTAGTTCCATAAATGACTTCCTATAGATCAGATTTTTCACTACTATGACACAAAATTAAGGGATGATTTTCTACTCATCAGGATAAGTAATTTTGCTATTAAAAAAAAAAAATAAAAAAGGTGAATTCAGCATGCACACTTTTAAATAGACTTAATTCTATGTTACCTATTTTAATAATTTTAAACACAATGACTTGTCCTGTCTGTCTTGTCCTGTTGTGGATGGTTACAATCAAATTTGTGATTTTCTATTCTGCCTTCCTTCATACAGAAAGGATCTAAAGTGTTAAACTGCATATAAACTGTCAGCTTCAGTCACTTGGCCAGTAAGAATTATATAGGGCACAGGACTCTGAAGCTTGAATTTTCTGTGTGTATTAGTAATAATTTTCTCCCCATTTCCCACATGTCCACATTACATACCACATTTTTTATGAAAATCTATTACATTTTGCATGACATTGTTGAAACTGAGGCTTCAGCACTCAGGATGGTTTGTTCTTGTAGGTGATGTCTTTTCCTTGATGACCTGCAAATAATTGCTCTGACTATTAAGTTTGCTGATATTTTTCAAATAATAGATCTGAGGGACATTTCACTGGTTGAAAAAGGCTTTTCTTCTACATTATAGCTTAAATAACTACAAGGTAAGAAAAAAGACTGAAAAAAAATCTGCTCTTTTGCAGATGTTGCATCTCTTGTAATGTGAAACTTTAGAAAGTGTTTATCTTTAGTCTTAGCAATTATCTGATGGGCAGCTTCTTTCTTTTTCATCCTCCACTATCTTTTCTGCTGTCTGGATTCTTCAGTTTCCGTATTTATTTATTTTTTCCCTGAGAACTGAATAATAATTAAAAGAAAAAAGTCTCATTAAGATACATTTAGTTAAATATGTATGTTTTGACAATTATTTCTAATGGAAAACACTGCTCTGTGATGGCTGCTGCTTTTATATGTATTTTGAAATCATTCTAGATTCGAAAAATACATCTTGTGTGGACAGACAAAACCTTTCCCTTCCAGAGGTAATTTTGATCCTCATAGTGCTTGATTCAACATGCTTAGACTATATATGAGATGAAAAACTGGGGAATGGAGAAGCACATGTAGAGCCTGAAGAAAACAGTCAGTTATTAAAACAATTTAGCTCGTCATTAAATCTCACAATTTTTGAATATAAATAGGTTGCTCTTCCCTTTGCCTCATCTGTCATTTTATTATAGCAGAAAACCTTGTGCTGAACAAAATAAGGGTAGCCCAGAAGTTAAAAAAGAAGTGGAAGGCAGGATCTTGATTTTGGCTCTGACTCCACCAGGACAAGCTGTATCATCCCGTGCAGCTCACCCAACCTCCGAGTCTTACTTACCGCTCTGTAAATGTCATAGAACTACATGGGATGTTGAGAGCTTTAATTAGAATTAATTTTAGTCTTTCAAGTATGTTGTGTTTCTCAGATGAAACGTGCTGTGCAAGTGCGAAGGATAATTATTATGTTGCGTCTGTGTTTTTCTGATACATTATTACTATTCTTTTATTAACCATGTTTTGAAATAAAAAACCAACACAGTACTTACTGCCTTTCGGTTCTGTCTGAATGGTTTAAAGTTAGTCCCTGTGAGCACAGTAAGTAATTAAACTAATACTGGCATTGGGATGTGAGGTTTTTCATTTGCGAATGTTAATGGTTATTAGCAGATTGTCACAAAATATGTGGCTGTTTTGTTCCTCTGAGCACCCTGAATTATTCACTTCAGTGTCTGATGGCCATGTTATTTCTAAAAGCAGTGAAGCAGCCCGGCAATAACAGCCTGCGAAGTCTCTGCTGGTGGTTTCCTCGCAGCTGGTCGTGCTTGACCCAGACGGCATTATGGAGCAATCGCTCAGAAAACTGGGCTGGCAATCAGTGCCTGGTGCCTCCTTAGCAGAGTGCCAGTCCGTGGGAAGCTGAGCACACCTTATGCAACAGGCCACTCCCTGTTTCTGCCTTGTTTTCACCCAGGTCCAGGGAAAATCGAGATACCGGGGATGACACGTAGCACTTGGAAGAGCTGTCTTGTTGGAGAGGGGATAACTGTCTTGTTTCCAGATGGAATCACTGCTACACGGGAAATAAAAATAACTGACTGTAGCAGTAACTCCGTATCCCAAGGACATAATAATTCAGAAAGTGTTGAGTTATAAACTGTGCTAGTACTTTAACATGGATTTGAGCATGTGATTGGGCTTTTCTTGTAGCTGAGCCTTCAGGAGCCTGAAATAGAAAGGCAGTATTAACAAATAAGACCAGATCGTTTTGGGGTAATGAACTTCTCTCAATAAGGTTATTGTTTTATAGGCAGGTCACACTCTTTTTGTCCTCACTTGCCATGTACTGTAAAGTGTGACCGTACAATTACTCTAACACACAGGACTCCTGTGTTAATTGCAGTGAGATGAATATGTCTGGACAGTCTCTCCCAGCCAAGGCCACAGATGTAATGAAACCAACTTACCTTGCTCTTAGCCATGATTTTTGGAAGACACCTTGAGCTGCTTTGGTGCCATCCTGTTCTAAAGTAGGCTAGAGCATAAAAATAAAATGGGAACGAGTGTGTTTATGCTGTTCTTACATTTTCCAGGTACAGCATGCAGATGCATACCACCTAAGCAGGACACAGACCCAGCTCATCCACTGAGGCAGAATTTTTGTCCTGCTCTAATTAAGCCACTGTTGAGCAAAGCCCTTCAGAGTGGCAGTCTTACTGGTGTAGTTGTCCCCACTGTCTCTGTCCCAAGTATAAAGTACTACCGTGTGATAACCTGGACAGGTGTGGCATAGTGTTGGCAAAAATGAGCTTTGTCGACCTTATGCAATTGAACTCTTTACCAGCATAGAATAAACAGTAACTTCAGGATTCCAAACTTACACAAAAAAGTGTTTCTTAAATGCCAATCCATCCCTGGTATAAGGCCTGTTGACATGGGAACTCCAGGCTGACAGCTCAGTGCTACATCTAGCTGGCTGTTCTTTTGCAAGTATGCACCTTGTCTCTGGCTTGCTTTGAATATTTGTAGGATAGGATGCCAAAGGAAAAGGCCATGTGCATTTTGTAAGACTTGTTAGATAAAAAGTGTTGCTTGGAGGACTTTGCTATTGTCAGGAGTGGTACAGTACTGGGACATTCTCAGAGAAGGGATTAGGCACAGAAATAAGTGATGACCCTGTGATGCCCATGTTGTCATGTAGGATTTGAGTTCTGAAGTCATGTCACAAAGTAAATGCTGTATGACCATTGGGTTGTCTGGGGTGTGATGGGCCTGGCCCCATAGTGGGCAGACAGCAGTTTGCTGTATGGCACATCTCTGCTGTCTCTGTGGAAGAGCAGATCCTGGCCGAGAATTTAGCCGAGCCATTAGCAAAGAGACTACCAGATCTGCAAAGAGACTGAGAGATTGAAAGGAAATGCAGATGGGTACTACACATTTGCAAGTGTTTATTGCTCAAAGTCTGTTACTAGGAAATATATAGAGCAAAAGGGTCAGAGTAAGACATTGCGACTTGTTGGCTTTGCCTTTTAGATCTTAGGATCAAAAAGAAAAAAAGGAGGAATATGTCACATTGCAGGTAATTAAGGATTCATCAGGAAATAAGGAACACTTGGTCTCTCTCATAGCTTTGAGGACAAAAGGTGAAGGGTATCTGGTATAATATCTTCCATATGTGGCATGCTAATTGGGGGAGTAGAAATGAGGTATTTGGAAAGCTGAATCTAAGCGCTTATAAATGGAAATTGCTTTTGCTTAATGAGTTTGCTGTTGGGCTCAGTGCTTTGCACTTAGAAAATAAGAAGAGATTTTGATTATATGTTTGTGAATTAGGGCTAGCCTACTTGTCGAGCAAAGATTTAATAACCTATAAATGAGGAATTATGGTTTTTCTTTCTCTGTAAATATTGGGGATTGGATGATGATTCCTAAGCATTGCAGTATCTTCTTACCAATGCCTAAGAGTTGCTGTAAATTTAGTCTGGACTCTCTTAGCATTTTAGTTGAAGTCTTTCCAGAGTTTTGACACCCTCACACTGGGAATGGCATATAGGAATAATTTTTTTTCCCTCAGACCTCAGGACAGTGGTTGTTCTGATTAGGTATAGCTTTGACTTTGAGGACAAAAGGACATCACCAGCTTTTTGTTTTGATAGACATTCCCCATCCCAGAAAACCTGAATCACTGTCCAGGTGAGTCGAGCCAGTAAAAACACCTTTTGGGCAGTTATGTCCTGCAAATGCACACGTTCTTCTGGGATGGAGAGGGCGGGACTGCTCTGTTGAAGGGTCGAGAAATGGAGTTGCGCGTTATTCCCGCTAGATGGCAATTAAAACCCACCGGATAAACCGGCCGGCGCCGCTCGCCGCTGCGTTCGCCTCTTGTAGCTTACTCCAACGTTGTTAAAAGCTGGACTTCGGAGGAAGATTTTGGGATCTCTGTATTTTCCTTGGAGTAGAGCGTGCAATAATTTCCACATGACAAAGGAAATATTGTTAAAGCTGAACCGAATTTTGGATTGCACATTTGGATTCATCCCTGTGTTGGCAGTTGAGTAAAGGATGTATTTGGTTTCTGTGCTGGAGAACCCCCACGTCCTTGGGGAGGGGGAGTAGTAGAGTCAGCAGCAAGTAGGAGAGCTCTTGGCAGGGTGGTCAGTTGGAAATTCTCTGCCAGGAAGGCAGAAGAGCCCTAATTAGGCAGCAAGTAGAGCCAGATCCAAAGGCTGCTGAAGTTAATGGGAGTATCTGGGATTAGTGCTTTTTTTCCTATTTCCAGGTAAACCTACCAAATGAGTCTGTCCTCTTCAGCAGACTGTTTAATATGCATTACATCATCTACTGCAATTGCTGCTGTACTAGGAATAAATGTGTGCCTGTATTATTTGTAATGAAGATACAGCATTCATGTGCTCTGTATGAGTAACTTACAGGAATACATGTGAGGTAATTGAATTGTTTTTCTATTTTTTTTTTTACTAATTAGAATTTGCAACAATATAATTTTCTCCCATGTGTGTTGGAGAGTATAATTTCTTTTGAATTAAGGGAATGGGCACCTTTTACCCTGACTATTGTCTCAATATATTTCAGCTAAAGTTCTAATTAAATGCAGAATGTCAAAAGTTGAGTTGCCCTAGTATACACCCAGGGATCCAAATAACAGCTTGTTCTGGACTTGCAAAATGTCCTAGCTAGCAGAATTCAGGCAAGAGCTACTATGGAGTTAGTCCTGCTTCTCTGTTTAAAGTTGCTCCAGTACTGGCAATACTCATCTCAGAGATAACTAATATAAAATACTGGAAATGACTGTGCTCTATAATCAGGAAAACATTCCCCATAGATTGAGTGGGAATTCTGCCTGGGTAAACCCACAGGTATTGTGTGCGTTGTGAGGTTGCACGCAAAGAAAGATCATCCATACAAACTAACTTTATGGCCTGATTAAAAAAAATCTAAATAAAGATTAATGGAAATAACTTCTCTGATTACACCACTGCTTTATGCTTATTTGAGCAACTTTAAATAGATAAGGAAATAGGAGTTTCAATCTGTGCCTGGTGCCCCAGAGTAATTGAAACTCCCCTTTGTTGCAGAAGTGCTGGCTATAACCACTGTAAAGCAGCAAAACAACTGTCAGATATTCTTGCAGTATTCTGGTTTTGTCTGTCAAAGTTTAGTCTCCTTTTGCACAGTGTTACTGTAACTTTTACACTTATTCTAAAAGATACACTTAATCTTTTCATTACAGAAACACAGCACATGAAAAAAAATCAAAGGTCTGTCAGGTTTTCATATTGGTAAGTCCCAGTTGGGTTCAGGTAGCCTTGCACCATGTTTTATCCAGAGCTGAGACGTCTGTGGCTGCTGAAAGACACTGGTTTCCTAAAGGCTGACAGTGACCGCTACACAGCATACACAGAGAGAAAGGTTTTCATGTTTTTCAGTTTGAGTTGATGTTGCACCCCTGAAAGGCTCAGTTTACTTCTACAAGAGGTTGCACTGCAACTTTGAAGAAGCAAAGAAGTCCCCTGTTTGTATGGGTTGGTTGTTACAGACAGGTGAGTTTGTGTGTCCCCATCTCCTCTCTTGGTACACTCCATGCAGACACTTTCACACTCTAAACTCAGAGTCCCTTCTCATCCCCTCACTGAAATTCTGCCAGGACACCTTTTTCAGCACGGTGAACAGGATCGAGGAATCCATCAGTTTACAAGGGATCATGGCTGGATCGATCTGCAGGGGAAATGCAAGATTTGGTGTTTGTGTGGGTGCTTAGTGGGATGGGAGAAACTTCTGATTGGAGTCCTTTGTGTAGAGCTTTCAGACTTGAAGGCCAGATCCAGGTAGGAATGTAGTTCTTAGGCAGTGGTGGCTTAAAGCCCTGTGTGGAGCAGCACAGGGCTGTGCAGGGGTACCAGGATAACTGCTGCACAAGCTGGTTTGGATATGGGAAGCAGCATAATTGTCTTGGTGCATTGCTCCTGTGGGGCAGCCTGCCCTTCTTCTGGTGGGGACAAACCAGCCTATGCACAGTGTGAAGTTAACACATTTGAATTGTGCCTGGTACCTAAAATCAGTCACTGAGAGCTCATTTCTGTATCTGCAAATGGCTTTACACTGTATCTTGCAGGGCTGTCCTCCAGTATGTGACCCACAGAGAGAGTGGAGGGCACTTGGTCTTCAGCAGGGATATATAGGCAAGTAGTTCAGTGGGCCCATGTAGAGCAGGAGCTGTGGATTCATAGCTCAAACCACCTTCCCAAGGACAGATGCTGGTTCACATTCTTTCAAAGAATTAAGTGGAAATAATTTGGTTTAAAAGGTGATTTTGCCCACTTTTGTATATAATAATATTCAGAGCATCCTCAGGTAGGAGAACCTTCAGCCTGCATCTCCTTCCAGGAGAGCTGTGTCAGCTGCCTCTAAGAAGGAATACAAGACAGTATGAGAGTGCAAGGAAGGCAATGCATGTGTCAGGTGGTGACTAAAGAATTCACCAGAAATCAACACCCAGTCCCAATTCAAAGCACTTTCCAGGTGAGTTCTCTGAGCATCTGCCTAGGGAGGTTTCTGTCCACCTCTCTCTCTTTCTTCTTTGGTACAGTGAATTCTGAATTCCTTCTTGCAGGTGAACACTTCAACAGAGTGTGTTGCTGTCTGACTGCACTTTGGAAGGATGGGGTCTGGTGGTGGCTGCAAAATGCCTGCATCTTCCATGAGAGTTAATCCTGACATCCCTACCAATTTCTGTAAACTAAAGTGTCATGTTATTCAGAATGCTTGTATCTAGTGCTTCAATTTACTTCAGTTGCATTAGAATGTGCACAGGACATAAAATACCTTATACTTTTAACTTAGTTATTGCAAAGCCCTGAGTGACAGGCCCTTGGTTGTGATGTACTGTGTCAAAAAGGAAGTGTGAGGGATTCCAACCCCGTGACAGTACAGTCCTTGAACACTGACTGTCAGAAACTGAGAGAAGCATGTGTTCCATTACTGTACATGACAGCATGTTAACATTGTTCCACTGCTGCTTAAGGATAAATTTTACAGGATTTCTTATAGTGTCTGAACTGATTTGAGACTCTACTGAACTGATATATGCAGAATAAGTTAGTACAAGACTTCTTTCCCCTCGATGAGGTGCTATGACAGATCCTACAAATAAAACACAGAAGGTTTCATGTTGCTGGCAAAGGGAGATCTGAGCAGAGCAAAGGCCTTAGGGATTAGTGTGATAACCACTGGAGAATCCTTGGTCAGAGAGGACCAATGTGCTGATTCATGCTCTGGCACTCGGGCTGATTGTGCTGTTTGTTGGGAATCACTTCATTGTATCAGTGGAACTGAGGTGGAAAAAGGCTAGGAATTCATTCTGGCTCTTCATTAGACTTCATGGCTCCTGGCTGTATTTTGCATCTCAGTATCTTTCTGCTGCCAGAGAAGGTTTGAAAGAACCAAGTGGCAACGTCTCCTGCCAGGAGTGAGCCTGATATTAGATTGCTGGTGGGCTTCTAGCCCATCTCCTCAAAAACACAGATGACCTTCAGTTTGCCTTTCTTTAGTAATTCCAGGCAAGTTAATGGTTGCTACTGGAGGCTAATGAAAAGGTGGAAAGATGCCCAGAGAATGGAAGGAATGTAATCCCAGTGAGTAACTCCTGGAACAGGAAATGTGAGAAGACCTGGGTTTCAGTACCAGCTCTTCTGCGGAGTTGCTACCTGTTTGCTGTCTTTTCCCTTGACTGTGAAATAAAGCTTAAAGTTCTGCCCCTGCTTTGGAGTATTTGACGTTTGTGGATGAAAAAGTTTATGTAACTGCTAAGCAAATCTTATAAATTGCTGTTTATGTAGAGGGACCCTCTCACTTCAGATATAAGCTCTGAAAATACATCCAAAAAATCTTCACCGTTCAGGTGAATTTATTTCAGCTGCAATGAAGTTATAACAATATTTCAGTGCTGTAGCATTTCAGTTTCTCAATCTTGGTATGAAGAGAGGGCCTAATTTTAAAAATTGCCAGAGGTTTCCAGACAGCAGAAACAAATGAAAACATTATTACAAGTAATGGAGGTAACATTATTAAAAGTAATGGGCAATATGATTGTACAAGTAGTACTTATGTATTCATCCTAAGTTGTGTTGCTTTTGTGCTGAAGGGTGGCAAGGGAAGGTGTAATGGCTCAGCAGCTGGTTAGAAAGGTGCTTTGCTGAGAGTTTTGTCTGATAGTGGAAGGAAAAACCACATATAACATTCAGTGGGTGAGAGAATGAGTTCCAAGCTGGTCTGCTGCATTGCTCTTGTTCCAGCAGCAGTTTTAATGGCTATCTGCTGTAGCTCTGATAAGAAAGAGTTCCAAGTCTGTTCAAATTATATATATAACATGGAGATATATTTCAGTAAGCTCATCTATTTATTTAACCACAAGGATAAGGGTTACTTGTGTTTGACACTCAGCTGTTATCTATCTTTGCTGACATGGGTTATCCTGTTTGAGACGTTTGGGTTTTTCATGGCTTAGTGTGTTAGCTTTACAATCTTTTATTCTCAAGTTACCTTAAGGAAGCCTTAAGACAGCATGTAAATAAGTCCCAAATTGCATGAATTCTGTGATGTATCCTCCAAATCCCAGATGAGAACGTGTCAGGAGGAATGAGATCAGCCACGAGTTAGCATTCAGACACAGAAACTCACGTCTCCTTCCTGTTGACTGTTTTGTCTTTCAGTCACAGGTTTTCTGGTTGGTATCCTGGAGCACATAAAGGACTGAGTATGACAAGGAGACAGCTTGGAGCTGCTGTGCCACATCAGTCCTGTGACTGCTGGTGTCAAGGAGGTTCTTGAGCTTTGGTGTTAGCATGTCTCACACCATCTGAGTGCTGTTTTATCTTCCTCTGTCTGTGATGATTTTCCATCACTTCCAGCAGAACATGGACCTGATGAAGTTACAGCTTAGGACCAATGGAGAAAAGTGTCCTTTGAAAACCATGCTGCTCCATCCCTATTTATCTCAGCCTGTACTGCTGGTTGTCCTTTGCTGCACTGAAAAGGATCCACACCAAGTCGGTCTGACTTGTCTTGAACTAAGTTTCCTGGGGCAGCTGCAATTGAGTACTCCTTTCAGGTATCCTTCAACTTGAAGAGTGCCTCAATGCTTAGGTTTGGGGTGTTTTGTTTGTTGATGTTGTTGGGTTTTAGTTTTGTTTTGCTTGCCTAGATTAATGCTGATAATAACTAAGTGTTGTTAAGGCAATTTCCATCGTTTTAAATACTCGCTTTCCTCACAACAAATCCCTGAAAGTTCAGTTTAACATCAGACTGAAGAAGCACTTTCAAAATTCAGTCATTTAATAAGATATGCAATAAAGAAGTTAATTGAAGAAGAATACCTCTGAATTTCTTGTGTGAACATTGTGTGACAGTATGAGAATTGGAAAATTTATATATCTTTGTATGCTTGTCTATGCAGGTACCTTTATGGTACCTGTCCCTGCAAGCAATCTTATCCATACACAGTATTTGCATATGCCAGCTTGTTCTGTGCACAGAAAGCATTCTTCACTGTCTGGAAATTTTGCCCACATTGTGCTCTCCCTTTTAATGCTTTCATTGAAGATTGTAGACGAGTGAAAGGTAAAGAATTGCTTCAGGAATTCATATTCAGAAAATGCATTAAGACGTGGACAAAACTTGAATTGCTGTGGATGTGTTAGGAGAAAAGAAAATCCCAGCAGAGCAAGTCTGAAGGCAAGAAGCATGTGTGCTCAGGAGGATAATGCTGGTCTGTTGTGGAAGATCCACATCGAGCCAGCTGGAGAATGAAACTGCAGCCAGTGCCAACAGTGTGAGGACAGGGGACAGATCTCAGCTAGCAGAGCTGTACTGTTCCAACATGTTCAGCGTGTCTGCAGCTTCTCCAGTAACACAGCACTTGCCTTTGCTGGCTTTCTTCTCAGCTTGTACCCTCCAGGCCAGTCCCTGACAGACATACAACCAGACTGAACTGGACTGTCAGCTGCAAAAAGCATCAGGAGAAAGGATCTGATTGTGCAGAGAGGACAACAGCAGTTCTGTTGTTGCACAAGGTGATCCAGATGTGTTTCATGACTTCTGTGCTCCTGAGATTTATCTGCCATAGTGATAAGATCCCAAAAGGGAGGAAGACAAAAGTCAGATGCCTGGTGTTCTTGCAGAGGTGATGTGCGGCCTGATCTACTCATATAGAACATGCACTGCTCATGCCTGCACGAGGACTGTTTTAATGGTACAGGCCAGAAGGGTTAAAACATCACCTTTTGACAATGGTGTGATTCTAAAATCCCACATAAGGTCCACTTCGAGTTGCAGTGAGACTTCAGCAGTGTGTGAGACCTGCCAAGAGTTTTTGTGCTGGAGGAGTATGGGTTGGCAGGATCAGCCCTAACACGTTAAGTGCTGTTTATGATATTATTATTGCTTTGTGAATTCATTTCCCATAGAGACAGACTGGAGATGCAATGTTCAAACTTATTCTCTGCTCTGGGGTATCCGCTCCATGGCTTAGATTTGGGCCCATGTCAAACTTCCAGTTAGGAACAGCAAGACTCAGTGTTATGATTATAGGCTGTAAACTGTATGAAGAATGCAAACAATTGGTTTTCATGAAAAGACTAGGAAGACATTATTTTCAGGAATAAAAGGCACATAATCACCCTTCATAGGTATGATATGTTATTTACGCTCTGGGGATTCATGTCAGTGCATTTGAAGTAAGTTGCTTGGCTGAACTTGTTATCTATCTGCCAAGAACGGAAGTGAGAGAGAAGAGCCAGAGAGAATTATTGGACTCTACACTCCAAACTTACATCATGTAAACATTTCTAACATGGTTTTTATTTTCAGCATTGGCCATTCCAGTGGGGGCCTCTTTCTTGCTCTGTTGCTGGCACACTGCTTTTGATGGCACAGTTTGGCATATTTGGGAGGATGCAGCAAGCCAACAGACCTGGAAGCACACGATATTTGCAATATGAGCAGGAAAGCTTCTAGTCATCCCTTTCTCTCTCCAGGTTCCCAGCCACAGCCAGCTGCTTGGCTTTAAGCATTTCCTTATGCCCCTGGTGTTAATGCTCACTTGCAGTGACCAATGGTCCCACCCTGCTTTCTCAGCACATAATGGGGAAATCAATAATCATGCATGAGAGAGAGAAAGAGGTTGAGTTTTCCATTTTTCCTCATTCTCAAAGTTACAGAAAAAAAAAAAAAAAGAATATAAATTTGAAATATGTTATTTTCCATTGTAGAATATCAACAGATAACAGTTTGCAATGTAGCTGGTGACATTTACCTTAGCACAGGAAACAGCCTTTCATTGCTGGTATTAATACTGCTTTTTTCTTCCATGGTGTCAAGAGATGTTCTTCCCAAGTCACTTCCGTTCACATTAAGAATGACGTGTATGATTGAGGCAGGTGAGTTATGTGAGATGTATCTTGTCTGTGAAACAATGCAGGGCAGAGGAAAATGAGTATAATTCAGGTTTTTGTCCTTCATGCAGATTTCAGATTTCTGATGATGCTACAAGTATCTGACCCAGTGCAATTATGTGAGTGAACTCCGTAAGTTTTTCTTAGCATCTGTTGCAGTTCATCAGTTTGTACCATTTAGCTGTAAGCACAGCTCAGTTTATACATGAGTTTTGTTTGTTGTTGTTGTTTTCAGAGCCCCTTAATGCTCCTCACTGAACCTTTTATAAGCTATAACTTTTGCTCACACTCCATAAGTCAGGGAGTCTTTAGTAAAAGAGCCTATCAAGAAAAAAATCTGGGATGCTTTCCAGGGAAATGCATGTATAATAGAGAATTCTGGCAGTTTTTCATCTGGCACTAATTTATTATTTCAAGCTGGCTTGCTCTTTAGACTATAATAAACAGTATTTTACATCTAACAAATCACTTTTAATATCCCTGACCCTGACAATGGGTATCTAGTATGGGTTTAAAAGAAAAAGTTCTAACCAGAAATGCAGTGTGTCACAAACTGATGTAATCGTGGCTCTTGGTGAAGTTTCAGAGTTTCTGGTGAAATGGAAGATATATGGAAGAATAGGTTGTTTGAATAGAGACATCTACTATTTCCAGCTATGCCATATATGCTAAGTTTTGGACAGCACAGTCTCTATGTTTAGTCTAAAAGGATTTAAATGATGTAATCATGGAGGAAAATATTGGATGCAATGAAGTAAAGGCAGCGTTTTGCTGAAGTCAGGAGGCTGCTCTTGGTCTACTCTTAATTCAAAGGAATACTGTATCAGCACACATGTTACTGTGCTTAGGTGGAAGTGGCATTCATTCTGAAGTTCTTATTATCTCAAAAAGGAAAGGATTGCTCTTACTATTATTAAAAATCCCATGTGAACTCCCAAAAGAGAACAGTGCCAAAAGGTGCTCTGCACCACTGGGACATGCTGTCTTTCTCTTTTAAGACAACTGGCAGCCAGGGAGTTGCTTGTCAAGTCCCCAGATGAGAGAAATAATGAGAATTTGAGATATGTCTTAAATAAGGAGCAGCAGAAAGTTCCTTGCTTCCTGATCCCAGCAACAGTTTGACTCTTTCCTGTTCCTAAGTTTCAAGTGTACCCCTTGAACACTTCCCATTTATTGAAACATGATACTGGTCAGCAGGCAGGGGGTTTTCATCTTTTTCCAGTTTACATCACCTGCATTTGTAAGTCCTAAACCAATTAGGTTAAATGTAACACAGGTAGATGCTTTGCATAGTTTGTAAGCAGTTGCTACACCTGTACAGACACTCAGAGAGAGTCACACGCAGTGTGTCTGCTGGTGTTGCAGTTGGGATTGTCCTTAATCACTTTATTGATAAAAGAAAGTTGCAAGCCCTGGTTGGTTATGCCCATCTGAGATGTAAAACGATTACTTCTTATTTGTGTAATATTATTAGTAAATCTGCTCCCAGGAATGCTAACCCACTGTTTTTCTTAATAGCCAGCATCTGACTTCAAAGCACACTGAAATTAAGCTTGTTAGTTCTAGTCATGTTGTTATTATGCAGACACCTGTTCCATGATAGCTCTTGTACTCTGCTCACTCACACCCTTTTTTTTTTTTTTCTTCCCCTCCCCTTTTCTTTCTTCCTTCTCTTCTTCAACTCTTAAGGTGAAACTTGGCTCTGCTGTGCACTTTTTTCATTTCAAAAGCTAGGAGTTGCTAGTTCTCTTTCTATCCCACATTGCTAGGATTTTTCTAGAGCATGAAGAGGGGAATTTGTTCCCAAAATACATGGTAAATGTTTAAATGCAGAATATTAGGCAGTCCTTTTTATGATGTTAATGTTTAAGTGATTAGATTACTGTGGTATCACTTGTCCTTAATGTTTCCTTCCAACAAATTAAATGTGTGTGTGTCTATTTAAAGCAATGATGTTTTTGATGCAAAATCTGAATGACAGAAAGGCATCCTGAATTTATTATTCTGGAGGTTGAATAGAACTTTCTAACAGTGTAAATGGAAGATTTTCAGATATTATGAGATTTTATGAAGACAAGAAAAAAGAAGTTGCTACAATTGGTAAAATCTTTCCATCTATTAACCATTTTCTACTTAACCTGTGTAACAGAGGAAACTAGCTGGCTTTTTCATGGTCTGATCATAGGGACCCCAAAAGTTTTGCTCCAGCAACTCTGTGGCTGGGGATGTGTGCACGATGTGAACACTCAAATAATATAAAGAGCAATATATTATGATTTTTAAAGGGGTTATTGGATAAATCCTATGTGTCTTATTCAAGCACAGAGGCCTTTGAAGTCAGGAGATTGATTGTATGAGCAGAAAATGGTTGAATGTGTACAAAATGTCATATAAACTTACAGTATTAAATAGAAGAATTAGAATAACTGTAAAATATGCAGACCTCCAATCATGTTGGGGAGCCCCAGCCTGGGCACTGTAGCAGAGAAATTAGCTTTCATCTCAGCTGTTGAGCTAAAGTTAGTCAAACACTTGTAGTGTGTGAATGCACAGAAAAAAAATGAAGTAACTTTTTAAAGAAACAGTTTAGCTAAAAATGTGCCAGATGTTCAGACTAAAATACCACTTATCCAATTTTCTTGTGAAAAGTTAATCTCCTCTTACGTTCAAACCATGCTGTGTTATGTGAGTCATCCTGGAATACAGCATGAAGGGATGGAGAATGCCATATTGTCAGCAATACAATGGAATAGCTTATGTTTGAATGGAGAAACACATCTTCAGATTTGTGCCAGGAAGATTTGCACATTTTATGTTTCATTGGGAAATTCAACCAGATTTCCCAAGCCATGCTGTTGAAGAACAAATTAACATTGACTGGGGCCAATGCCGTAATATCCTTCCTCAAAGTACAACCCACGTATTAATTAACTCTTGTGAAGCACTTTGAGGTGCTGGATGAAAGGCAACATGGAGTACAAAGTTGTTGCTATGATTAATTAGTTATCACATTGGACATGTGAAGGGCTACATTAGAGTGTTGCAAACTGTTATTTATGAATTGTTGCCTTTGCCTGTGGCCACCTTTGTTCCATCCTTTACCGACTGTGTTACTGCCCTCATTAATCACATTCTTTGGGCTGGAAGGGAATGCTTTGACCTGTATGGCAAAGGCCAAGACTTTCATCAAGCAATACCTGCAGGAAAGCGGTATCCTCTGGTTAGGTGCTAAGACATCTGACCGTGATGTAAAGAGTTCAGTGCCACATCCCTAACGACTTGGTTAATCACCTGCACTATTAAAAATGCATGGCAAGTGTTTTGCCTGTCTAAAACTGCTGCTTCCTCTAAGTCCTTTTATGCGTTTGTCTGTTGTGATTAGTGTAATATCCAGTTAAAATACAAGAATCAAGTTTTTCAAGTGGATCCCCATGTGAATGCAACTGGTCATCGAGGGTGTAATCATCGACTTTGTTCGTAGAGATTGGATCTCGTTGCTAACAGGGAGCATAGTCCTTGAAATATGGCCCATTCCCATGACCTTTGATCTCCACACTAGAAAACATCTCAGTAGCTCAGTTCAGCTTGTTTTTTTAGCTTTTCAGGAAACTAGATTAGAGTGAGAAAAGCCCAGTTTATGTTCCCATTAGGCCTATAGCTTTTCTGAAACGAGCTTTGGCAGGAACAAATCCAGAGTGTGGCTTGGTGCTTTCAGGGCTATGAAGCAAATGCTGCTATTTGTTTTGTCCAGGGTCATTGGAAGCTGAGAGTGGGCCCTTTCTCACTTATTTCTGCCGTCTGAACAAAAAAGTAGAAAACCTGTGTGCACTGTTTGACATCATTGATACATGGGGAGGGGGGAAGTGGTCTGGAAAGGACCTTTTGTTGCTGTTTCTCCTCCTTTCAGACAGAGATTTCTGTATATTGTCCCAAAAAGAGATCCAGTGACTGCAGATCCCTCCATTCCCCTCCTACTCTGTGTTAGAGAGCACTACTACATTACTTGATACATGTCCAAGCAGAAACCTTTTATGGACCTGAAAACTCCTTACCTAACACTTGATTTTCTGTTGTTTGGAGACAACTTCAGTTCTTTTATATTGTCTTCACGAGCCACAGTTCCCAGCTTCCTGAGCTTTATGGTTTCTGAATTCCCTGTTGTTCCACATGTGCCCAGGGAGCTCTAGCACAGTGTAGCAGTAGCCCAGGGCGAGGAAGTAACTTTGTGTTCTTTGCTAATGCTTCTCACTTCTCAGCCTGATGATTGCTCACTTTGCACCAGCAGAACTCTGTTCGGACCCTCCTTCAGCCTGCCACTCACCAGGTTTTCCCCTCTGTGTCTAACAGTCATTGTCACATGTCACCCAGCTTGTCCTTCTGGAGTTCATGACGATTGCAAAATAATAATTAAAGATGCTGTGTGACAGTCAGACTCTCTTTTCAATTACAGTTTCGTTTTCTAATATTTTTGTCCAACAGAAACCTAGACAGAAAATATTTTCTTGTGGTAGTGAGTGCTTGGCAGACTGTAGCAACAAAGGGTATAAAAAAATTTACACTGCATTTTTTTGTCTTAAGCAATGTATTATTACTATTACTGTCTTGGGTCGTTTGACTCCTACATTTATTTAACCTTAAAAAGAGCACTTTTAACAGTGTTGTTTTTATAAAAAGGGGTCCCATAAACTAGATTTCTGTAAGAATGGTCATCTCATCACCTTTGACTGTGCCAGTTGCTCATAGTTGACAGAAAAAGTATTTTCATTTTCTTCCATTGATAAATCAGTATTACTAGTTTGCTTGGGAGACTGGAAACTTCAGAGGTATTTTTACATGGCACTAATAGTTGCCTAACTGCTGAGAGAGCCTTTTCTGACCCATTCTGGAAGTACAGTTGTCTCTTTAATTTTGACATTGTGTCTTTCCTCCATGATCATTCCATGGGTCAGGTGCTAATGTTGCTGTGGCCAGCTGATGAACTCCTCATCTATTGCACTTCTTGGGTTGGTAACCCAGTATTGCATGGCTGGGCCTTTTATGACTTCCAGTCACGGGATTTTTAGAGGAGCTCTTCTGTGACTTGAGGAAGTCAAATGGAAAAACGGAATACAGCAGCTCTCAAAGACAACTTGTGTGAGGCATGAATACCCTGCCACTTATTATGCAACACGTTCCTAGAAATGGCCAGAATACAATTTTTTTTTGCCTCACACACACCAAGCAATAAAGACACTACACTGAATGTTTTAAAATATTTCTTTAAAAATTATTTTTTTCTTATTGTTTCCAGATTACTGTGACCTCTTTTGAATACATTGATCTTCATAGAGGTGAAAGCTACTTACCTAACCTCTAAGACTTGGACAGGCTATGCCCATGCCTTGTGTGTGTGTAGATCAGTAGGGGAGACCCACAGAGAATACAGATTTTTATACAGAGTGTCAGTAGGGAGAACCCAAGATGGAGGGGAATAGTACAGTGATTTTTACTGGCATCTGCTTGAGACCACTGGGATTGCTCACCCCCATTTATGAGACAGTGTAGCCCCCCCAGGCTCATGCTGATAAAGCAGTCACCATCCCAGAGTATCTGGTACTTACTGTGTCTGCACCAGATATTATAAATACAGACAGAGGAGAGAAGAGAAAAAAACAATGCAGTGCTAAAAGATTAAACAATGGTATAATTCATTAGTTGCAACTGATGAATTTGATCATGCCTACAAACACCTTTAATTCCCTAAAAGCTGTAACAGAGACAGATGTAAAAGCTCAACCTGTGGAAACGGCGAGAATTCTTGGATTGCCTCACCCTTGCATATATCTTCAAAAGCTATTTCTAATCTTGCACAGGCTGTTAATGTGGAGATAGTAGCAGTTATGAAACCTGGGCTAGATTCCAGATATGTAGTATCAAAGTGTAGAATGAAAAGGAAATCAATAGTCACTCTTCAAGGAAAGTTATGCCAGAATTGTCCAGTATGGTCTAGATTAATCAAAGCCATAACAGCTTTTTTTCATTAGTAGAGCATTAACAAGTAAACAACATTCCTGTTTTGTTATTTAGTTATACTAACCTTTTTCAACAGCTAGGCCCAGTGATAAGTTTGGATTTTCTCTGTTTATAGGAAATTGGTACATCAGCAGATAATAGTACAGCTCAATATTTATGGAGTGCTGGCTTTCTGGAAATGGAGGAAACTGTTATTACTAGGAGAGTTCATTAAAATGTAAACAAGAGTGAGGAGACAGCACGGACAATATTTATTTATGTATGTATGTTTATTTTTGCTATTGTCTGATTATACTACAATGTCATGACTATGGCATGAAAGTGGGAGCTGTTTTGGGCAGAAGTTTTCTGCTGACTGCCCAAAAGCAGGGGAATGCCAACACCTCTGATTTAGATACATCAGTGCACAGATATGCTTCAGCACGACCTGTTTTCTGATTATGATGTATCCCTGCATTAAAATGAGTCTGTTCTATTCTTGTGGTGTCTATTGTGGTGTTTTAAAGAAGTTGTTACAATGGGGAGGCTGAATGATGTGTTTTGTAAATGACTGAGAGAGTCCCTATCAAGTTGAGTACTTGATTTAATTGACTAATAGCTGATGTTTTCTGAATACCCAATAGATATGTACATTTTAGATGTTACATAAGCCTAAAAATACATATATTAGAAGATGACAAACTCCTTGGCACATTACAGTAAAAAAAAAAAGGAACAAAACTTGTTCTACAGAATTTATCATCTGGATAAGGGAGAGAGATCTTGTTCATAATTAGATAGTGAGCCACATGTGTTCTGTCTATTGTTTCAGTGTTGCTCAAGCCTTTGTGAGGAAGGATTTGGACGAGTCAAAGATGCCAGAACAGCACAGATAAAAAAGACATGGAAAACAAAGCTGTTGCCAGCACAGAGGGGGCAGAGTGGAAGTGACATGGCAAAGACTTGGAAAAGGTGTGCAGCTCGTTTAGTTGATTCAGGAGTTTCTGTGTTCTTAAACAGAGCTGAGGTGTGAAATGAGATGGCAGTCATTCTGCATGGAAATACTGTCAGATACCTCAATATTACATTCTTCCAACTGAGACAAATGCAGAAGTTCCAGCCTTCTCACTGTTAAAGTAGAGCTCCTCAGAATTTCAGCAGTCCTGTTGAGCTTTCCCTCCGTGTCAGGGTTTGTCGCGGTGCAAGAGGCTGAGGGCTTTTATCCCCCTCCGCTGAGTCCTTCCTGGGACAGGATTCCTGCCTCGGGATTCTGGAACTTTCAGCACTTCTTTGGATTTCTTTGTATACAGATTTCAAAGTGCTTATGGATGGTAAGTACAATGCAAGTACAAAAGATGAATAATTAAGATCGTGTTAATGGGTTGTAATTCTGCATAATGCTGTGCACCACAGGAATCCCTCTTCTTGGCTGTCTGACTGGTCTCTCTCCTTTTTTAAATTACAGGTTAATTATGTGATCCATAAGCATAACTGTGCAATTATCACAGGACAGGCAACCCTATTGACAGCCATAATGAATTTAATTTCGTTTTTAAATTTAAATTTAATGAATCACATTGACTTTTGGCTTATTTAACCTATCCTCGAAACTCAACACAAATGGCCTGCTTCATCAGTTTGTCCTTCCCATGGATCACCACGGGGGGAACATGAATTTAGTGTACTGCAGAGGGCTCAAAGCAGCCCTCAGCTGTGTGCTTGTTACTCATCATGCTAATAATGTCTTGTTAGACCACTCTGTGAGATGTTTCAAGTGAGGACATTAAAATACATTAAGGATAAATAACTAGAAAAATCCCAATTTTCTACTGGTGCTGTAAAAGAAGCAAAGGATGTTTTAAAGCAATACCTGAGCTATACAGTCTGTGTTTGCTGCATTCTGTAACAGAGCTGTCTTTAGTAAAGTCTTGAAGACATTTGACATTGCACACAGAAGCTCCTCTGGGTTAAAGATGCAAAGGTCCACACTCTCACACATCTGGACCTCTGGAACTACCTGGGCTGCTCATGTGCATGAGGTTGAATGGGTTTGGGTCCTCAGCATGTTCCTCTGGCCCTTAGTTGAAGAGTTCTTGGTTATTAGACACAGGACTGTTCTTTCACACTGAGAGTCCTGACTGGATGAACAGAATCTTTGAGTACTTTTCAGGTAGACTAAAGTGTATTAAAAAATACTCAACAGAACTCTTCTAAGTCAGTGTGGCTTGAGGTTGAACTATACTTAGAAATATTAGTGTTATTCATATCTACATTAGGAGCTGACAAATTATAAAGTTAGCAACTGAAGTATTTTCTGAGTGATATTTTACTGCAAAGTCCCTGAATGATTTTCCTATTCCAGTTACTTAGACTGCATGATTTTGAGCTTATGCATGAGATGAACGAATGAAGTCATGCTTTCTTCTGCCTAGCAAGTTTTGTTTTATTTTGTAAGAGAAGTACATGCTTTTATACACAGTTGTGAGGGAATAACTGAGCAGTGCTGAAGAACCTGTTTAGCCCGAGGGCAGGCTCACAGCTGGAACAGGCTTTATGCAGGCATCTTCAGAGCTGGTTCTGGATCAAAGTGAGCCCAAGTAACCCCAGCACATCAAGAGTGAAATGAGGGAGGCACAAGAGAACGTTGCCAAAAGAGAAAATCTGAATTCTGGCAGTTTTGAATCTTAAATGTAGGTGGAAGGTGGTAGATAAGAGGAAGGCGTGGTAGAAATCAAGTGAGTCCTCCTACTCCCGTAATAGAGGGGAAGAAATAATGTGTCATGTACTTTGGATGCCTGTGGTGCCAGAAAGAAGAGGGAGGGGTTAGCTCTTCCTCTTTGTATCACTACTTTTCCTTTTTTTAAGCTTTCTTGCCTTTGATTTGGGCTGCTCTTTGCAGCTTTCCCACTGCTGATGCCCCGATTCTCCTGGAACTTGCTGAGTCTCACATCTGAAAGACCACTGCTTCTGTTACTGTCTCTTTTGGGTTTGTACAAGACATTGAATTTTGGCTTGTTCACTAAGCCAAACAATAAAAATTATAATGATAATAAAAAATTAAAAAATTCTGCAAACCATTAAATTAGTTTTTCTTCATCAACATGAATTCTTGCTGTTTGCCAGGTGAAATCCTCTTTTTGTTCCAAACATTTCAAACAGTTTTTCTGTAAGCTTTTTTTTTTTTTTAATCCAGTGACCCCATAGTTAAATGAGTTGCTCTGGATTACAGATGTTTCTCTCCCATTCTGCCTAATTGAAAACATCATCTTCTAAGAGAACATGGAGCTACCTTCACTGGGATGGAGTTTGGGCTGCCTTGATTGTCCTCAATCTATCTTTTTTTGCTGTGTCACTTTACAGAAATTCTTAAATACCTACAATTCAGCAACATTAATATCCATCTTGTCAACAACCAGGTAATGGAGTAATTTTCTCCTCGCTCCCTTATCATTCACACATGCTGAATAAAAGCATTTCATCCGGAGTGAAATGGCATGAACGTGAGAGACAGCTCCATCCCTCCCTGCCCATTACACCCCTCGGAACGCTCTAGGGCAAGGCACTTCCAGAAATGTGGGTTCAGGATGTCATCAGCCAGAAGAGGTGACTGATCCCACACAGCCTGACTGACCATGCTGACAGCCCAGCTTTTGGCCATGGGGGGATTGACACCACCACTTCCTCAGGCAGTTTTGTGACTCTGCTCCCCCTCTGCCCCCGCTGAGCCTCTCCGGATGGAACCAGTTGACCGCTTAACAGTTTCGGGATGACTAAAGCAGCATTTCCCAGTAAATTCACCCCCCTCCACTCTACTGCTGAGCTTGCTCCTTTGTGCATTCTTGTTTCTTTATCATGTCTCTCCATTCTTTCTTCCTCCTCTTCATATTCCCTTTTCTTCCCCATTTATGTGCTCTTTTGAGTCACCTGTCCCACCCCTTTTTTCCGGTGTGACTCTTCTCTTTGGAGTGCCTGTTTCCATAGCCCAGGTCACTGGAACACACAGCTCTTCAGGCCATTATACCTGAGAGGTCTCCAGATGAATGTCTTCAGTGAAAGGGAACATCCTCTGTAGGCCACTTAGTTAAATTCAGCTGGGAAGAGCATTTTCCTGTCAAGACTGCACTGTTTTGCATTTAAGTAACATCACATCTCCCTGGCTCTGTGATGACCCCTCAGTGGCTCTGTGGTGTTCTAATTAGACATGGAGCCTGTGGAGAAGATGCAGCTTGACATCTGCTTCCTTCCCTTGCCTTCTCCAGGGTGGTTCATGGGGAATGCAGTCAAACAACTTCAGTACTAGTAAGAACAAACCAAAGGTACCCCAAGGTCATCACTTCCCATCCAGCTCCAGGTGTTCAGCTTGCCCAGACCTATCTCTGCTCCGGGCGTGCTGTAGTGTAGCCTGACCTTGCACTGGAGTGTGCAGAGCCCCCTGTGACATTGCAGTGGGTGAGGGATGTGCACACTGGATCCAGGTAGCTTCAAAAGACACATTCCCTCTTCTCCCTGTTCATCCCCTGCACACACCCTGAGAAAGGTGCAGCTTGGCAGTCACTCTGTGTTTCAGTGTGTTCATCACTCATGAATGATGAGACACTTAACACCGGTTGGCAATGCAAACTTGGCATCAAAATGATCTGAGACCTTCCAATTATTTTCTGAACTGTCTTGAAAATATTGTTTAAAAATTAGTTCTAAAGAGATCTTGGAGATCAAGAATAAAACATGTATTTTGAACTCCAGTTACTATGTGGTTTTAGCAAACAAAACAAAGCGAAGGGTCTGATTCAAAGTATTCTCCTTTAATCTGTGCCAGCAGTAAGGGATCAATACCAAGTTGTGCAAAGCAAGAAGAACCGTTATCTTGTTGATATATAAGCTGATCTTGAAGTGATGCTCTCCCATCTGCAGCACATGTTGAGGATGTTAAAGGTGAGCAAGCAGAGCTCAAGTCTGCTACATGTCCTCCATCCATTTCATTAATTAACTCCTGTAGGCTGAGATTATTTTTCTTTTGTTTTTGAACAGAGCCAACATGATAGAGTCTATTTCATAATATTTACTGTAAGAATGAATGAATCAAATTAAGAATTTGTTTCACTTTCTTAGCTTTCTAGGTACCCTGACCACCAATCTATTTTAAAGCAGATTACCCAGCTTGAGGTGAAAATTTTACTGAGTAATACAAACTTCCTTTTTTCCCTTGGTGTTAAGTGTCCAGGATTTCTCAGTCTGAAAGTTTAAGTTTTACTGGATAGCAGAATGCAATTAGATTTAAAAAGTTTCACACAATCGCACTTCTGTATGGCATAGAGAGGACTGGAATCTTAAAACATTTTAAAATGAGCACAAGTTCTGTGCTTCTGAAGAAGAAGATCTGAGATGCACTTTTGTTCTGGCAGAAGTATGCCTGCCTGCTTTTCACACGCCTCATACATAAATTGTGGATTTGTCTTAGACAGGTTTAAGAAAAGGACAGATTTTTAAATACAAGAACAAAACACACAGAAGGAGCTTTAAATGTCACTTGCTATTTCCCTTATTTGTTGCACAACTAAAATAATGACATGAAATTATTTAGCAGTCTGTGATTACTCCAAACAATGGAAAGAGACTGTTTATCTGCTTATTTTCACAATGAAATGTGAATTCCATGCAATTGACTCCTCTGATGTTAATAGCCTTGTAATCACTTCTCCCTTAGTCTGCTCATTTACTGACTAAGGGAAATTTTTCTGGTTTAAAATTTCAGCTTTCCCCCCCCCAATTTAAAAAATCACGAATACTTCTAATCAAATTTATGAGCAGTTAATAGTTTTTGATTCGACAGGAACAAAAAAACCCCAGGAGTAATTTGCATGCTATTTGGTGCTTGCTGCTGTGCCTGAAGATTCTGCCTCAGTTCCTTTCCTCACCACCCTCTTCCCTGTGCCCTACCTCTGTCAAAGGGCACAAGCAGATGCTGGGGAAGGGAGAAGATGCAGGCTAGGACAGGTGTGACCCCACAGCTCCCCTCCTGCCTCTCCCTGTTTGCTGTTTCCACCTCCCCAGTGCTGCACACTGCAATCTCTATCCCTCTCCTTCAAAACTCAGCACCTTTGAATTCTCCTCCATAACTGGACAGCTTTAACGTATTATTAGGGACCCCAAATGATGCAAGTGCAATTTTAATGATATCAATCTGGTTAGCACTCCTGGAATTACTCCTGGGATGTTTCTGGTGTTGTGGTATAATCTGATGACCATTCAGAGAAGACTTTGATGCATGGACAGATTTACCAAGTGTGGTAAAGACAGAGGTACTGGCTGGATGCTCAATGTGCTCATCTCTCTTTTGTTTAGACTACTTGGCCAACTCAATTCTACCACTGAAGGAAAGTGAAAATGCATTCATTCCCTGTCCTCAAATGAAGAAGAAGGTATTTGCTTGTCATAAGGAAAACAAACTTCAGGCAGGGTGTTTCTGTAAGCCAGTGCTGGTAGCAGATCATATGAGAGTCTTCTTCCTCTATCATTTTTATCTCCTTCTCTATGTTAGTTCCACTTAGCAGTGACAGAAAATGGGGATGGGGAGGTGGCAGGGGATATTTTAGTAGATGCACTTGCAGTATGAAGACAATCAACCCGTGTGTGTGATACTTCAGAGCAGGAGCTGCACTCTGGGCAAAAGGTGCATGAGGGTGAGTGGAGCTCCGTGTAAGACTCTACTGCACACAGACTGAGAGCTCCTGCCCCGGTCTGAATGTCCTGCCTGTAGACCTGAGGCACACCCGGGGGCCAGAACCTGCACAGAGACTTGTAACTCGCAGTTATGATCTCCAGTTCACTGCCCTGGAATTCACAAGGGAAGTAGCAAAGAGTGGCTTAGTCCCAACCTGAACTAAGTCTGTCCTGCCAAGGGAGGAATGGAGGACAAGCATGTCTCTCTTTAAGCCAAGAAATTATGTCCTGGCTATCTGCATTTAATCAAAGTTCAGCATTGCTGGAAATGGAAAAACCCCCTTTGTGCCAAGGAGGTGGTGTCATATCTCCTGGTACGTATCTAATCCTACTGCTGGGTCCCATGGATTTTGTTTCAATTGGGAATGAAATCAAAGCATATGCTGGGCCTATCCAGGGAGTGGCTTAGTTTGTGTAGCTGAAGAACAATCACAAGACAATTTTCTAAAAACAATAGGAGATGAAAGAGGAAGTTTAAACCACTTCCCAGTTGAGAAAACACAATTCTGCTGATTCACATCTGTGCAGAATGATAGGGTTTTTTCTTTTACCCAGTTGTTCTCAGATTGCCAAGATTATATTAATATGAGTGCAATAGGACACTCCCAGATGTAAGCCCAGTAATCAAACACAAATTCTTTAATTATAATTATATCTTCAAATTTCATCTTAAGTTTCAGTTTTTAGCTTCCTTTCCTGCCATGTACTTTATACAAATACTCTGCTGTTATTCAATGATACTTGGGCAGAAATACCACATTTACTGCTGCACCACAAATTCTGAGAGGGTGTAACAACAATAGCATGGATTCCATTCATGGTTCAGAAACTCACCACGTGCAAGATATGCCATCACCTGTTAGCAGGTGCATTGAAAGCTGCCACAGTGACCACAAAGGGGGACATTATGGCCTTTATAATTTAGCTCTTGGGTCCTTCATAAAAACAACTGCTCGCCAACCCTTGCCCTTTTAACCTAAGGAGACATGTCACAAAAAGAGAGTTCAAAATGTAATGAAAGTAGCACTTTCTGTATGGTGTATACCCTCCATAAAAGAGGAACTTCAGACATCTTCCCCATCTAATTTCATAACATTGAAGAAGATGAAAAAATATTTCAAATACAACTGACATAAAGGAACTGAAAGATAAATAAGCTTAAAAGCAGCATTCATTTACTTCTTAGAATTCAATATGTGTAGTTTGAAAGGAAACGCAATCACCTACATTGTGATTTACCCTTGTTGAAATCCAAAGTAAAACTCCTGTTCCCTCTCCAGGGCACTCTGACTTAGTTGGAATGAAGCACTTGCTCAGCTCCTGCTATTACTGGTGCAGAACCAAGAAACAGTACAGAACAAAAATGCCCAGTGTGTGTCCTGTTTGCAGGTGATGGCAAGACTGACAGGAGTCCTGGGGAGCAGCTAAATTCCTGCAGCAGTGGTGGTGATCTCCAAGCAGGACTAAGCACCTCTTGAATTTTCTCTGAGTGAGTAAGAGACTCTCTTCTGGTATAGACACTCTCTTGATCATGTCCCATATTTTGGACATTCATTGAAGTAGGAGTTAAGCCACTCTTCTACAGCTGACAGAACATAAGCTCATAATAATGGCTGTTATTTTGCCCAGGCCTCATGTGCAGAATCTGGGATTAATAGCATAGTGCAGTTACCTGAGTCACTGGATAGGACTTTGAGTTTTCCTCAGCGATTTTTTGCCATTAGAAAGGGCACAGTCCTTCATCCTGCCGCTAAATGAGTCTTCTCGGTGTCTCATGTGCTTCCTCAGCAGGACAGGTGTATTTGGCTTTCTTGCAGTACAGGGGGAATGTGGGAAGGAGGGAGGCAGGGTGGACTCTCACTGTGCTGTGCCGAAGGGAATCTGCTTCCAATCAAGAAAACCAGAAAAAAAATAGGCTTACATCCAAACAAGCCAAATGCATAAAACTTCAAAGTGATTACTGCCTGTCATTAATATTCCAACTTCAGCTTCATAAGTCTTTATTTTTTGCTGAAAGTCAGGGCTGTTGTCACATTCTGGACTTCTTTTTGGTTTTATTCAAATTATCAGTCTTTGTTCATCTCTTTCTGAAAAAAACAGGTTTTCTAGCTTGCTGTACTATTTCTACAGCAGTGAACTTTTAAATAGCCCTACATACAATGTGTTTGAGTTTCATCTCTCTGCATATGCTACCAACCTGTATAGATGCTAATTAAAAGAAATATAGACTGTAATCTATCCATTTGGATGTATTTGCACGTGTGTATATATGTCTTTCCTGTTTTATTTTAAAAGATATTTGCAAATTATTTGAAATGGGTTAAACCCCAAAATTTCTCGTCTTTTAAGATACAAACGTTTTTCATCTCTTACTTTCTGTTTTCTTTTCCAGTATACCATGACTAGTGAGATGTGGAAGCAAAAGGAAGCAGGAGAACTCAGAAATTAAGCAGCAAAAAAGTTGAGAATACCACAATGATTGGCTGACTCTAAATATTTAAATTGTAAACAGTTCTATTGTAACTTTGGTTAAAATACCCTATTTAAATTATTTATATTAAATTGTAATTTTTTGACAAGTTCTTGATACTGTGCCTGTAATATTTAATAGGATTGTTTTAACGTTGCGCTGTTATCAAATCTGACACTTGGATTGCATCACTGAATGTCAGAACATCTGAGCAATTAATGAAAGTCTACAGAGACTGGAAGATGAGACTGAAATAGTCCTTTCTGAGAAACATATTTGAAAGGCATTGTATTGGTTTCCATGGGGACTAGCAACAAAAATACTGGCAACAAACCTATGGGGGAGTCTTTGGGAAACATAAATTCCTTTCCTTTTTTTTTAAAGCTTTTTTTTTTCAGATTAATTTTAAAGTAATTGCAAAAGGCAAGCATAAAAATACACATGTAATGAGTGAAAAAATAAAAGAAACAGTTTGCATTTATTTTAAGCTAACTAAAAAGAGTTCAACAGTCACTCCAGGAAACAGAGATTTTTTTGTAGGCGTTTCTTAATATAGCTGTCTCAGCTAATATTAATTTTGAGGGTAAGCATGAATCAGATTATGCAGCAGAGAACAAAAGTCTTCACTAACTTGCAATGTTTCATTCAGAAAGAATTTTTTTTAGTTCGTATCAGCAGGAATTACAGTAAATTTCCAAGATATGTAATATTACAACCCTGGAATGTTTCACAAGCTTGGAAATTCTTATACCAAATACTCAGAATAAGGGACCAGTTGTATTGTTAGTTCCTACTGTTCACTTAGCACAAGCCACTTGTGCTTAAATGCTGCCACATTGTGCAGTATTGTGACATAAATAGGGCCAAATTTAAGCTACAGATTTTACAGAATTGAGATTTGGGAATATATAATTTTCCAGGAGTTTAAGGGAGGCAAAATGCTTTCTGGCAGCCTGGATTCATTCTGACACAGAAATGATGCCTTTAGCTTGAGTTCTCTGCTCCACGCTCTGCTGCTCCTGAGGCTCCTGCGCAGATCCCCGTCATGCAGGGCCAGGAGAATACACTCTAGAACCACTCCAAACCTTCTTTTGTCTCAAAACACGTGTATCTCTGTTAAGATACACACATGTTACAGAGGGTAATTTAGATTTTAAATGCAAAAGGTTATTGGTAGGACCCTTTGAAGGTTTCCAGTATGTGTGCCCCTTTTCTGTATCTCCGTGCTTCATTATGCAGGTGTCATTCTGCCTTTCTTGACTGAATTCCTTCACAGTGAAGGGAGCTGTCACCAAACCCCTGTTCCTCTTCCTCCCCGGTGTTTATCCAAGCTAATGAGTCCTGTGCAATTTGAGTTGAAAGCTGAGAAGGGTTCTTGTGACTCACTTGTCTCCAGCTACAGCCAAACTTCATCCAGACCTCAGGAGTAAAAACCAGCAGTTATTGGTCTTCTCAGGAGGCAGAAAATTCTGCACATTTTCCTGGGTGACATGGTTGTTCTGTGGTGTTTTGTGGCTGTTCTGTGTGTGGTGCTTTGTGGTTGTTCCGTGTGTGGTGTTTTGTGGCTGTTCTGTGTGTGGTGCTTTGCTATTCAAACAGTGCATGTTTTTATAATCTCATCTAATGCTGGTATTGGCCAACTAGCCCTAATCTGGCTGTTGATTTGTGTGGCATTAGGGTAGACTATTTTATTATATGAGGGTCTTTCAATATGATATCCTGAAAATAATACCTGAAATGTATTGTATATTGTATCGTTAATAAAATTTTATGGATTTTTTTTGGTGTTGTGTGCTTGTTGTAGGAGAAGCTGTTTTTAAAAAAAATAAATTAAAATGTAGGAAGATACAATTTTGCCAGTGAAATTCTTTGGATGGGTATCCTATTTTAAAATAGGATTTTTAATTACTGTTTTTAAAACTGCTTGGATATGTCTTGGCTCTTATGAAGGTCTTCCAGATTGCCAAATCTGCAGAGCAGGGCAGCGTAGGCACTGTCCACATCACTACTCATCCTATTTACACCTCTTCAGTGCTGGGGCAGGCTGACAGTCAGTAAGGGACCCTGGCAAACACTGAAACTTCCAGCAATGGAATTTATTCAATCTGCCCCCAAAGTTTGCTACTGAATAGCGGCTGTGTGGGAGAGATGCTCGGGAGCATCCAAGCTCAGAAGCAGAGAGGATCACAGTTTTTTAGGAGTCCATCCTATGTAAGCAATTGAACTAAAGCAACCTCAGCTCACTCAGTGTTTGCACAGCACCAACACCCCTGGAGACAGCTCTGTGTGTCTATGAACATGCACTTACAATAGTAATATAAAGTCCAAAGCTTTGGAGTTTGGATAGCAAGATTGTTTTTCCTACCCAGCTAGTGAGAAACAGTAGTGAATAACCTCTCCTATTATGGCATGGATCCCCATGCTTGCTCTAAAACTCCTTGGCAATACTGCTCTGAAAAGGCTCTGACTACCTAATTGGAGTGTCTGAGCTGGAAGGCACTTGACTCCTCAGCAGAAGGAGCAAGCCTCTTGCAGGAGGTGATTCCAGGTTAGAGGAGTTTGAATTGTCCATAGATATGTCTCTTTCTTGTCACTGTTTTTTCAAAAGTCCCCATTTTAGATTGGCTCTTTTTGTAGTGAATGCAGAGATAGCATAGTTGAAAAGTCTGGGCTTTAATCCTAATGGTTTCCTGTTTGGACAAGTCACTTGTGTGTGCATTTCATTTTACTTTTTGGTTTTCTGCCTTGTTTTCTCATTTGTAAGTAGTGCTTGTTTATCTCCAAAGGGTGCTGTTCAAAGTGTGGAGGAATTTCAGTTTCTCACATGAAAGATCCCATATAATCATAAAGGATTGTATATAGAAGTTCAAAAAGTCCACAGTTGTACAGGAAAACAACTCATTTAAAACTTCTGTATGTGTTACTCATATGGTTATTGTAAGCTCTACATTTAAAGGGAACTCCTTTGATTTTACCTGAACCTCATCAAATCCCAGACGGTGAGCAACCTATGAGTACCTATATTTTCTCTCTTTTTCTAGTTGCGTCTCAGCTTTCCAAGCATCTGTGACCTGAAAACTGAAGCTGTAATGCTCTAAATGGGAGGACTTTTCCTTCCCATGTGGTCTGGAGACTGTGTGGAAACTGTGCAGTATTTCAGTCTTTTTGCAAAGACACTTAGAAAAACACTCAATAGCCGAGTAAAGTTTCTTCCTGTGATCTGCCCTCTGTCCCCATCTCAGCCTTAGCTGTCCAGTTCTCAGCTGGGGCAGTAAGTCCTGCTGTCCCTACATTCACTCTGTCCAGGCCAAATTGCTACTCCCAGCAATGATCCCCTTGCTTGGAGAAGGGCTGAGGGACAGAGAGTCAAGGCCATGGGAGAGATCTGGTTTGCAATGACACTTTTATGGATTGTGGTCCTTTGTGACAGTAGGTCACATTGCTTGGGCTCTCCAGATGTGTGCAGATTTGTATGCTGCATCCTGCAGTTGTGTGGAAGTTTAATTAGGTGGCAGTAGGCTTGGCAGCTGGGTTCTTGTCATTGTTGCTTAGGTGATATGCTGTATCTCTCTTCTTCTTCAGGAAGCACAGATTTCTCTTGACTGATGTTCTAGGACTAGGGGGACAAATATAATTAAAATTATGCCAGAGCTCTGGTTTCGATCAGTACAATGTACATTGACTTTCTGGTCGAATCCAGGAGAGGGAGCTAACTTTCTAGCCATCACATCTGGCACACTGCTCTGGGGGAGGAGCTTTTTCACAGCTG
This sequence comes from Formicarius rufipectus, assembly GCA_013399695.1. NCBI lineage: Eukaryota > Metazoa > Chordata > Aves > Passeriformes > Formicariidae > Formicarius > Formicarius rufipectus. The sequence goes on along the minus strand of VXAU01005288.1, from coordinate 250,621 downwards.
ATATCCCATGTCTGAGTGATTATTCACATATGCTGTCCCCAAAGGAGAGTCATCTTGGGAGTGCAAAACCACCCTCTCAAAACATTGGTTACCTCTGTTCAGTGCAGTAAATATAATTACATGACATATTCTTGACAGGGGAGTATTTATTGTTAATGCACTTCACTATAATTTAAACACTGTTGCACATTGTTTGCTCTCTTCCCCCACTCTTCTGCCTTTCGCCTATTAAGGAATATTAAGAGGAGCTGAATGTCGTGGTTTCTCCTCTACAGCAAACTGAGGTTTCTCCTCTGTGGCAATGTGGGAAAGCTCTCCCAGCAGCAGGCACGTTTGCGAGCTCCTCTGCTGCCAGTCTTGCTTGGTGTGCCAGGCCCAGGGTGAGTTGTGGGTGATGCCAAACACCTTTACGCCAGTCCCTTCCAGTGCAGGAGACCGAGCAGTAGCTCCTGGAGCCCCTCTGAAGGAGCTGCTGGGCTCTCCTGCGAGCTCCTGCCTGCAAAGCTGCTGTCCCAGTCCTGCAGCACCCAGGCTGGGCTGGCACAGAGCAAACCCAGCTCCTATTTGTTGAAAGAAGTTAATGAGTTAGAGAGGAGCACAAAAGAAAGAAGGGAGACAGGCTTGGGTGTTTTATGGGTCCACAGAGGGGAAATGTGCAGGCAATTGTGCGGAACATCTGCCTGGGGGCTGTCCTGGGGATTGTTGGCCCCAGGAATCTGCTGTGCTCATGCACCTCCCACAGACACTCGATCCCAAAAACGAGGGGGCATGAGGCTGACCTGCTGTTTGGGAGTGGGGGGACACTGCCAGGTGCTGGCCCAGGCACCTCTCCGGCCCTGGTACCTCCTGGGCAAAGAATACCTACTGAGTCAGCAATCCCACGGCTGCCTTTCTCTCTCTCTCTTTCTTCCGTACTGCTCTCCGTTTTCTTCCCCTGTTTCTTCTCTCTCTCACACACGAGTTTGAAGCTGTAATTGTTAAAGAGAAGACTTTGAAAACCTGCCGTGTGTATAACAGAAAAGCTCAGACACCAGAAAGAAAATGGAAAGAAAACTAAAGCACTGGTTTCTTTGGCTTTTGTTGTTGTTGTTGTTTTTTGTTTGGTTGGGTGGGGGAGTTTTTTGGTGTCTGGATTACTGATGGGTTTTTGAACTTTGTGATTTTGTGTGCTTGAGGTTGGACAAAATTTAAGTTGAGAAGAGTAGCCCTGAAACACTCTATTGCTCTCTGCCCAGAGCCCAGCATCTCTGAAGGCATAAACAACTGAGTGCAGAGCAGATGGAAGCACTTTTCTGTGATAGTTACTTTAATACAAAGGAACATGGGGAAATTACTATGGGAAATTAAAAAAGTCAATTTGCCACATATCTAAATTGAACAGAACATGAAAGTTCCAGAGAAGGGAAAGAACTTTTTATGTGTTTGAACATTTATCATGTTTGTTTCATAATAGGTTGATGTTAGTAAGCAAGTAAAACCAAAGACAAGAAATTCTCCAGGTCGTGTTATCTAGCAAGAAATTCGATCCCACATAAAGAGGAGTAAGTAATGCTGAGGATCTGAATATAGCAGTGTGGTATATTGGCACAGACATGTGAGTAAATTAAATTGATAACAGAAACTTGAGGTATCTGTGGTGAGAAAATAAAAAAGAGCATCACCAGCGCTCTCAACGTCTTGAAATGATTTAACTTGTGGCATTAATCAGCTCGAAAACACATCCCATTTCACTGGAAAATACTCAGTAATACTGTGAGAGTTCTCTAGAAAAGTGTAGCCATAAAGAACGGCCCTTTAAATCTTAGTGGAGTTACTTGCAGCCAGTAGTTCATTGAGCTAATTAGACCACTTTCTATTATCCATGAATATTGAGCATTTTTTCTGAATTATTTATGTGGAATTATTTGATGAATAGGGTATACAAGCATACTTTAACTTTTAGAACTATCTGCCATGACTTTTACTTTAGAATTCAGAGTTCACACTCTGTAATGAGCTAAATAATTCATGTGGGTTTGTTGTCTTGTGATTGAATGTCCCCTAAATTTATAGCTTTCAAGAAAGCTGGGAATACACTGAAGTGAATACAATTTGCCTGAGTGATCATGAAAATTTCAGAGTAATTTAAATTAGAAGGGCAGAACAGAGAAACCAGCCTCTCATGTTTGCTGCTGCGAATTTTCATGTACAGCTATAGACAGGGGATGTTTGCTGACCACCAATGAGGGTGTCCCTCGTGGTACAGACCAGAACAATTCCTCCCTCAGTCAGAATGTTATACTTTGCAAATATTTTATAACTTACATCTTTTCCCCTAAGCCAACATTGTTACCCTGTTAATTGTCATGTCATGTTGGAGTTTGTGATAGTCATCCTTTGCTGTGGAGCATTTTCCAAGTGGTGAATAGTGACAGAACCTGTTTTTTATAAGAGCATGACTGTCAGAACTGTCTAACACTGCAAACCCATGCCCACCAGTGCCCTCGCATGTCACACTGACTGCTCTGAGTGCGGCAGCAGAGCTTGGCCCAAGTTTATGAGTGTCACTGGCTTGGTGTTCAGCCCACTGCATCACAGCCATGAGGCTACAGGGATATTTTCTCAGCTATTCACAGTCATATAACTGGCCCTTTTAATTAGGCAATAGGATTCCAGACACCAGTTATGGCAAAAACGCACGATGTTCATCTCCATTATCTCTGTTATTTAAGGCTTTCAGAAAACCACTAACCCTCACTCCTACACTCAAACAAGCACACACTAGCACACAGAACTAAGCCAACTATTTAACTCCCAGTCATTAAGGATGTCAAAACATTCTGATATATGATATAAACTTATTATGACTGGATTTTGTTTTTATTAATGCAAGGGTTAGGTTGTGAAGAAGAGAAGATTTTTTTAAGCCTCTTATAGCATAGACACAATGTGATTTGGTGGTTTAACATTGTAACATTTTAAAGGGCTTGTTAAGCCCTAATCGGAGCACATTAAGTGCTAACATTTTTAAAGTGCATAATAAGACCTAAACATTTTAATAACATATTAACCTGTAACATAAACCAAACTCAGTCACGATGTTGTCTTTTTCCTCGTGTTTTTCCTGTAACAAGTTCAAACGAGAAACCAATACTTTCAACAACCGGAATTAGAAAGTTGTGAGGGTTA
>VXAU01005288.1:126879-247419 GCA_013399695.1 Formicarius rufipectus | reverse complement strand
AAAAAAAAAAAAAAAGGCCAGGAAGTTTCTATATAAGTCATTTGATTTGGAGTGAAATTTTAAAAAGATTGCATAAACATTTGCATTGAGAGTTCTTATTGCTATATGTATATATACGTATATACATATATATGTATACAGACTTGGTCTTGGTGAAACAATGTTTTGTACTGGGAAAATGATTGTGCCTGAGAAGTTTTACTTAGATCTGATAATTTTTGACTCCGTTGTGAACAAGAACTATGGAATGGGATCTTGCCAGTAATAAAGGCTCACAGAAAATATGTGGTGAATCTAATTTATTTATTTATTTATTTATCATTTATTTATTTTGCAGTACAATCTTCCCCTCGCACTGGCCCTAAAGAGGTAAGAGCGCTTTGAAACGGTGGCCCAGCAATTTCCTCTGAGAGGAGCGGGAAACAAACCAAAAACCAAAAACCAAAAAAAACCCCACACAAACAAACAAACAAAAAACCAACAAAAAAACCCAACAAAAACAAAAAACCCAAAGAAACAAAACAAACAAAGAAACAAAACAAACAAAAAAAACAAAAACAACTAAACAAAAAAAGAAAACAAAAAAAAACCAACCCAAACCAAACCAACCAAAAACAAACAAACAAACAAAAACACCAACAAAAAACAAAACCAATGTATCCTGCAAGCGTCTCTCCTTAATTGCTTTGGAAACCTCTTGCTGAGTGATTGCAGGCGCACCCTCCCTCCAAGGGGTTGGGCACAGCACCCCTGCACCTCTCCCAGCCCCTCCCCGCTTGCGCTGCGGCACCTGAGCCACCCTTGGGACCCACATCTCCCGCTGGTGGTGCCGGGGGAAGCTGCGGCTCGGCTGTTCGGGCTCAGGTCTGATGGCAGCTGCTCCTGCCTTCCTGCGGTGGCTGTGACCTCAGCACCTTCCACTGCGGTGGCAGCAGGAGAGACCTTGGGAAAGTTTCTGAGATGAGTTTGGAGGAGGAGAGCGAAGCTGAGCCGGAGCTGCCGCGCAGCGCTGGGCTGAAAGTGGGAGGCAGCTTCTCTTGCTGTGGGCAGTCACATTAAGGGGCAATAAATACGCCTGGGGATTCGGTTCGGAGGCTGCTGTGTCCTTGCAATGGTTTCTGGCCAAGGAGAGGCCAAGGCAGCCCAGCTCAGTGGCCTGAAGATGAACCCCTCCTACAAGCTGTGCATTGGTGCTGCTGCAGCTCAGCACAGGCAGTGCCTCCCTTTGGCTCTCTGTCGGGCGGGCAGCGAGCAGGCTTTGCCCATCAGCTCCAGGCTGGGTGTGGGCAGGTAAAGGGAACCACAGCAGCTCCATCTGGAGAACTGGCACGTGTTTGCTCTTTATAGTGGAAGCTCCCTTTATTGTAACTCTGACAGGACAGCTTCTGGAGTAGGATGTTTGGTGATGTGAGGAGAGCTGCTGCTGGGACCTCCAAAGCGAGCACAGGGTCCTGTGGTGTGTGCACAGCAGGGCTGTCACTTCCAGGGGGTGGTTTCTCCAGCAGCTGGGGAAAAGCTGTGCAATGCAAGAGCAGGAAGGTGCTTGCCTGCACGGGAACCGTGTTCAGATTGAAGTTAGTGTGAAAAGAAACTAAGGGAGCAATGTGGACTTTGTCTTGTGTCTGGGCAGTGTTACTCTGATATGAGAATGACTTTGTGTTTGTTTGCCTGTCTGCTTGTTTATTTATCCCCTGTAGTAGTTGAAAGTAAAGCAAAACATAAACCCCTCATGCTTGTTCTGGAATAAGAGTGATTACAGGGAGGAAGAAGTAATTCTAATGTAACCACAGAGGTTTAACTACATCAGCGTAATTGTACTGTGTAACTAGGAAAGCATTTCTGTGAAGATGAGCTCCAGTCAGAGACTAAACCTTAAAACATCATAGACCTCATCCACAGAAATAACTCTGTAATCTCGGGCAAATGATTCTTTATTTTGACTGAATAACTTGAGTCAATAAAAGGACAGGGCTTCCTATTTGCATCAATTGCACCTATATGACTGATGTCCTGTAAAATGTGGGACATCCAAGGTGGATGAAGCAGGACTGAGGCTGTGTTGCTGTCCTGATGCTGTTGTAGTCCATGATTTGGAGAATGATGCACAGGATGTTCTTCAAGTCTTTAGTTCTTTAACAAGCAGAAGAACAGAGGGGAAAAACAGTACAGAACATCTGCCCAGAGAGTAAACCTTGGACAGTACCTAGGAAGGTCTGACTCTCCATTCTCTTTCTTCCCAAATACTTTCTTCAAACCTGTCACTTTTGTCTGTATTTAAAACCCAAACCAAAACAGAAGCAAACAATCAAAAAATCCAACAGATTTTAGACTTACTTTGCCTGTGGCCCCCTTGTGAGATTCAAATATTGCAGTTTAGAATAATGTGGCTGGGAATGACCAGCTTCAAGTCCCCTGGTACAAGGTAGGTCTTTGGTTCCCCAGATTAATCTCTGTTCTGCTGCTCGTGCTGTCCTGCCAGGGGAGAAGGGAGATGAGCTGATGTGCCAGAAGAGACTCTGCTCTCCACTGAGTCTTGTTTGGCAGAGTGTCACCTATGTTAGTGGCATCACAAGAAAGTGCCGGGTAGGCAACTTGGCTCAACAAGGATCAGCCCTGACTGATGGCTGAAGGGAACTGATAAAGCACTGAGGAGGGACTGGCATGCTGACTTTCTGAGTGCCACTTCCAAAGTGTGATAAAATCTGCACTGCAAGTTCATCCTCTTAAATTGCCAGTTTATGCTTTGAAGCAGTGTCATTGTGGAGCAGTGGATATTATCTTCATGTCTCTGGAAAGAGGCCATTCCAGAATCACAGAATGGTTGCAGTAGGAAGGGACCTGTGAAGGTCACCCTATACAAACCTTCTGCTCAAGCAGGGTCACCTGGAGTAGGTTTTCCAGGTAGATGTCCAGATATTTTTGAGTATCTCCAAGGATGGATATTCCACAGCCTCAGTGGGCAGCCTGTTACCTTTTATGAAGAACATCTGAGCCTGCCCTGTGTTCTGGCAGCAGCTCAGTGACAATATTTTGTTACACCAGCAGCCACAGCTCATCTAAGTGCTGTGACCTGGTGGCCAGAATGGCACTCTTCATTGTGGCATTAACAAATGGCAGCATTACATAGTTGCTGCCCAGCTCACCTCATGTGAGCAGTTTTTTAAAGCAGGTGTGCTTTTCCCAATTATTTTTTTATTTTTAAGGAAAATATATGATCTATGCTAGGATGGCATCTGTAGACTCATTCTTGAGATCATCGATTACTCATAGATCATATTTGTGTGCTGGTAGGACTGCTTCGGTGACTTGCTCTGTAACCAAAACCTGGAAAAATGAAGCACATAGATTCCAAATTCTCTGGTATCTTAATTTAGCATGCTATGCATGTGAACACCAAGCAATTTACCTTATGTCATGGTTCCTGAGAAATTGTGGGTTTGGTTTAGAAGAAGACTTGGCATAGTCAATGCAAAGGCAATGATCTACAGACTATGTGAAGTCTACTTATTTTAAGGGTGGGAGAAGTGGCTGCCTGAGATGGGGGAGACTCAGTTTTGAAGAAATACTTGGGAGATCCTGGGAAAGAAGGTTTAAAAAGGGACCATGTGAAAGATCAGGAGAACCTGTTTGCAACCCCAGCTGCTTTCTATATGGTGCATGCCACACTGAGATCATAAAATTTCTGAGCTGCTAAGTTGAGTGGAGCACCTGGACCTCTTTCAAAGTCCACAAAACTCACCTGAGAAAAAGCTGTAAGTGAACTCTGCAGGGACTGTGAAACAGCCTTGCACACGGTGTGCGTCCCTGGATTAACTGTTCTCTTGAGCTCGAGCCAATCCTCCCTGCTCCGAGCCCTCCTGCTTTCACAGTACTGTTTGTGGGTGCCAAAGGTTCCCTCTGGGTTCTCTCAGGTGTCTCATTGCACAGCTGCCTGCAGGTGACAGAACTGTTTTTCTGGAAGGCAATGGGTATGCCTGCCAGGGCAAAAAGGCTCACAGGCTCTTCTGCTCGTAGGCAGCTCGTAGGGTGGGAGTACAACCACCCTGGCACAGTGTTAGGGCAACTCTGCCAGCCCTGCCTCCTTAGCAGGGTTCAGCAGCTCAGCCATGACTGTGGTGAAGTCTGGAAGGCTTCTAAAGGTCAGGTCATGTCTGGCCAGCAAGGAGAGCCAGCAGAAAATTCTCAGGCCTGTTAATCTGTGTAGGCATGTGTGGATATCACACATTGGGAGGCTGGAGAAGTGTCATGGAGATGGTATCTGGGAGGCTTCTTTCTTTAAACTCTGATTATTGTATTTAAAATATCAGAATATGTTTTAGGGTATTTAATCAAGTTGACTGCAAGAACTGATGAAAAGGGAAGACAATTAGAAAAGTTTTGCCAGATGTTTGTAAGTTCTAGATTTTCCAAGTACCTGTATAATTGTCTTACAGAAATATCCTCAGGAACCCAGTAGTTTTACTTAGCTTGGCACAGGCTTGAAAACTTGCCGTGGTGGAAATAAAATTGAAATATGATTATTTTAAAGAACATATATATTTTAAATTCATTAGTACAGGCAAAAATCCCCCTTGGAGAGTTCTTAAATTTGGCAAGTGAATCAAACTTCGCCACACACCACTTGCAGAGATGAAATCATGTGGTCCGGAACAAAAAGCAAGGAGAGTGTGACATGATATTAAATGCTGAAACTTCCACACTAACTTAGAAATGTATTTCACACCAAGTTAAAGGACAGGCTTGAATCTCTTCCAGTGTGCTTCAATATATAAAGCCTTGTGACAGGAAGAGCTGATGGGTAGAGATGGAAAAGCATCACAGCTTCCAATATGAGTCAATACATTGCTTCTTTTATAAAATGTGAGGAGTTTAGGTGAAGGACACCCCTTTCCAGGCAGCATAGAGAATTGTAACAGCTTTTAAGGAGAGTGCAAGTTCTCTTTTTATCTTGGAAAAACAAATGTTGATGTGAAATTGAGAACTCCTTTCAGATGCTTGCTGGGCTGGCAGGATGTCGAGTTGTTTGGCTTGACTGCCCCTCTCTTTTCACTCACTTTGTTTACAGACAACATGCTCAGCTCCAACGGAGTGTATTTAAACACCAGCTAGTTGTGGGCAAGAGGATTCAGAAAAGGCCACCACACTAAAGTGACTCCATGTCTTAGGCTGGCCAGGAACACACCTTGCTGCAGGCAATTCACAAAGTACTGTCCTGAGAGAAGTGTGTGGGATGAGAGAGAGAGGAGGTAGGAAGAGATCAAAAATGCTTTCAGCCAGTGCTTTCTGGCATCTGATTAGAACTGAAAAAGTGGGTGACTCCCAGGTTTTGCCTCAGGTTGTACGTGCTGGTGTGAAAGGTCTTCTAGATACAGCACGTTTGCCAAGCTCAAGGAGGAGGGGGCACGTCCCACGAGGTGCAACAAAGCTGGATCTTAGCTGGATTCATGACTTTGGTATCCCCCTTAGAGTTTCTTGATTTATCAAGAGTGGTTTAAATACAAATTTTGCTGAAGTGTGTGCCTGTATCAGCCCAGATGCAGTGCTGGAACCTGTGCACCTTACAGTGAGACTGAATCATTGGTAGGCTCTCAGTCCTGCAATGCTGTTGCTGTGGTGTTCTTGGGAGACAAGCAAGGCCTCCAGCAGCTGGGTCAGCTGTCTGGAGAGGAGTCCTGAAGCCTCCCAGCCCAACATGCTCTAAGATATCATCTCAGCCACAGGTAACTGTGGAATTGAAAGGGTAGCATGGATGGGTTTGGAGAGGAGGGATTCACATCTGTGCTAAGGAGTGTGATGGAGCTTGTGGGAAATTCTTGGCCACTTACAGGTTAAGAGTTGTTGTATAAAATGTGGGGTTGGACTAGGTGACCCCCAGAGCTCCCTTTCAGCCCTAAGGATTCTGTGACTCTGTGAAATTTGGCAGTGCAGCCACCACAGAGGAGGCAAACCCAAGCAGAGGCTTTGTTTTGCTAGGGGTTAGCCAAAGTTAGCCAAGGAACTTTTGGTATTCCTGAGTTTTTAAAATTATGAAGCTTTCTTATATTTAAAGACTTCTCTTTGTTTTGGTTATATACCCTTTCCTGTCAAATGTAGTTGAAATAAATAATGTGATACAAAAGGTGAGGAACTGGGAATCTGTCAGGCTTTTATCTTATCTATGTGATGTGGAGTTCTGCATATACAAAGATTAGTGACCGAGTGTGACCTGGATTTCAATGCTTTATCCAGAAAATTCACTCAGCTTTGCACAGATTCATATGAGATTCTCTAATTTTTTGGAAAAAAAACCCCAAACAAACAACCAAAACAAAACAAACAAAAAGCCCCAGAAAAATATTAAAACTACAAGTCCAATCTATGTCATCTACTTAAAGAAATTATGTGATAGGGAGGGAAAATAGAAGAACTGGATCCTGTTATGACTAAGGAAATTTTCTTTGGGATCCTCATCTACCAAGTGTGCTTATCTGTTCTCAGGAATTACAATGTGGTTAGTTTACAGTCTATTATGCAAAGTTGCATGCAATGTGTTAATGATATTGGTAATTTAGTAACTATGTTCTGCACTAATTGGCAAAACTGACAATCATATTGCTCATCCTGGATCACTTTCAATGCTGCTGCATACTTTTTCAGTGTGTTTTAGCTCTTGTCATTAAAGCAAGTATGTGCAAGCCAACATACCTGTTGAACTTTGGAAAGAAACTCCAAGCCCCTAGTGTTTTATTGTGTCTGTCATACTAAGTGGGAACACAATCTGGTGGTTTGATGAAGAGATTATTGTGGAAGGACAGCTTCTGTGGTTTAGGGAATAGAACTGACTAGAATCCTTTCCCATCACCTGTGTTAAACGCAGGGTAAAGGACAATGCTCTGTTTTGGGAATAGAGCTGAGAGAGAAGGTTTTGACACCGTGAATCCAATTACATCCTCACATTTAAACATTTTGGTCTGAGGTAGGTGAAATTGAAGGTTACACATTGTAAGATCTCTGACAATTTTATTCCTGATGTTACCATCTGCAACACATTTTTAAAAATTAAGCATACTTGTCTTCTGTGAAGTGATTGAATGGGAAAGTACAGAAAGGGGTTAGTATTACAGTAAGAAAAAGCAGCTATTTGGAAATGATCTTACCTCAGTATTAGAGATACAAATGTGTGTCAAATCTGTATTGTGCTGAGTTCTCTCAAGACCACTGTGAAATGCAGATGTGTTAGCAGTTAAACATCTTTTGGGAGATGGGTGGATGTATCACTTAAAGAGCTAAGAAGAGACCTGTTGCTTGTTCCAACAGCTTGAATATCAATCCAGATTCCCCAGCCTTTTATAAAGTACACAGGACAATCTAGAGTAAGGATCGAACAACCCTCTGGGAGGAACTCTAGAAGCTGAGAGAAGACTTGAGTTGACATTTGAGATTAGCAAAGCAAACTGGATCGCACAGAGACCTTAAAATACTTACAATTTCTGATGCCAGATCTTCATGTGATACATTCTGTACTCCAGTACAGCAGCATGGTCTTTTTGACCTCTGCGTGTAGTGATAAGCACAGGAAAAAGACATCAGCTCTGTTGGTTCTGAGCTGGTTCCCACCACTCAGGTAGAGATTTGAAGGTTTTACTAATTCTGTAACAGTGTCTGCAACAACTTCAGGGTTCAGCAATAGTTTAAAAAGTAAATGAAATACTCAAATTTAGTGGAGAGAAATAGAGAAACAAAAAAGTCTATGGAACAGCTAAGAGACCCATTAGGAAAAGGAAATAATGAATAGAACAAGGCCACAGAGTATTCTGTGTGGCTGAGCCCTTAGCAAAGCCATCCTGTCACCCAGGGGAAGGCTGGGCTGGTCCCTGGTGAAATCTGTGGCAGTTTGTCAGACAATTTTGTAATTCCCTCCCCCCCAAAAACTGGTATAACTCAGTTATGTTTCACACTTGCTGAAGCAAACAGCTTTGTTGGAACTGATGCTGTTTTCACAGCAGACCTCTCATTGAGCTTTCATGGCACAAAAAATTGGAGTGGGACCATACTCAGCAGGCTCAACCTCTGCCCTAAAAATAATAGAATCTAGCTGTTGTGGGGCATGAGGGCTCTGGGTTAAATCTGGGTTCATTCTGGGTTAAGTCACCAGTTGAAAGGCTTGACATCCTGACCTGAAAAGCCCTCAGCCGACCCCCAGTGCCCAGCTGGTACTGCCCTCCATCATGTGGCCTGGAAGAAGGAGATACAGTTTACCCTCTGCCCAGCTCTTCATGACTCAGGGATGCTCAAGGGAGCCTCCATCCATATGTCCTTGGTCCTACAGTGCCTTTTCCATGACTGGAAAAGTGCTGGGATGGGGTATATTCAGTTTAAACCCTTGGCATCATCTCTGTGTCCTCTCGTGCTGGCTCAGTAAGTCTTCATAGCACTTTGAAATGCAAGAGATGTATTTCCCTCTTTCACTTGACAAATACCATTCCCCTACTCCAAAATAGTCCTATCTTGTATTTGCTAATGGGGACCTTCAGAAAGGATAATCATGATGGTTTTACCCATTTTCAAAATGGATGAATAAGTGCAGCTTCTGGCAGATTCTAAATATCCAGAAGTGATTTTTCATACCAGAGTTGTTCCTGAGTTTTGGGTCTTTGGTTTTTGTTTTGTTTTGTTTTGTTTTTCCTTCTTCACACAAATATATCTGTTCCTGTAAAAGTGTCATCAGATCCAGGGTGGGGTAAAGCAAGAGGAAGAGCTCCACCCAAGCTTAGTGGTTAGGACACTCATCCGAGATGTGGGAGATCCAGATTGAATTCAGTGTTTTCCTGGTTCAGAGTAGGGACTTGAACCTGCTGACTATTGAGTTGGGGATGCAGGGCTTGGTCTCCCGGGGGATTTGTGAGATTTTATTTTTCATTTTGTATTGTGTCGAAGACAAATTTCAAACACTGAAATTATTTTGCTTGAAATGGAATATGTCTTTTCCAGCCAGCCCTAATTCCCTACATGGCAAACTCAGCCAGGGGTCTGAGAAGCAGATTTTGCCATGGCTTTGGAAATGAACATCTGGAGGCAGAGCCGTAAGTCAGAGAATCACAGAATCACACAACAGGCTGAGCTGGAAGGGACCCACAAGGGTTCTTGAGTCCAACTCCAATTGAGCCATTGTATGTTAGAAGAATGTCCTCTGCACTGTGTGGATGGGTGTGCAGCAGTTTGTTGCGTGCCTGCTGCACATGGACATCACTCCAACCAAACACCAAACCCTCCTGGGCCAGAGGCTGCCACCAGAGCACTTCATGTGTGGATAAATGTAGAAGAACCAAGGCAGCTTTTCTGCACTGCACAGTCTCAAGATACTATTCCTTGTGTCTTCCTGACTGTCATCTTGAAACCATTGCAGTGGGTTCATTCATGGGGATTGAGACTCTCTGCAGCACTTTGAGACACCTTCAAATAGCCTGGCTTGAAATTTTCAGGCCAGCCAACAGATGAGGAAGGAGCTGATTGAGGGGTTGGCTTGGCATGGAAAGTAAAAGGGAGCTCATTGAACAAATACTGCCATTTCTGTGAACAATTGACTAAGTCCTTTTAAGGTCTGACCATGTAATTCTGGTTCATTCTGGTGTATAACCAGGCATTTTGGCATATCTAGGTGACCCACCATTGCTTCAGAAAAGCCTTCTCACAGCAAGTGACTACAGATTCTTTTGCTCAGTGAAGGGAAGTGAGCCTGTAATTGCACCTGGAGGATTTCCTAAGGAAAAACTTTCTGGTTTGGAACTCAGATTGTGTTGAGCTAACACTCCACAGTCCAATGCATGTATTTTCATTACTTGGCTAGTATTTAGTAAGAGAAACTGTTTTGGTTTCTGAAAAATTAGAAGGGATTCCAGGTAAAGAGAAATTATAATGTGATGAGAGACACCGAGAATGAACATATAACTTTATGTTTATTAAGCTGAACTATAGAAACCGAGTGACTACTTACGTAACAGATCCAGCCTCAGCTGGGGAATGGTAATTTGTGCCTATTTATCATAAAGATCTATCAGTTTTAATGAAGGATAATAGCACTCACAACAGCCACATACATGCCTGGAAAAAACCCACGTGTGTAGGTGCAAAAATTTGCCTTGCCTCAGGCGCATACACTTGAAAAATTGAATATTGTGGTTATAGGTTGGTTTTGGCAGAATCATGAAGAAAAACCCCACACTAAACAGTGTTAATATCTTGTCAATTGTAATGATGTATCTCTTTAACCATCTGGTTTGTTTTTTCCTAGTTTTTTGTTGTGCACACCACAGTGATTTTGCAGCGATGTGTTGGAACGAGAGAAAATTCAAACAACTAAAACCATCTCCTCACACTATTTCAGTTTTGTGCTGCTGAAATGGAGTCTCTGCTCGTGCCAGAAGCTGTTCGTCATTTGCACTACTGGAGGTAGCACCTGCCCATCCTGCGCTGGGCCCGTCTCCCACTCCATGCAGGGTTCTTGATCCACGTGCAGGATGTGGGATGCTCTGCAAGGCACGGAGCAGCTGCTCCTGAGCTGCAGGGCCACCGTCCCGTGGCTGCTGCCACGGCTCCAGAGCGTGGGCACCTGCAGGGTTCTGCCTGCTCCTCTGTCAGTCTCCACAGTCACATCACACAGCAAACAAGACCTGCTGCTCTGGGCTGGAGAGTGTTTAGGTTTGTTTCTGTCAGTTGTCTTTCACAGGGATTTCCTCTGGATGTAGTTAGATTGATGCTCTAATATCCAGCAGGGGTTTTTTTTTTGTTTTCCAAAGCCACCCTACTTCACATCCATCTGAAAAGCAAAGTGGGGGTTTTGCATCCTAACCCCCCCAAATTCCTAAAGCCCCAGAGGGAGTGTTTTAAGAGCAGGATTTGAGCGGTAGGTTCTTGTGAGGGCATTTGCCTCAAGAGGACCAAGCTGGGCTTTCATACCTGATGCTGCACTGAGGGTTTCCTGGGACAGCATTCCCACCCATGCAGAGAGGACACCCAGACACACATGATGGGACATGCAGCTTGCCCAGGACATTTGCCTACATTTGAGACGTGCTTCAGCTGTTTCCAGCTCTCCAAATTAAGTTTCTCAATTTCAGTTGAACATATCTTACTTTTCAGCCTTTTTCTCTTGTCTCAATTACTGCACTTTTCTGTGGATAGACCAAGCACAGAGATCATACTTGTTCTTAACACACCCTTTTCAAGACAAAAAAAAAAAAAGCCATTTTATGATGATTGCTTCTTATTGCTTCTGTTGGAAGCGTCTCAGGAATCATCCATACTTTTCCCTTTCAGTAAGGACTGCTCAGCTGATGATCAGTCCAAAATGCTGCCTCTGACAGTGAGAAGTAAAGGATTGCTGTGTTCTTGGTTTTCTTTTTTTGCATATCTCTGTTTAGGACAGCTAATAAATAATAAGAAGAAAGTTACTAGCTAATAATTTTTGCAGTGCAATATGAGAACAAAATACATTTGTTAGCATGTGGTTTTAGAGGGAAGAATTTATTTTGTACGTGCTGCTTCTACAAGCCAGAGCAGTTGAAATCTTTTCCACTCAAGAGCCTCTGTAAGTTCATTGTTTTTAAGAAGGTTTTGATTTTGTAAGATGGTTAATTATTTTTATTTTAAAAATACATAAACAATTTAGCAGAGTTATTTAAAATCCATTTGCTTTCATTATAGCAGATAGTTATTTTCTTGCCATTTACAATCTATTTCTCAAAATTGTGTTCTCCTTTCTATCTCCTTGCCAGCTGGATCTTTATTTTGCCATTGCTAGCTGTCTTCTTTTATTCCTACCAAAATCTGAAACATTTCTAAATTATATGAAAATGGTTTAAAATTAGACTGAGTATTGTTTGGAAAAATATGTTAGATTGACTCGGTCTAATGAGTCAGGCCTCTTTTCTAGGTGCATTGGGTATATTCTAATATTTTGTCTGAGTTTCAATAACTCAATGAAGTAAAGAAAAGGAGAGTGAAAACAAAAAATATGCTCCCATGAAGAAGAAAAATAATAAGAATAGTATAAGTATAGGAACATTTATGAGCTGATTCTGAACAATTTTTACCCCTACACTCCCTTTTATTTTGCAAAGATTTTTCTAGCTAAAGCTTTGCCTAAGTAAAGAAACAGAAATTTATTCATTAGGACTTCAACTCAGAGTGGTAATTTCCATTCCTTAACACACACCAAAGAGCTGTGCTTGTGCATCCAGTACTGTTTACAAGAATGGGCTAGTAGGAGAAAACAGCTTTATCATTGTGGTTTTCCCTGTGGTCAGCATCTGCACGGGTGAAGGAAGGCTACCAAGGAAGGGTACAACAAAGGGACAACAGAGCAAATCCTGCTCTGCAGGGTGGGTGTGAGGCCACAGCTAGCTCTGGTTTTAATCTGGTGGGCACAGAATCACATTGGTATGGATCCAGAAGAGAGGATCTAGTGTTGTATCTATGAAACTATTCCAGGGAGGTGGGAAAAAACCCCAGTGTGCTGTTTCTGCTTGCATATTTAAGCTGCTTTTGCAAGGCATATCCTGCAAGAGACAATCCTGGGGGCAAATTTTCCCCTGTGACTCTCTTTAAGCCCATTGAAGCAAGATTTACACCTCTGTAGTTGACCCAAGGCTCGTATCCCAAATGCCAAGCCCTGAGCAGCCTCCTCATGGTTTTCCACCATGGGTTTTTGCACCAGTTTGCCATTACTTGAGCTAAAGTTATCAGATGCTCTGGTAACCTGAATCACAATGTATAAATATAGATAGCAATGACCTAGAATGATACAATTGCTTCTGTTGTCTTTCCTCAAAGGCTCCTTGGGTTGAAAAATGAAGAACTAAATATAAGAGTTGGGAAAGAGACAATTCTGTGGCCTGTGCCATAGGAACTGTACAGGGTCTCACTCATTTCCAGCAAAGGGCATCTCAGAGTCTCTGTCTGGAGTGCAGCCCTGCACAGAGCCAAAGTCACCTCTGCCTACCAAAATACCTGGTGGCTCCAGCGCTTGTGTGGCAGGTACTGGGGAGAAGTGAGGCTCTTTGCAAGCTGCTGTTTGGATGAGTTAGAGCAGGAGTGAAGCTCTGGGGTGCTCAGGGGGGCAGCCAGCAGGTGCTACTGCCTCAGCTCACTCAGCATGGGTGTGCAGGCGTTCCTGCGCCAGTGTCAGGGCACAGTGCTGAGCCTGGCACTGGCAGGTGGCATAGGCTGGGCTCTTCCCTGTGCACGTTGTGTTGGCCTTGCACAGCCACTACAGGAGTATCAAGTGTGAAATGCCTCCCATTGCAAAACATAAAATCGCATTGTACGAGGTCTTTTGGATGAGCAATTTGCAATATCCTTTTACCCAAAGGGCCCCGTCTTGAGGTCTTTTACCTGGCTTAGATTCCCACTGACATGGAATTAAGGGTTGAGGCAACTGTGTTTGGAAACTTTGCAAAGAAAACATATGTATCCAGTTTGCTCAACATGGTGTCTGAAGAAATGTTCGAAGGTGTCCAAGATGCAAATGTTTGTTTATGAAACACTCAGGAGAATTTCACAATGGCATATAAGAGCAACCTAATTTTTCCATTTGAACCCTTGTACATCAGATATATGCCATGTGGATATCCACTCAGCACCTGCCCTGTCATCTTATTCCCACTGCCTGCTGCGTCACGAGGTTAGCGTGACAGCAGAGTTTCTTAGCCTGCAGCACCACGACTGCCTTGTGCTAATTCAGGTGTGGGTTCCTCCTGAGAAAGGTGTCTCACTGGTTGCACTGCCCCAGCTTTGTTCAGCACCTGTGCTGATGGGATGGTGTGGAGAACACAGGGTAACTAATATATTGGGTTGATGTTTATGTTTGTGGTATTAGTTCCCAGATCTGGCTGCCTGTGCAGTCCCACAGGGATTAGTGCTTGCACAAGGTAACATGGTCAGACCTACCCCTTGCAGCAGCTGCCCTCACTGAGTGCAGCTTGAAGCTTCATGATGGTGCTGTAATTTTTTTCTTTTCACTGAATCACTGAATATTCTGAGCTGGAAGGAACCCACAGGGATCACTGAGTCCAGCTCTTCACTGAATGGCCCATGAAGGGTTCATTCCACAGCCCTGGCGTTATAACACCATGTTCTAAGCAACTGAGCCCATCTCGGGGATGATGTTGACTCAGGGTTAGTGCAAGTGACACCTCAGCACAGTGTGTGGAACTAGATTCGAGCACTGTGAATGCATGCAGGCTTTCTGAGCTGCCAAGAGGTGGATTTCACTCTAACGGTAAGATCTTCATCTGAGTGACTTACTATGAAGTGTCCAAAGAGGACTTTCTCGCTCCACCCTCTTTCTCCTGCTGCTAAGCCCAGGGTAATGACCAAAGGTTGGGAAGCAGCTGTCCATGAACTTCTTATGAATTCTTGTATTTCTTTGCCATACTGTAGGAGGACTTCTTCTTTGTTTATCTCACTTCTTTTTTAGAATGTGAACCTAATAGCAAAACTATGATACAGCACTTCAGCGTGTGTTGCAGAGTTTCCGGGATCACGTGTAGCTGCAAACTTTCACTTCATGCCAATACTGAACTCCAATGGGTGAACTTTCTAAACTCAATGTTCTGAAAGCATGGAGGTATTTTGTAATAAACCTCCAGTGGATAAAAATAATCCTCTAGTATTTTACTCCCAGTTAACCATTTGATGAGAGAAAGTGTAGAGTTGGGCAATAAAGCGGAAAGTCCAGTTAGTCTCTGTGGTAATATTCATGAAATAGCTCCTCTTCTGTGCTAATGAATCAGAATCTGTCCCTGAGTAAATAATCTCTAAATTCAACCTCCATGAACAGAGACTACACAGAAAAGAACCATAATTACCACTCAGGCAGAGAGCAAGGGAGGTGGACATTTTGGAGTGGTGCACTTCATAAGCATTGAACTGCAGCTAGAGTCCCAAGCTCATGGATACAGCCCAGGCAGGAGCTCATACATCCTGTAGGTCACCTCACTTTTTTTGGCTTTAGGCTGTGAAATAGTCCCTTTCCCTGTACCATCCCCCTTTCTTGGCTCAGTCTATGCAAAGCTGAACGGTGGCTCCCAACAAAGCTGAGAAAGCCCTTCCTCCGGTGTCCGTGGGGTAGCAGGTATGTCCCCCAGTTACAGAAGGGAATTCCACCTGTTTCCCTTGCACACTGCCATTTGGAGTGAATGTTCTGTCCTCTGAGCTGCTGTTGAAGGTGGGGCCTGAAGGCAATAAGAGGAAGGTGCCCGTGTCCTGTGAGAAGACCATTCTGCCTGGGGGCAGCACTGACAATCCCCACGTGGTTGAAGGGTGCAGGAAGGTGGGGGCAGTTCTGCTGTGCAGAGCTGGGCCCTGCCAGGCACTCTGGAGTGGGACATTCAGACCAAGAACAGCTGCCACTTGGGTGATTACGGTCTTCTGTACTGCAGGCAGTGGGCTCTGTCAAATACATGGTTAGACGCAGACTTGCTGGAGCAAACAGAATTTCCTCGTCCTACTAAAATGAAAACAACAAGCACATTAAGTTCAGTCCTGGTCCAGTTCCTAAGTGAGTAGATTCACCACCAACTTACTGTGCAAATGTATATCTCAGTGATAAAACTGTGTGGACATCTGAGAAATTGGTGGAATGAGAAATGGTGGAATTTCATTTCTAAATCTTGTTGTAGGCAGGCTAAACTCTCTTCTTTTGGAACTGATAGATATTTATTATGACAATTTAGAAGCTTGGTGGTGTTTCAGTATCACTTGAAAATTCATTTGTATTTTTAAAACTCTTATATGAGATGCCAAAGATTCTTTTCTAGGGACAATTTGCTGCATTGCTGACTTGAGCAGGAGTTTAACCATGAATACACTTCTGAAGGAGCAGATCCTCAACTGGTATGGTAAGTGCAGGCAGCTGCTTCATTAAGCTTGCCAATGCTCATCCACTATGTCCTCCAGTGAACTGGGAACCTGGGGTGGGGACCTCCTGAGAATGGGTTTTCCTGGGAGCACTTCTGTTCTCTTGATTTCCAGTGGAGTCTGAAAACATTAGAAGGTGAGCTGATCCTCTTGTTCTGGTACTACTCAGGGGTTTATTTTGATAGGCTGGTAGTAGGAGGTGAAGAGGAAAAAAGAATTACAAGAGACATGGGGAGAAATTAGTTCTATAAAGGTGGCCGAGTCCTTTTTTCTCCATCACTTTGCTGCCCTTGTTATTTGTATAACTGATTGCAAAATCTTTCTGACAAGTCTTTTGTTTGGTGGGGAGGACAGAATTATGGAAGTGCTTCATTGGGCCATCCTGGTGTTGATAGGACACCTGATGTACCAGAGCAGCATGACAGTGAAGATCAGCATTCACCAGCAGATAGTATCAGTGAAGGTTTTATTTCCTATTCTAATCAAATGTGGGATCACTGATATCTGATGACAATTGTTGTCATTTTTAATAATCCCCTCTGTGTAAAGCCTTGACTACTCACTTGCATTCTTGGAATCATTTATTCTCTGCACAGAGATGCAATAAGATGTTTGGTCCAGTTAAGCCAAGACTGAATTGTGCCCCAAGGAATCAGCCAGCCAGCAACTGAGTCTTTATTGAACTGACACAGACAACCCTCACCCCTGGTAGGGAGATCCAATACCTCTCCCAGGAACATGATTTTCTTTCAGCCTTTTAAGCACCACAGTGTAAACTGGAGCACCCACTGACTTGCTGGCTGGGCACGGAGGGAGAGGAGTCTGCAGCCCATCACCTCTGCCCCCACCAGCTGTGGCAGAGGGGCTCTGCTGCAGGTTCCAGGCACTGTGGGGGTGTGCTTGGACAGCTGAGGAAAACAGGCAAGGGGAAAAAAAAGGACTGTCTCCAGGCAAACATGTCCTGATTTATAACAGAACTATATTTATGTTAGTCGTAACCACATTAGTCAATATAATTGGGGTCAAGAATTGAATGAATCTAAAAGAATGCAAAAAATAGTTTCAAAATTCCTATTATAAATAAAGACCTGGTTTAGAGGTTTTGTGAGAACTCCAGAAGCTGAAAGGGTAGTAAACCCCCAGTGTTTTCCAAAAGACAATGCCAGAAAAACCACATGAAGATTCCTCTCAGTGAAGACAGACTGCATTTAGTTTATTTTTTATTTTTTTGGTTCTTGTCAATCTTTCTTGCTGCCCTCACTGTCCTTTTCATGCTATTTCTGTGCAAGATGACCAGTTCAGTACTGGTGTATTTTAATACCAGTCAAGAGCAGGGACTTGCTGTTTGTTGGTGCCAGGAGTCCATTCCTTTCTGTCAGTGTGCCCTGAGATATCAGAACTTGTCAGTCAGACAAAGCCATTGCAGTTCCCTCCAGCCTTCTGTTGCATTTGTCAGGTTTTTGGCTGGGAAATGTAGGTGTTTCTCCCCAGCTGCATTTTGGAAGGCTGATCCCTGGGCTGTGGCACTATGCTGTGCTCTCCTTTATGTTTTTGTGCTACCCAAGAACAACATTTGTTCGAAGAGTTACTACTATTTGCCTACTTTTTGGCATCCTGCTTCTTCACTTAGGCTCTGCCTGGTAGGATAATGCCTAGGACATAGTGCCTTGTCACAACTTTTAAGACATGGGTTTTACCATGTTTAGCTTTGTCAGAAAGGATATTACTCCTATCAATGAGACCTCTTCTGGCTGTTGCTTCTCTTCATAGGTTTGAAGTGAATGTGCAGCTTCCTCCCTCCTCCAAATCTTCTCTTTCTACCTTCTCCTGTCTTCTTCCGTGGTACTCCAGAGAAACATTGAAAATAGTTCTCTGCAATTGACTTTTTAGGGCTGTATTGCCATAGCTAAAGAAGTTGTCTTCATTTTAATAATAATAATAAAAAAAAAAAACAGGATGTGACTTGTAAGCTGTAGTAATCCAGACATTTTCTACTACAGTTAACCTTTGCTCTTCAGTTAAAACTGTTATCTCAGACCCAAGCCAAGGGTCATAGATAAAACCTCCCTAGTTTTTTTCCCACCTCTTTAGCTGAGTTGCATCAGTGAACCATTAACTTAGTAGATTATTTACTGTTACTTTTATGGAAGAAATGCATACTGTACTTCTTCTGCATTGCTTGGGTTTGATTTATGCATGGCTCCAGTTCTATGGGTTCCTCACTGAGGCAGGGCCTTCCTATCCTGACAAAGTAAACAGGCAACAGAAACTTGCCTGAACAGTAGTGAAAACTTAGAGAAATTCACATACTTTTGGCCTCATATCTTTCCTATTTAACATGCACCACTACGAGTCTTGATCTGCACTAGGGAAAAACTAATTACATCCACGTTAAGACTCAGATAAATGTTAGCCTGAAGTTAAACTGCAAAGGCCAGGACCTGAGCAGTGCCTGGGTCCTGCAGGGAGCTGCAGCCAATTAATTATAGCTCCCTGATCTGAGGACAGGTGTTGAGCTGGCCCCAGCACTGATTAGAGCAATATTAGGGGAGAGATTACAGCATCTTGGGGGAGCTGCTCTGTCAGAATCGGTGGCTGGTGGCAACTGGGGCTGTCAGAGCGTGGCTTGTGTAGAGTTGCACCCCCTCTGTGCCCCTGCTGTGATCTGGCAGGGGGCTGCAGGAACCAGCTGCACCAGCTTTCTGGCAGGAGAAAACATCCAGGCTGCAAATGAGGGAGTTCTTTCAGAGTGGGCAGAGCATGGAAGTGGGGAGGCCGTGGCTGACTGAATCTTCATCCTCCCATTGGGCAGCTCCACAGGAAGAGATAACACAAGAGGGGACATCCGCCAGCACTTGACAGCTTCTCTGCTCCCCGACTGGCAAAGGGAGCCTTCCTGGCATGATGATTTCCCACTTCCTCCCAATCTCACCAGCCTATCTTTGAGAGTCAGATTGTACAGCAATTTTGGGGAGGTGGACTTCCCCATTTCTTCTCCTGCACACTCCTCTTTGCTGCTGCCAAATGTTATCTCCCCTCCTGGCGTGTTGGAGCTCTGCAAAGCGAAGGGAGTGCAGTGTGAGGAAACCAAGGGATTTGTCTGACTCAGTTTCATTTGGTCTTTTAATCAATTGAGAAATAAATGTGATGCCCCCTTCCACTCCCTATGGACTGGGCCCATGCATTCAGGTCAGGCATCTGGAACTGGATTTTCCAATGGTTGGGAAAGAGCTTAATCCTTAAGAGGAGATTTGAAGGGAGGTGTGGAATAAAAGGGATAGGTTCCCAAAACTCCTACAATGGGAGCCAGAGAGCGGTGATTCACTCATCTCTGCTAGTAGCCTTTTACAGACACCTATTAGAGGAGGCCGGAACTCCTACAGAAGGGTAGTACAAGCCAGCTATGGACATTTTTCCAATGTTTACAGTAACTTCAGCTGTTTTCTTGACAAAACAGGGCTTACTTTATTTTTGAAAGTGATAGTCAATCTCTTGACAAGCAAGGTTAGTTCTGCACAGTATTGCTGCTTTGCTAATGGGTATAGCTGGGCTTGACAGTGGTGGGAGGGGAAAAGAGCAGGAGCTTGACTCTGCTGCTCTGTAGCACATGGCCTGATGATGCTGTGAGCACCCACAAAGGGCTCCTGACTGCTTTTAGAAGTAAATTCCCTGTGGCAGCAGACAAGTCTGGGTCAAAACTTCTAGCTACAATCTTGATAAATCTAGCGAGACAAAAGTGGCTCAGTTTCTGGGGGCAGAGGGGAAAGAGAGGACAAACAGAGAAAAAGTTGGGATCTCATTGTTTTCCCCCCACACAGAGCTGCCTTAAGCACATGGCTGCTGTGCATTGTGCAGCACTGTTCAGCCTGGGGCTGAGTTGTCCAGCCGTGTCAGGGCTGCCACTGCTCTGTCTTTAAACACCAGATTAAACCACAGAACCCAGAGGCTGATGGAAAGCCAAACTGGTGTTGTTTTCCTACCCATGCCCAAGAGTACACCACCCTCTTAGATACAGGTCCAAGCTCTCTCAGCTGGGATATTTTCTTGACCTCTGGCTTTTGACTAGATGATGCTGCCCAGCCCACTCAGCTGAGCAGCTCATGCCCTCACAGTCTCCAAACATTCTGGTACCCACTGAGTGCTCAGGACTCACAGCACCCCCCCTGCAGAGCCCATCTCCCTCACCCTGCACTTTCAGGACATGGGCAAGCACAGGTAAGACACCTCTTTCTGTGTCCTGCAACCTGTGTGATCATTTCCAGACCCCCTGCCAGCAGTCCCCATCACCCCCACATACTTTGCCCCATCTGCCACTTTTAACACTGCCCAAATGCAGTAAAGCCCTTGATGCTCTTTCCAGACAGCCCAAGAAATTGGGATCAAAGTTCAGCCTGAGGCTATCTCAGAGTACTGTGTAAATTCCCCTTCCCCACCTCCTCCAAAGGAGTGTATCAGTATCTGCCCTTGGCTGCATGGGAGGCAATACTGTGATCCCAAATCAGAGTCCCCCTTTGCACACCCTGAGCTGTGCACAGAGATGTTGTAGTAGCTGAGGCAAAGGAAGTGGGCTGAGAAGGGTCACAAAACCTCTTTGAGTGCATCAGACCCTCATTCAAGTCAAACTCAAAAGTCCAATTTGTTGCATGGATGTAGCACCCTTCTCTTTTCTCTTTCCCAGCCTAGATACCCGTCACTCAAACCAGCCCACATCAGCGAATCTGGAATGACTTGGGTGCCACAGCAGATTACGTTAGGTGAAATTTAAGTAGCTTTAAATGCAGTCACTGAGCCAGATTTAAGCTCATTTTATTTAGACCAGTGTGTCTTTGTGAGTGGCTGATGCCTTTTGGTCCCAGCTGTAGTGTGGTTCTGTGCTTCAGCCCTTGTTCTAACTCGTGTTTGCCCCTCTGAACAGAGTCCTTCGAAGCAGGACTGTGCAGTGCAGCACAGCTGGCAGTGAGGTCCTAGAGGAAACAGTTCACTCCTATCCTTCATGCCCATGGTGTTGTTCATTATCAGTGTCAAGATAACAATCTGGTAGTGTTTTTCCAAAGGAATGAAGCTATAATTTTCCTCTGCATGACTGTAGCTCTGAAGACGAGTTTGTTTTGCCACTTATTACAATAGACGATTGCATAGTTGAGCAAGATGATGAAAGTGTGGAGGTTAAGTAAGGTCAGGAAGGAAAGCCCATGTTGCCTGAAGTGTCCTTAACAGGTGGATTTTTAGTACCCTTTTCCTTCACTAGAAGACAAAAATAATTCAATTCTGATTTTCTCATGGCTTCAAACTTCCATTGTTATTGCTTTATATTATCTTCTATTCTGTGCCGCAGTGTGTGCATTATTTTTAGCTGCCTGTTGCTCACTCCTGTGAATGTACAATGGCATGAAAAGGTCTTCAGCTGCAGGACAGGACTGAGAGATGCTATAAAAGTAATACCTTTATTTCTAGCTCTGTTCATGTCCTCTGACAGCTCAGCTCCCTGGAGTGTATGTGTGAGAAGTCCTACTCCAAGGTATGTCTTGGGAAGAAAGCAAACCAGTCTTTGGGCCATTCTTCCCATGCAGGGCTTGTGGCATGGCCTAGATTTTTTTACATAACATTTCTTCCAGAATTTTTTTAAAGGGAGAACATTGTTTAGGATTTCATGTTGACCCTTAGCTCCCACAGAAAATTTGACTGATTGTATTAATTGCTCAAACTCTGCAGGAAGGAAACTTTGGCTATGTAGAAGTAATGAGCAAATTCATCCTCTTTCATCCTCCCTGTTATATTCACTGGCATTCAAAAGAGTGAGGACATAAATCTGTATTGAAAATGCAGAGAATAAAATTCTGAACATGGTATTTTTCTTCCCTGGATTTAGATCTACTCTCATTCATAATGTAGCAGTTCCAATGAAGTCAGCAGATTTTATCCTAGAGAAAACACATGGAGTTTCAGGATTTGCACAGAATTCAGTCCTCTGTAGTGTTCGCTCTAAGAACCCTGGGGATCTCTCTCCATGTCAAAGCTGAGAGCAGTGCACATCACCCTTCAAATCCTTACTCTCCTATAACAAATGGTCCACCTCTTGAAGGTGAGGGTTACCAGTGGGTCTAAGGGTTCCCCCTCCACTGCAATTTCTGTAGGGTTTCCTCTGTGAAAACTTCATAATTTCCAAGTTCACTATTTCTCCTGGTCACTCCCTGTCTGTATTTAAAAACTGTTTCACTTATGCATTGCTCAATCAATGCCATTCTTACATCCTTTTATTTTTGGAGCTGGAACTTCAGACCTGTAAGATGGCTCTGAGTAGCGGCCACTGCTAAGAAGCAGTGATCTCCAAGGCCCTTGGAAATGGGGGGGGTGATTGGGGTGGCTCCTCCCCTGTTTGCTCTCCCTGCCAGACCCTGCAGTGAACAAGCTCACCCATGCCCAAAAAGCAGGCTTGGGTCAGGTGTTAAAGGCTGAGCACCAGCACTAGAGCTGTGCCAGATCACCTAAAAACACGTAGGGACGTTTTGGTGTTGGCTTCCACTTTCCCTAAGCTTGGAAGTGGAAACATGACAGTGACTGAAAGTAAAAGGGGTGGTGGGAAGCCTTGGACTGGCTGTGTGAAGGACTCCCTGTGGCTGCTGAGCGGGCTGTGCACGCAGGGCGAGGGCTGGAATGCAGAAGTGCCTGTGCGTGTGTGTGACGCCTGGGCAGCACACAGGATGGACATGGATGAAGTGCATGCTCCTGGACACATGTCTGCTGGTGCCCCCAGGCCCGGGGGTTGCACCAGTTAAATTTTAAGATGGCTAAAGATGTTTTCCATTTTATTTTGGTAGGAATAGGGAAGTGTGGTGCTCAGCCATCTTTTCAGTCAGCCGTTTTCGGTTCCCCTTTTCTTCTTGGCCGCACTTGGACACGAGAACTCCTGTGAGTGCATGAAGTCCAGAGGCAATCCATGGTCACTTCAGAAAGCAGATGAGTCATTCAGTTTTTACTGGAAGACACTGCTCTGATTTCAGTAACGGAAGTTTGCAAATAATACAGATTTTAAATGTTATCTTTTTAGTTTTACAGCAGGATCTAATTTTTTGGTTTTTTGGTTATTAATTTGACATAATACTTTCAAGGACCTCTTTTCAGGTCCTCAATTTCCACATTTCACTGTGAATCCGTTGCCATAGCTCTGGTATTACATCTGAAATCAGTATCTTGGACGATGGTAGGATTTCATCAATTACAGCATGACTCTAGATGTGGTGACGAAGGGCAGAGTAGGAAATAGTGCTGAAAGATAAGCTGCACTACAGCTGGTGCTGCAAGACAACTGCTCAGTTACAGAATGGTTGGAAATAATGGTTAATAAAGATGTCTTCAGTGATAGGAGTGCCTTCACTGCTTGTGTGCTTTAGAGCTACAGTAACAGACCCCCATATGGGGAATGCCTTTGCACAGGGCAGGTTGTGCCCTGTTTTAGTGAGATCTACATAACAGGTGGTTATTCTACACTACTGATACTGAGGGGCAACCTGCCCTTAGGACACAGGCCAATGACCCTTCATTTTGAGTCAAAGGTCCCAGACTCGTGAAAGGAATGGGAGGTGATGCAAAATGACTGATGTTTGACTTGAGTTCCAGTGAATTCAGCTGAATTAGCGTAATACTCCCTTCAAGGGAAAGTATATAACATCTTATCAATGTGTCAGACCTTCTGGTGTCATCCAGTTGCACAAGATGAGGTTTCTCTCCAGCTTACCTCCCAACAGCATTACTGCATTGTTAATAGCGAGGATCCTTCGGTTCATTTACTAAAGGGTCAGACTATTTGAAGCTCGAAATCAGGGGTTCAAACCAAGTGAATAAACCATCTGGCCTTACTTCAGAAGACTGCATGAGCAATCAGTGATGTTAATCATGCTGAAGAATTGGATTGCTTTGCTCCAGCAGTACAAAGATTCCTTATTATCATGGCAAAGTGGTTTTATAATGTCTTTATCAGCACTCAGAATTGTGTGAATCGTTGTTCCCATGCATGGAGAGTGTAGCTGCCTAAGGGGGCTGTCTCAGTGTTGTGACTACTGAGCACCCCACTGGCTTCTCCTTGTCAAGGTGTGTGCACAGTAGTGTTGTGGTGGTTCTCAGCTTCTGGTAATTCTGGGCTAACTTCACCAGAGCTGAACTGAATTGAGTCCTGGCTATTTTTCTCTCTGTATGTGTTGTAAGAATCTCTTCCTCCTCCTCCCGCCTGTCATCTCTGCTCACCGTCTGTGACTGCTGGGCTCAGCTGCTCTAGAACCTGTCTGTCACTGTGTTGCAGCTCAAGAACTGGCTAAACTGAGAAATCAGGTTTATTTGAGAAGTTTTGTTTTTCAAGGTCATTTACATCAAATATAGTGAAGGAAAGCCAAGGTATTGGCAGAACAAATCATGCAGAAGATGCTTTTGTCACCATAACCAGTTACCAGGTCCTGGTCATATTTTGGGCCTGCCAGCTTCTGACTAAGCTGGCAATATTGAACCAATAACCCAAGGGCTGAGCATGGCAATGTGGTGTCTTTCACAAGGATGGAAAGTGCTGTTTTTCTTAAAAACGTTTTATTCTTATTTTTGACATTTTACACAGATATTCGTCATCAATCCAGCTTCAAAATGTTCTCTTAAGGGGTCTAAACGAATGGTGCACCTGAAAAAGACACTTGTTAACTTTTACAGGTTCTTAATATTCTCAAAGGATTAGCCCCTGACAAACAGGACCCACACAAATGAAGTATAGACCAGTGTCTAAAGCTGCACTGATTATCTTGCCATTGATTATGCAACCCTTTCAAATCTATAGAAGATCTACATTTATTAGCAATTGCTGACTGAAGTCAAACTACCCCAGCAGATCAAACTTCAGATGCCAGAAGGCCAACCACAGTCAGACTTGCGAACAGTTAAGTACAATACATAGAGAGGGATTTTGAAATGCTGTTTTAGTCAACTTTTCATAGCAGTGAAAATGATGTAACCATTTAAGGAGTTTGAGGTACAGTATGTCAGTTGCTGAAATGCTTAAAAATAAACCACAGCACACTCGTTTTCAGACTGGGAAATCGAAGTGCAGAAAAGTGAAATGACTTGGCTGGGGAAGCATAGTAGCCTCTAGCAGGTCCGACCATATCCCAGCTGTCCAAGGCCCAGTGCTGGTGTTAATCAGCAGGGCCTGCTGTTTTCTGTGCTGCATCATGTCTTGTATAATAATTGCAGTCTGCTGTAATTTTTCTGCTTTTTCTCAGCTGGGAGGGCTGTGAGAACTTGCTGCTTTGCTCGCTAGGTGACAGTTTTCCTTACTTCTCACTAGGAGAGATGAGTTACCAGAAGTGCCCTATGGAGAGAACAGTACTTGTTGCTGGGAAGTTCCACGTTCGAGTGTCCAAGCCCAAAACCACAATGTACTATTTGCTTTAGACAGTCATGCGATAACGTGGTTTTTTTCTGTTGCAAGCTGTTAAAAATAAAACAAGGATGCAGAAAATAAATGTTAGAGCAGAAGGAGTGCCCTGGCTTTCCACATAGCTAGAACAGCAGGGTGGCAGCCCTTGGAGCTGAACAGAAGTATAATTCAGAGATTGATTTTTTTTTTTTTTTTTAACCCAGATTTAAAGAAATCGTCACACAACTTCCCTAGCTCTGGGAAATTAAATTTTAATTAATTAAATTAATTAAATTAAGCCTGCTCTGATGACCTATTCTTTGGGTGCTGACAGTGACGAGGAAGCAGCAATACAAAACTGTATCTATTTGGCTCATGTAGATAGCTCACCACCTCACTTTTGGTCAGGTTGAGTGCTGAGCTTACAATGGGAGTCATGTAACTAGGCTTGATGTGCAAGTTCTCCAAGCCTGGGGTGCAATTCAAGTGCAGTAGGATGGTTAAGGGCAACTGATGGTGAGCCACATCCTCATCTGTATCATGGCACCTTTTATGTGACAGTTACCACACTGGACAACGATATATTAAAAGCATTGATTTCTTCAGCTAAAATCTGGTGATCCAAGCAGCTCCTGAGAAGGACTTATGTCACCTGTGTTCTAGAAATAGGGAAGGAGAGATAGGCAGTGAGAAGGGACATAAAAGATACATTTTTCCCATGATTGAAATGACTCCTCTTTGGATATTGTAAAATAAATCATGTCTAATCCTGGTTCTCAATAATAATATAATACAGTAAAAGGTTGTCAGGAATTAGAATTAGGAATGATTGTCACTGATTATCTCCTGGCCCCAACATAAAGCCTGTCTCAGAACAACAGGTATAAGCTGTAGGTACTGTTTATTTTCATACTTGAAGCACACTTCCAGAGGCAGACAGGCTACCTCCTGCTTGCAGGGTTTGAAAGAATGCATTTCCAAGACAAGGGACTGGAAAGCACTTAGCACCAAAGCAGGCTCCTCAAGGGTTTCATGCTGTTTGAGCAGATGGAAACCACCACAGCCACCACTTCTGCTCTGTGGGATGGAGCGAGTTGGTGTGCACAGGGACAGAAGTGACTATCTCCTGTCACCACGACCTGCACGTGACCAGGAGGGCGGATGCTGCAGCCCAGCAGGTGCAGCAGATCCCACCACGTGTTATCTCTGGCCACGGACTGTCCTGTTTCCAGGAACACTCTTCTGATGGAGGAGATAAGAGCCTGCCAGTAACTCCTCTTTGTGTAAAGGAGTTAACAAATGTCTTCATCAAAAAGGCTTTGTAATTGCTTAGTTTCTAAGGCACAAAGGAGGAAATGATAGATGCAGCTGCATGTCATATTCTACTTTCTTTTTACATATTCTTGTTAGGTAATTGTATCATATTTGCTGTGTAGAGGATAAATTAAATGTACCATGAAATGGTACCCAAATCAATCCTGCAAAAGCAAATGAGCAAACCTGCTGAATCCAGTGACACACTAGCAGGTGTGAAGGTGGCCACTTTTTCTCAGGGCTGAAAGAATCAGCTCCCAGCGTTTGAGTTTGTGCATCCTTTGGATCTTTTTTCTGGAGGGATGGATGGATGGATGGATGGATGGATGGATGGATGGATGGATGGATGGATGGATGGATGGATGGATGGATGGATGGATGGATGGATGGATGGATGGATGGATGGAAGAAGGGACCTTATGGTGTAAGGCATCCATTAGGAGTTCCCCCTAATCCAACTCAACTCTGCACAGATTTTCAGAAATCCCGATTTATACATTATTCTTAATAATAATAGGAAATCCAGTTTTAAAAAATTTCTGTTCTGAATTTCAAACTTCTGTTTTGCTCTTAGCTCTAGATCTCTGACATCCTTCCATGCTGGGGCTGAATGAGCTTGGGGCTTTGCAAGCAGGCAAGTATGGAAACTGAGGGATATGGGCCTGATCCAGTTGTCCTGGAACATTTCTGTGAGGCCAAAGTAATTAAGGCCATTGTACCACCCTTCAGTGTCCAGGCAACACAGAGATCTCACAGAATGTAACTCCTGCCCTATGTTAGCCCCCTGAGTCCCCTGGCAAAGGCTTTCGCTGCATTTGTCATTATCTGTAGAGTCCTGCTGGGAACTGTCGTGCAGGCAGGCATAGAAGGATTAAAGAGAAGAAACGTGATTTGTAAATTAGCCAAGATGTGAAAGTGAGGGGAAGGTCATTGTTTCTCCTGGGCTCCTTCTAGGCAGGCTGTGTTTGGGATTTCTGGGGTTCTGTGGTGAGGAAGGCAGATGAGTTGCTGGTGTGTGAGGACAGGTAGCTGTGGGCTTGCACAACATTCTATCAGGGGATTAGCATTGCCAGTTGGTGTTTAGGCTGCTTCAGCTCTGTTGTTATCTCCCAGATTCAACTGCTAGTATTGCCTCTGGAGCACATCTCCAAGACCCAGGCTGTCCATCATTTTGGTCCCTGGCTGGAGCAGGAATTTGTTACCCCCACCTGTGCTCACCTCTAACACCACGAGTTGGGTTGTGTGCTGCTTCTGCTGCTTTTCAGAGTGGACATTCATCTTGATTCTGGAAACAGTGCACTCATGGGCCAGCTCTTGCAGGGGATTCTTGCTGTCATGTGGAGTAATGGGAAGAGCTGGAGAAGGCACAGCTGTGAGACTTGCCCTAACGCCTGACTGCTGCAGAGGGGCAGACTGGTCCAGGCTTCCCATGGCTGACAGATCCCGGGTGCCCAGACATTCACCCCATCCCAGAGCTGCTGGAGGAGACCCTACGCTTACTAGAGTCTTGACAATCAGCTGGTTCTGCAGAGGACAGCCACCCCCCCAGATCCTGCTCAGGCAGCATACAAAAGCTCTGTGTGTTGCAAGAGGACTTCAGACCACCCTGGGGAACCCCTGATGGACAGCTTCCCAGCCTTCTGGCCCCACAGCATCACCCTGAACTCATCATTGCTGCTGGGCCAGAGGCCTTCCATGAATTAGCCTGAAACACGAAGGCTTGTTTTCCTCTTGCACTAAATAAGACACTTACAATATTTAATTGTCAATACCCCTCCCCTGAGAGACATGCAACAGCATTGCTCTTCAGGGCATATTCCCCACTGCTGTATTTAGAACAGTTTGAAAAGATTGAATTTTAAAAATAATAATCTTTCCCAAAGTTCCCCACCCACCAGCACTCCTCTGCCAAATTGGAGTTTGAAGGAAATGAAAGAGGACAAGTTTATGCACTCTGATGAACGGGAGTTCAACACAGAACCTGAACATCATAATTCTTGCAAATGTTCTCTGATAATGGAAAGCAGTGGTGATGATGGCATCATGCTCAGAGAGGTCCTGTGTTGTAGATGCTTGTGGTGTTGCTTCTTTTTGCAGTTTATATTAAAGGTGGAAATACCTGTTTTCTACTCTTCTCCCTCTCATCTTCTGGATGGAAATTTTACATAAAGCTACACATCAGTAAGTCTACAATGTTAACTGCAAGTCCCTTGCACAATATGTTTATTCGTGAGACTCTGCCTTTATGCAGATGATATTTCTTAAAGTTATTTGTGAACATTTGCCACCAAGGATCAAGTGGACTTTGCTGCTTCTATTTATTAACTTGCTTTATTTATCAAGTCATTTGTGCTGCTTCTATTTAGGATTTGTAAAGGAAGAGTCACTTAAGTAGGTGGCATCAGCTCTGTTCCCAGATTTTGTAGAGAGTATCTGCCCTGTATATGCATTCTAAGACTAAAGTGAATGATAATATTAAATATTTATATTGATTTACAACCACTTGCTTTAGAAAATCCAAGGAGGCTGAAATGTCATGATTGGATGTTTCTTTAAAACTTACATGAACAGAACTCTTCAGTGCTAGTTGTCTCAAACACCCTGTAAGGATCTTGGAATTGGGAGGAATATGAGTGATGTTGAATTTGTAAGTACAGGTGTGGGTGCTGGGTTGCACAGTGATCAAATGTTGGGATTTCATTTTGTAGCTTGGAGTCAGCTGTCTTCATGCAAACTCCACCTCCACTGTCACACTTACCCAGCTCAGGTCCAGGCAGTCATTTCTGAAGTGCAGAGTATGTTTGTTTCACTGTGATTTAGCATCAAGTATTTTGCTTAATCTCATGGCTAAACCATAATTGTAGTGAATTCTGACATCATTGAATCCTCTGCATCATCAGTGATATCTATGTAATTCAAGGCAGAATTTAATCTTTAGATTTTATAAGGCTATAACAATTACCTTTTACCCATGTACATGAAATACTGCATAAGGCAAATCTATAATTAGTTAAATCTGAAACAAAGTGCATTTCTATTATTAACAATATTGCATAAAAGTCTCAGTGCCATAGCTAAAAAATCAACGCCAAGTAACAGTTCAGAGACAGTTGCTGCTATAAAACTTTTGACCTTAGTTACTGAATGTACATGCAAACAAATGAACTAACCGGACAGAGATGGTCCCCTAGGAACAATCATGATTTCCAAAATTTTGGGGGCTTCGAGCCAACCTGTAAAGTTGGTGGAATAAAAAGTTTCCCTGTGTATGCCAGCTCTTTAATCAGTGCCCTTTTCCCCTAGCTGAAAGGCTGGTTTGCAGATTATCTCTTCTCAAGGTATCCATTTTTACATCCTTTCCAGCAAATATTGCTGACTTAGAGGCTTCAGGAGTCAGGAAGTGTTTTGCTGAAACATCACAGACAGCACTTGCAGTGAGGCTCTGTGGAAGGCTGTAAGTCCCACGGTGCCAGTGGTGTTCTTTAGTTACAGCTGTCCTCTTGGACTGCTATTGCTCCACGATGGCTTAAAGTACTGCTGTGCTCAACCATCAAGTCTGGGCTCCCTTGGATAACTGGTTCAAAATAATGTTCTTCAGTGATGTCAGAGGTCTTTGGTGGCAAGCGTGGTTTGTTCAGTGGGTCTCAGTTGTGCCAGGTGAGTTCTCAATACTCCTGTGTTGATTCTTCTGCTTATTGCTTGCCTCTGGCCTTGGCACACCTCACTCAGAGCCCTGAGGACTATCTTGATGGGGGTTTGTATTAGTCTCCATTGTTCAAATCTTCTTGCAGCCAGCTGCAATTGTGCCCCACTGATAGCAGAAGGGGTCATTATTGAACCTTACACATGCTTTTTGTCTTCAGCATAGATTTTGTTTTGACAACCTTCTCAGACCCACAGCCCCTAAAGCCCCTTTGAAACACATACTGGAGGCTTAAACTTACTATCCTCCTTTAACATACTGGGGAATGTACTGGGGATAGTTTGGGGTAGAGTTTTTGAAGGCAACAGTTCCTTCCTAGTGCGTGTGAGGACAGACTGAGGACAGATAGGACATGTTAAGTGTGTTTTCCAGAGCTTTTAGTTCCCAGCTGGCATTGCCTACAAACTCTAAAAACAGGGCTTTATATCTCTTAGCCTGAGACCCTCAAGCTGGGGGAGAATCAGAAATATGAACCTCAGTTACCTGCCACGCAGCACCCACGTGGTGCAGCTGAAACCAGAGCTGTGGTGCCTCAGACATCCCTCCTCAGGACATCTGTCAGAGTAAGTGTTTGAATAGCTGTATAACATGCTGATCTTATCCATTTCAACACACACCTACTCACAGAATACTGCAATTTGCTTACATAAGTAGACAAAACATTGCCATTTAAAACCCATTCACATTGCTAAAGCATGAAGAGAATGATTCCTTTATGCAGGTTTTGGTTCAGGTGCTGTGTCATTGTGAGGCACGGGCAGTAAAATAGACAAGAGAATGTCAGGGAACCAGCTGAGCAGAAATGTGTTTAGGAGTTTACAGAAGGTCTGTCCACATTCAGGTGCATGGAGAACGGTGTGAGGGTGCACAGTGTGAGGCTGCCTCTGGCTCTAGACCCTGACCACTCAGAGTGGAAAGGCAGTGAGATATGGGGTGACTGTGGATACCTGCTGTGAGCCACAGAAAGGCACTGTAACCCTAAAGGAGGTGCCAGCAGCAGAGGTAACACAACAGAAGAAAGCATACTGCCACTTTTTAAATTTTTTTTCTTTTTCCTTCTTTATGTTTCAAGTACAAGGGCACTATTTCTCTGTGTTTTGGGGCAAATCCTGTCATTGCCTTTGCCCAACCTTTGGGACTACTCCTGGGAGAGTAAAGGGATGAGAAAACTTTGGAAAATAGTCCCAACGAGCTTGTTGTAAGTTACTAAGTCCTGCAGGCAAAGCTGGAGAAACAGTCTTTGTTCTGAGGCAGAAGGTCCATCTTCTGCCCTTTACCAAATGGTCTTTATTTCCTGAATGCTAACCTGCATTAAACCTTTTCACCACCTATTTTTGAAGGCAGTCACCTCACCGAGCTTGGAAACAGGAGTCCTGTGAACTAGGTTTTGAAACAGCAGCTTGCTTTAACAAAAGGTTAAAGTGTTACTCATAAAAATGACCCTTTGCCTTCACCAAAAGACCACACAAAACAACCCACATTTTGTCCACCTGGGGAGATATAATGGAGCTTACACCAATAAGGCTTTAATCTTACGTGTGTCTCCCCTAGCTGTGCTGAGACTTGTTTGGCCTGTATAAGCTTTTCAGACCACTGTCCTTGTATACTTGTGTGAGATGTCTTGCACACCTACAGAGATGTATATAAAAAATAAACCCTAATCCTTGTCAATAATCAAAGGAGGGAGCAGCTGCAGCCTGTACTTTGGCTGACCCTGGTCCAAGCGAGCTAAAGGGGAGGAAATAAAACCCCTGTATAGGACACTGCAGAGCAGCAGACAAGTGTGTCAGCTCCTGTCTTCAATGCTCTGTGTGCCTGCAATGCCACAAAAACACGGAGGGGTTGTCACCCCATCAATAAGAGGGTTCTGCAGATCCTCGTGGCTTGTGCAGCAGAGTGTGTGTGTGGGTCAGCCCAAGGTCGGGGGAAGGCCCTGGGACTGACCCTGGGCCAGGAAGAGAAGAGGCAGGATGAGTCCAGGAGTGCACCCACAATCTGACACAGCTCCAGAGGTGTGAGTGTCCCTTCTTCCATACAGGCAGTACTTTGTTGAAGCCAAACTTCCCATGTGGCCATTTCCATGGGCAGGTCTCTGTGATGCTGAAGTTCTTGGGGTGACACAAGGTATGAATTTGCTCTGCTTTGTCTTCACTGCCTGCCAGTCTTTTTTTTCAGTCCTTGCAGGGATAGTGAATATGCACAATTTCACATGTTCCACCACAGCTGAATTTTCCATACAAATCCCCGCTTTACAGCTCTCCTGTGCTCTCAAGGATGAGAAATTATGTTCTTGCCAGTTTAACCCCAGTTTAACTCATCATAATCTGAGTTTTGGGGAGAATTAATAAATCCCACTGCATGTTTCCAGGGAAGGAATTCTGGTCTGTTTTCAAGGCAATGATGCAATCTCACTGATGGAGTGAGAATAACTTTTCCTTCAGTCCATGCCTTGGGTTGCACATTAGTTATATAGAACAAGTGAAATATTCCCAAGAACACCAACAGAAGGACAGTAATTTTCTTTCTCTCCTTTTCCCACCATTCTTAAATCTTCCCTGTTTCCCCTTTCAGCTCTTAAAACAGCAACACTGCTTCATTTTAAAACTCAAACCCTTCCATCAGACCTCTTCTGCTGGATGCATGCCTGTCTTCCTTCTGCCTGGAAATACTGCTGTGTGTTCCTGGCAGCACCAGCTGATGGGGGACCCCCTTAGAGAACTGCCTGAATTAGCAGTCTGAGGAGCACCACACCTTGCTGAGGAGCACTGTTACTTTGCTGCCTGAGAAGTGACTCAAGCACCTAGCTCTTTCACTTGAAAATCCTTACTTTGTCCCCAGGCAAGTGTGCAGTTAACATCTGTCCTACAGCAAAGCCTTTCCAGCAAGGAGTAGTGAAACTTGTAGAGTTTCAAAGTGTACCAAGTTTTCTTTTCCTCCCTCTTTGCCACATTCTTCCCAGTGCCCTTGTTTTCTTTTTCCCCCTAGATAGGGGGTAATTCAGCAATACTCTCTTAAGGTTGCATCCAAAATGACACAGATCTTTCAAAACCCATGGACAAGCCATTTTCAGACAAACTGATTTTGATTTTTAAAATTGAAATTCTTGCACAGCAGCTGCTTCTCAAAGACTTAAGGCAGTGGTTATATGAGAAAGTAGATAATGTGCCACTTTGATTAGGGAAGCAGTTCATCCGTTGTGTTTTGTACTATTTTGTTTTTTGGGGTTTTTTGAGGGGCTCTGAACATGCTTGTTAAACTTCTGTAATTCACTATTAAACCTAGAAAACTATTTTGTAAATGCATAAGCACTACATGGCATCTCTTCCTTTGTGCTGTGGGTTGTTATTAAAGCCTTTGTTGCATGACTTTGTTTTCTTTACTATTTCTTAATCTAATCTGTGGACTGGCTCTGACTTTAGGATAAGAATTCACAGTAGAAACTCATTTAGAAAGGAAAGGTAATTTTATTATTAATTTTGTATAAAATATAGCCTGCAATACTTTTTGAAGTAGAGTCTTCTAGTCTTCTAGCCTAAACCAGCTTTTAAAGGGCCTAATCAGACTATGCCATAGCTAAGGCACAATTCCCTTTTTAAACTGAAGTTTTCACTGTCTACTACTGCTTTATGCATCCCATCGCTGGTAGTTTGGGTTGAACAAGAATAGATTTTAAAAAGTGTGTCTGAGTTTTACTCTAAATCCTCTTATTTATTTCCTTTTCTCTTTCCATGCCCATCCAAGCTAATAACCTTAACAGAAAAAATAAAAGGCCTTTCCAAGAAGTAACAAAGCTGGACAGTCAACATGCCTTGGAGTGGCCTCGGGGTTTCACCCCAAAGTTCATTAGAGTCCAAATAACAAGAGATTAATTGAAATGGAAAATACATTCCAAAAAGCTGAGGTGGAAGGAGTTATTAAGACTGAGTTATGGGGACAGCTTCACCTGGTGGGTGAGTGCTACCAATAAAAATGCTCACAACATAAATTTCTCCTGGGAGGAAATCCATGTTGTTGTTTGTGCCTGCCCTGTCATTGCATAGTATGGTTAGTGTAGTGAATAAGTGCATTTTCGTGGCATGAGAGCTCATGAACACAACTGAATGTTTGGTGATTTGCTAGAAGTAGGTTTCAATGTGAGTAAAATGGAAATTAGAGTGACAATGGGACTTTAAATCTCACACTGCATGTCTCACTTTGGATAGGTCCCTGGGAATGTATAATGCAAATGCATCAGTGATAGACGAGCACTAAATAATCAAACTAATTTGCCCAACCTCTAAAAGCTGAAATCTGCAAATCTAATTTCCTGTAGAAGTTTTCACTATTGTTTACAGCTGTACTGTAAAGCATATATGGATGGACAACAGGAGAGTCATCAGGCCTTAAACGTAGTTGCTTGTTTGGCTCGGGAGTGCAATAAAACTGTCAGCCAAACTCTGCCATTGAACACCAAGTTATCTATACTTATGACAGGAGCTTGTCAGTGATTTCCAGCAAAAATTCCTGGAGGTCTAGTAATTGCAAAAATGCTGAAAGAGAATTTTCACCCTTATTAGGAGTCAGAAATGGGTTGTAGAGTAAGTGGGTTACAACCTATGTGTGCCTGAACTGCACAGAACTGCCCCTCTGCTGTGCATACTGCTTCCTTTGCCATCCCATCCCACTGTAGGCACGGGTGTGGGTAGTGGATACTGTGCCATTGGAGCCCAGAGGAAAACATGCAGCAAGTTAGGGGTAAAGATATTGACTTTCTTCTTGACATTTACCATAGGTTATTTCACATGGTTGGTTTTCCTGCCCACTTGTCCTTCCTTGGTGTCTGCATCTCTAGAGGTATTTTCCAGTGAGTTGTACTCAGGGTTGCAGGTTTTGTTGGTTGCTTGAACTCTTAAAAATCAGCATTATGAGGTTTTTGTGTGGATCTAATCCTTGCAAGTCTCTTTTGCAAAAGTCATTTAAACGATCGAGTGCCTAAGAATAGCCCAAGCCACCAGAACAAATATTTCTTGCCCTAAGACCTTATAAATGCCTGTAGCAAAATTTCATCAGATGGAAGAGTATTCCCTATGCCATAGAGCTTAGTCCCAGCAAAGACAACAGGCATGCAAAATATCAGACAAGAAAATCTGAATTACTTTTATTTACTTGTACTCATTTTCTTTTTGTCTACATCTGACTGCCTCTCAAAAATTTAAGTGCATCATTTAAAGGAGTTTAGAAGTACCAGTGTTAGAAATATCAGATAAGAGTCATTGCTGTTTTCACTTGTTTCTCAGTGAATCTTCAAAACTTCTTCATACTATTCACTCAGCCCCCGAAAACAAGATTTTAAACTTGACCAAAGAGCTACTGAAGGAAGCAGATGCCTTCAAAAGAGGCTGAGCCCCGGAAGTGTCAGCTGTGATTCATTAGTGTCGTAGAGACACAGAATCGAGCTGATGAGGACAGGGAAAGTTTCCATAACAGCAACAGGACTAAAATGAGGCTGGAAAAGTTGTCATCATTGTTTGAAATGATGTTTCTTTGAAATAGACACAACCTCTAAGCAGATCACTATTATTTTCTAGACCCATTGCAGTGCTCGAGGCATTGTGCGACTCACAAAGCCCCTCAGCCATCTCTTTCCCTTCAATTTTTCCATCATTGTGGAATTTAAATAGCTTGTTCTTCTCAGACAATAGATTTGTCTTTCTTCCACCAATGCTGTATTTATTATAAATTACATCTCTGCTTAAACAGAAGGGTCTTGATTCAAAAAGGGCAGCAGTGAAATTTTCTTTACCAGATGTCATGGTTTAGGAATGGTACTCTCCAATTTATTTCTCCCACTGAGACTCTTCAAACCATGTACCACTCACTCTCTTCCCCCTCTTCCCTTCCCCCTGCAACAATCTGGAGAGGAGAACTGGAGGCACAAGAAGTAAAGATCATAGGTTGAGATAAGAACAATTTACTGGAAACAGCAATGAGATAAAAAACCAAACAGCAGCAGCAACAGTATTAATGACAAAAGGTACAGGAAAAGAAATGTTTTTGCTCACCATGAAAAGCCCTGACAGCAGACAAGATTCACCCTAACCACTCCTTCTGGTTCAGGACTGATGTTACCCCACTGCTCCATCCACCTCATTTGCTCAGCTGGAAGGAACCCCTTCTCCCCCAAAGAGACTCCTAACAATGATGTGAGGTGGTATAGAATAAACTCTGTGTCCTGCCCATGCCCTGTCCTGACTAGTGTGAAAAATGAACATTGGCCCAGCCAGAACCAGGACACCAGGCACGGTAGAATTTCTTTTAAAGAATTAAACTGACTCCATTTTGGATGTTTGAGGAACAGCCAGACTTGCATTGCTTGTATTCAGAGGAAATTCAGTAATTTCAGGAAGAAAGGAGTTTAACTCTATCTGTGTCTGTCTGTCTGTCTGTCTGTCTGTCTGTCTATCTATCTATCTATCTATCTATCTATCTATCTATCTATCTATCTCTAAATTACAAAGGATTTTCTAGCCACAGCAGAATGGCCACAGCCTTTAAGACTAGCTTTGGCTGACAGGAACAAGGCACAAAGTTTAGAGGGATAAAGAACATACTCCTCAGTTTGGAAGTGTTTTAATCTGACTTGAGATACACTGGTGAGTCAGCTGGGAGCTACTCAAAGTTGGGGGTTTTTTAAGTGTTAATTGCATATATTCCCTTAATGTTGTTTCCTACAAGGAAACAGTTGGGAACCTGTTGAGTTGTGTTGAACTGAATTCCAGTCAAGACAGTGGTCCAGGATCTCTGTGTTGGCAAATGCACAGGGGTGGAGAAATGGCAGTGTGTGCTTTGCAGCCAGCAGCTCATGGTTTACGCCCCATGAGCTGTGCATCACCCGTGTTTCTGCTTGAGACAAGCCCCAGCAAAGTCAGGCTTGCAGGATTTCTTTGTATGGTTTGCAGTTCCAACCTGCTGAGTCCTGTTTGGGTGTTCAGGCTCATGTGAACTAGGAAGTGTCCAACTGTTGTCAAAAGAAAGGAAAAAAAAAAAAAAGTCTTTTGGAATCTGATCCAAAGTTTGCTGAAGCCAAGCCTAGAGCCTCATGACTTCAAACCTTTTGGTCAGATGTGTCTTCTGTAGCATAACCAGTGACTCTCACCTCCCCCATGTGCCTGTCTGAATGCATTTCCCCCTGCTAAGGTGAGTAGGAAAGACCTTCCCCAGGCAGTCTCCTGAGTTGTGAAGGATTGCAGTAGATTTTCCCTTTTCTGAGAGTGCTGTGGTGACCTGCATCCTCGAGGAACACGCCACAAACAACCTGTCAAAACAGGCTGAGGGCACCAGAACATGGGGCTACCTCAAGAGCAAGTTGAGAACCAGACCCTAAAGTCTCCAGGACTGGTAGCAAAATACTACCATGGTCACCAGAACATCATAGGAATAGACACTTCCACTAACAAGTGCAGAGTGAAGGTGTTGACTCCACCTGTCCATCGTGAATTGGAGCAATTGATGAGTGTGACAACGTGCAGGAGTGTCTGAAGAGGGGCTTCGTGCTGCTCCTCCAAGGTGGATGGTGTAAAAGTTCAGGTACTTGTGACTAATCCCTCATTTCTTAAGTCTTTTCCTTTCAGTCATGCTTGGTGGTGAATGCTCTGAGCTGTCCTGGGAGAGGCTGGTGTCTGTCCCCCTTGCTCTCACCAGCCCAGCTCTGCACTGCAGGCTGTGGTTGAGTTCTGCAATCTGGCCCTGTATGAAACACTCTGCTCTTCAGGGTTGTGGTGCAGCAACTTGAGCAATCCCAGCTATGTGCCACTTGTCATGTGGCACGGTAAAGTAGGAGCACACTTTCCTGCAGTTGTTCATCTTCTCCTGCAGCACACAGAATGTGCTGGATCTGCCACCAGAATCCAGTGTTTTCAGGCTCACTGATGCTGGGGGGCAATTCTTGAGGGGCAAATGTTTTACAAGAGGCAAAACATTTTGCCTCCAGCAGTACTTCAAAGACATTTTTCATGTATTTAATATGCTGCCAGAATACATGGAAATACCTGTTATATATATCAAATGGAGGAGTTTTCTCCAGAAATGGGATTTTTTTCTCTACTGCTTTTTTCAGTTCGTCTCTAAATAAAATTATTCTCCTTGTACCTGCATGTCTAATTTTGAGGGACTGATTATACTGCACTGGAGAAGAGATTTGAATGAAACTGTATATTGATCTGCTCCTTGCTGTTTAAAATTCCAGATTAATTCAACCAGATATGATTAGAAGAGAGGAGTGAATATTTCTGTATAGTCTTTGTCAGTTGATTATGAAGCGTTAATGTTTGTTGCCTTGCTCCTC
The DNA here is from genome assembly GCA_013399695.1 of Formicarius rufipectus. Classification (NCBI taxonomy): domain Eukaryota; kingdom Metazoa; phylum Chordata; class Aves; order Passeriformes; family Formicariidae; genus Formicarius; species Formicarius rufipectus. The sequence continues at coordinate 208,788 of VXAU01005288.1, read as the reverse complement.
TCCGATCTGCAAAGAGAAGGTTAGGAAATATCTTTGGTCTCATCTTTCCTGTTATGATAAATAACTGATCTGTGGTCAGAGCTGTAAAGTTCATAACCTACCCAGAAAAAACTTAGGAACAAACCACTGCTGCTGCAACATTATGTAAAGTGGAAAACCTATTTTCCTGGGGAGGGGTGCTGCTTAAAGATGATTTCACAAAAGAGGAAGTTCTTGCTGTTTATCCTGCTTGATCCAAATGTGCAACATTTCCTGTGGCCAGATCTGCAGTAAAATCAAAGGGGGGAGCCATTTGCTGTGGTCTATTGCTTCCTATAGAATACCCTTATGAGAGAGGAAGAAAACTACCATTTGTTATAGAACTACCCCAACCTTCCTTTCCTGATTAATCAATTTGGAAAAAACCATGATGCATTGGTAACAACCCCACAATGTCCAACTGATAATCTGTTTTTCACATCTCTCTGGCAGAACCAATGTCTATTTTAAGGTGACAGAAAGAAGTTTGACATATTTTGCAAGATGGAATTTATCCTCAAGACTTTGCAAACACAGAGGGCAGACAGCTGATAAAATCTCTGCTTGCAGGAGGTCATCAAGTGTTTGATTGTGCAAAATAGCTAAATCTTGGGGTTTAGAAAGTCAACAGGACAATTTAGAAATAAGACCCTTGTTAATAATCAACATGTATGACCAGATCTTGCAGTTCTGACACGGGCTATCATCACCTCTGAACGTGGGAATCTCACATGGTCAGGTACTGTGTTCCCTTCATTTCTGTGTCATTCAGAAGGAACCTAGAGCCCCTCTGGGAGGCAGTGTACAAAACCAGAGCACGAAGGAGAGACAGGCAGGCAGAGACTTCAGGCCTTCCATCACATGCAGACAGACAGGAGTACCAGCAAAGCCACTGGCAGAGGTTGTGTCATCTGTGGCCAAAGGTTAGTGTGTTGACTAACACTGAGCACATTCTCGCGCCCGAGAGGACACACATTCCTCCTGCAGACCGCTGCAGGGGCTCCATTTAGCTGCGTCCAAATATTTGCCAGCTACTCAGGGAAAGTCTGCGGCAGATGAAGAAGGCTACACAGGAGTGCACCCGGTGCTGCCACACCCACACAAAATTATATTAAGAGAAAAATTATTTAGGTTACAGGGTCAAACACGGAACAGATAGCAAATGCCATAATTAAGATTGCCTTCTCATCTTTGTTTCAGGTGCCCAGTGTATCTGAATAGAATGACAGTCTTGAATTGCACCCCATACAATTTTTCTGTGATGGCTCCTACCTGGGTTACGTAGTTTTTGACAAGTCTGGAAAATGCAGAGTGGACTTACTGAAATACCTCTAGAGTTTTCCAAGGAAACAAGCCATGCTCAGTGCAGCAGAGAGCTGGCTTTCTCCTTTGCTTGGAACTGAGGTAGGTGCCTGAAGAGGAGGAGTTCCTTGAAGAAGTCTGTGTGTGTGCACCCAGAGCCATGTGCAGGGAATGCAGTTCTTCCCGTTTTCTTAAGCACTGAGGTAACTATTCCTCCTGGATCCTGCGGGGTGGTGAGTGGCACCCCCTAAATATTGAAATGATTGATGAAATCCGTTGCCAGCTAGAGTTCTGGGTGGGTGAGGCAGGAGTCAGAGGCAGGATTCCTGGATTCTGCTCGTGTCTGACTCAGTGTGTGATCTTCAGCAGCAAACACGAGTCAAACCAGGGCATGCTCTGATCTGTCAGGAAGGCTGTTGTGGGATTCCTGAATGTGTGTCAGAGCTGGCTTAGTCAATACTGCAACACAAGGGCACAAGGCACTCTCGGGTGTTGGGTCCCATTTTACTAGGGACAGGCTGACAGAATTAACAAGGATGATGCAGTGCAAGTCAGTGCCATTATTAGTCTACTAAGAATATTTATTCCTTCTCAGTACAGGGCTGGTGACAGTGTTTTCTGCCCTTCCTTTCACTTAATTGACCACTGTCATGCATAGTTGCCTGAAATCACTCATGGAACCCACGACACCATTTCAGTGCACCCTTCAGAGTTCCCCTGTCCTCATCCTGGATGTGCATCCCTGCTCCACCTCTCACAGAGCACAGGACAGACCCAAACAGTCGAAGGACAGAAGCACATGGCCATGCACCAGCTACTTTGCACTAGCTCCAATTCTTTTGGGGCAGGTCAGATTTACTTTTTCATGCTCTGGCCAACTGAGAGGACTTGAACCACATTTCTGACATGTCCCGGGGCATCAGACTGGCTGCCGCTGCTCAGAACAATGGGGTGATCAGGGCGGGCACAGTGGGGCTGTCTGCTCCCCCTGGAAGGGTGTCTGCTGCTCGTGGTGGCTTTGATTCTTTGGGACAGCACCAGGCAGAGCAGCCCAGCACGGGGAGCTGCCCCAGAGCTCCTCCACCAATGGTCCTGCAGCAACCAGGGGAAGGTGGCACTGCTGGTTTCCTCCTCACATCCTCCAGAGTTCCAAGGAGGAAAAAGAGAAGAAAATGTTCTTTTTGGGATGCTGGTACTGGGAGGAGTCTGAAAGACAGAATTCAGTAATGAAGTGAGCATGCAGAGCATCCTCTCTCGTGTGCATCATTGGTGCCACCTTCCTGCCCTGAAATCAATATTCTCATTCGGAAAATATCAGTGCTGAAAGCAAGCACCCCAAATCTGAGACAACTGACAAGTGCTTATGTTTTGCAAATTGTCAAAGAAAACTGCACTTGAGTTTCACTGAGACATTGATTCTTTATATTTTAAAATATTTCTTATATAACTTTTGTTCTCTCCTCTCCCTGAGCCCCCACCTTTGGTAAAATGTTTTCAAATAAAAATAAAACATATAATTCCCAAAATGTTAGCATGCAAGTTTGGAAATATTAAGACATTGAAATATATCAGAAGTCATGAAAAATTATGTGTTCTTATAATCAAAACTATTCCCGAATTTGGTCTGGTATCCATATAAATCACAGTAAAACTGAGATGTTACTCTATGCTGTTTCTCTGTCTTCCTCCCCTGCTGTTTTTGTCGAAAAGTTGTTCACCACAATAATTTTGGTACCTATTTTACAGTAGCTAACTCATCAGCTGGAAGTTAGTCAGACATTAGGAAACATTGTGAAGTTATCAAAAAAGCTGGCATGTTAGGATGAAATCAGTTAATCTTTAGCCTCACAGGATAGAAAGAGGAAATGTAATTGCAAAACTGAACTGTGTTTTAAAGCAATTTTCACTTAGAAAGCCCTTCAGATAATTCTATAATTAACATGGGACAAGTAAAGGAGGGGAAAATACCTGACACAAGAGGAACGTTTTCATTCACAAGTGGGATTTAGCTGCCACGGCAGAGCAATGTGCTGAAACAAGAACTCCTCTGAGTAACGAGCCATAGTTCACAGTCTCTTAGGGCAGCAGACACCTGGACCTCGGCTCGGTGGCACAGCTCAAGCAGCCGCTTGTGCTCATCACTGAATAGCACACGTGGTCAGTCAGGAGCAAACTGCAGTCACCAAATGGTAAGCCAAACTTACTCCAGTCAGGCAGCTGACTGTGTCTGCCTGGTTCTCAAAATACCTTTCAGCACAATTACTGCTTCAGTCAGATCACTGAATTAAAACCTATTCAGCTTATCACACATGTTGATGTTTATATAGTACCTGTCATCACTCACTTAAATGGATAAGAGTATGGATAGAGATTAATTCCTGCTCTGTATTTTGTCTTGAAATACAAACAGGGTTTTTTTAACTCCTAATTCCTGAAGTGTGACGCTTTGTAAAAGACCTACCTGACTCGTAACAACAGTTACTGGTGCTTCGTTCAGGATTGATTTTCTCCATCATTATTCATATAGTGAGTATTGCTTCAGTGATATCACCTCTGCTGAGGAAATTGAATTAAGAATCTAAGTGTTCAAAATCCAGGTTCTAGCACTGAATTGTGTAAGTAAAAGATCACAAAAGAAAAGATGGGGTCATGACTCTTTAGCAAGGTAAGAAAACTGCTTTGGATTTCTCTTGTCAGTTAAGAGCAGTTCCTCAGAAATTGCCTACCTATGGTTTTTAAGTAGAAATCTGCTGTTCAGTTAAACTATTGTGGGGAAAAATTGTAGAAAATGTAGAAAATCTATAAATGGAAAGTAATTCTTTTATCCAAAGAATGCTAAAAATATTTTTCAATCTTACTATTCATAATACAAACTTAGGCTAAAGGATGTGCTAATGGATATGAGATGAAGACTGAGCAGTTCTGGGAAGGGGACAGTTCAGTAGCACCTTCTTGAGTTATGGATGATACATGAGGTTGTACCGTACCAATGTTGAGGTTGAGATTTCCAGAGCCAGATAAAGCCTTAATAAAGACTTCTGATCCCTTGGCTGTAGACAATGTGCATAAATGCCCAGATCAGTCTCCAGATCGTCACCCTAAAGTCACAGACCTAGGATTTAGAGCTGCAGTTGTAATCAGGCATCCAGAGAGCCAGAGCCATCCTTTTAAGCCATGTCTGAGCAAAACCTCTGTTTTCCATCACCTGGCAGAGATGGAAAAATGTTGATGGGAAAACCCTTCAAGTCTTGTTTCCAACTTGTGCAGTCAACTGTGTCTTCTAATCCTACTCACAAGTGAGATGACTTTTTTTCCCTCTCTTCTTTCTAGAATCCTGTTCCAGCTCTCATCCTCTCATGGCTGGAAGTTTCCTTCAATTTCTACTTCGAATACATTAATGGATATTTTTCACCTGGTATTTTTAGTACTCTTTTAGTTTTGACAACTCTTGTAGTATCTCCTCTTCAGAGTGCCAACAGGGAGCAGTAACTTTAATTTATCTAGAATCAAAATCAGGCCAGGCTTCAGCCATTTGCAAAGTGCCATCCCAGCTACACCATCTCCTGCTCTCCAGCAGCAGTGGGGACCCAGATTTGCTGAGGGGGAGATACTTCCTTCTTGTGGAACATTCCAGTGTAAGGAGGGGACACTCTCAAACAGGGTCCTCTTAAACCACTTGTATCAATAACTTCCAACCAGCAAATGCCAACTGCAACCCATTGTGGCTGCATCTGTTCCTGCTAGAGTGCTGCCAGAGGATCAGTGTGCCAACTGCAACCCATTGTGGCTGCATTGGCTCCTGCCAGAGCGCTGCCAGGGCTATCAGTGGACAGGCAGTGTTTGCTGCCGCATCAGCCGTGCTTCCAGAGCTGTTCACCAGCATATCTTCCCATTCAAACTCTAAGGAGGTGTGTTTCCAGCTTAACAGAAACCAGATGTTGTGTGTTCATTGGGTAACTGCACAGCTGAAAAGAGGTTAAAAAGTGGCCAGACAGTGGTGAGAAGTGACCACTGGAAAGCACTGTGCCAAATCTCTGCACGCTGGGTTGGATGCAGCCACTCGGTGCCATAGACTTGGACATTTGGGAGAGATTCACCCTCATTTTGACTCACCTGTGAATCTCTTGAGGGATCTGGAGAGTATGCCCCTACGAGACGTGACTTGACTGCCCAGGTGAGCTGCACAGGCCCCACACCTGTTTGCCCAGCTGGCCAGGGCTGGCACGGTGCCCGGGGGCACAGCAGCTCCCGTGGTGTGGGGAGCACGTGCTGCACGGCACACACAGGTATGAGCCTTGGGCACGGCTGGTTCTGCAGAACAAACCCCTCCCAGAGCTCTGGCCACAGTCAATTTTTATGTTTTCAGCTCGTGCACTCCTGTGTATGTTCAGTTTTGGAAGCAGACAAACAGCTGCAGCGTTTACATCCCATCTGCCTTTGGATGTGTGTGACTGTGCAGCCAAAAGGACAGTTTGACACCATTAGCCACTGCTGGCTGTATAATTACTGATCTAATACTATTGGGTAAACAGGATTTTTGATTACAAGATTTTTATTCTCTCAAAGATTAGAATTTCAAGAACAGGAATAATTATTCAGCATTTGGTAACCAGCCAGACCAGTTGAATTTTCACTGAAGAGATAAATCCAGCTAACACTAAGCAGGGATACTTTTAAAACACAGCCAGAAACTCACAACCTTTACCATTCCCAAAGTGCAGATGATTTATGATTTGAAACCTCATGCTACCACCACAGGACCCAGGGAAGAAGTTCAAGGGATACATCAGATTTCTTGTTAGAAGCAATATAAAATGACTCTCTCTGCTAATGATGTTCTGATGTTTGTTATCCATCCAGATAATCCCATTAAATCTTTGCTTGAGCTTGTTGACAAAGTTGCTTCAGTATCTTCCTGTAATACTGATGGGACAAAGTCAGGGTTTATGCTAGTGAATAGTCTTTGTTCACTGCTAGTAATTAACTATTTAGTTCTTAACTGGAAGCCCTAGGGTTTCACACCCTCAAGGTATATGCTCAGTGCAACTGCTAAATTTAAAGGTTAGAATTCCCAGAATTATCAGGGACTTGTCAGCAGATTGATTTCCTTTAAATTAATCTTGGTAGGGGAGACTGGCAACTAATAAGATTATGATTGTTCCAAAAAACAATCATATATTGAGCACGCTGCCAGCTGCTATAAATCCTGGAACTGTTCAAGGAACGGCTCCATTGCTAGCAATGTTTTTGTGGAAAAATGAGAACCACAACATTGGCATCAGGAAAATCCTGGAAATTGATAAAAGCGAGCTTTTGTTTGGAGGCAGAGTATCATTTTGGTTCTCACCTCCTGAAACTGAAAGGGGCCCTATGTGGTTTTACCCAGAGGAAGCTCAAGCCCAGCCTTGTTTATTAAAAATTGGAGCTACAATGTTATCTCCCCTGAAGAATCAGGTTCCACGCTGGCATGATTCACCCCAGATGGAGCCAAAGGGCTTGCTGCTGGCCTGGCTGGGTGTAGCTCTGTTTGTGATGACACAGGCAGGGAGTGAATCTGCCCCTGTCTTCCAGAGTTTCACATCCATAAGGATATAACATGTACAAATACGTCCTGATGGCAGTGCAGCCCTGGAGCAGCCCTGAGTCCCTGAGGTGTCCCTTGGGCACGAAGAGGAGGGGTGGAGCAAAGGGCAGAGACCAGATCTGGCTCTTGCAGCTCCTCAGCTGTGGAGAAGTCCCTCTTCCTGCCTGTGGTAGCTGCAGAAGTGCTTTCTAGAAATGTATTTTGGGGGACATTCAGCAGCAGCAATTGGAGAAAAATTGATTTTGCTCTGAGACAACATGAACTGCATTCCCAGTCCCTGAACATGCCTGTGACATGACTGTCTGTGAAGCTGCTGAGCTGGGAGAAGTCTCTGCATTTTCCCATTGCATCACTTACTGATTCGGAGCGTGTCCTCCCACAGGTGGAAATTGTCTTTTAATTCCGTGTGCATAAGAATGCTCAGAGTATAGGAAAACAAAAAAAACCCAATGAATATTCTAACAAGCCTGTTAGAACTGTGAGAAGAAATGCAAAATAGCAGAAGAGTTACTTTATGAAATTCCTGGCATCTCTGGGATGACCTCATGCTTTTTTGTGCTGGAAGGGCCTACATCACTCGCTTCTGGTTGTGCCTCTCAGGGTAACCTGGTTTTCTCATAACCAGTTCCAGATCAGAGAAAAAGTCCTGGCTCTGTTGAAGTGAATGGGAATTTTGCTGCACACAGAATCTTATCCCCAGATTTTCAAACAAGAGGAGATGAAAATTTGGCTCTTAACTCTCCCTTGGGATTCTTGAATTAGTGGTTCAATTTCCAAAAGCTCTGACACCCACTGATTTCAATAGGAGCTGCTGGAGCTCTGTGAAAAAAAAAAAAGTTCTTCGTTTCCAACACTAAATATGGATGGTGGAATCTTAAAATTAGGCTCCTATTTTTTAATATCTTGGCCAAAACCTTTATTAATACCACACTACCATGTGTCCTGCATCTATTAGAAAACATAACATCATTCAGATCCACATCTGCTGTATTCTCTAAACGTGGGAAACAAAAGGGGTCTTTTAATCAGACTTAGATGAAAAGCTGCCTCTGAAAGAATAACAGGCAGTTAGGGATAGTCCATAACTGCCTTTTATCTAACTGGCCAACTAATTTGCCATTGGTTAAAACATTCCCAAACAGCATATAGGACAAGTGGTATGTGTACTGTTCCCAGAGAGCTCTGGTAATTGGAGTAATTTCAGCAATTTCCAATTTTAGAGGAAATAACTGATCCCACGTTGTTACCTAAACTAATTCTGACTGACATTATCGTAGGTTTGAAACATTTTCTACTATGGCAGTAGTGCAGACTAGCTGTGCAGTTACAAATGCATCTGTCCCTTCTGTAATTTTTTTATTAACACTGGTAGTTTTTAAAGGTGCATTACTTAGGGCAGTCTCTGCCTCCATAAAAAAAAATAAAATAGAGAGAGAGGAAAAAAAAGAGAGTTTGATATATTAGTAAAATCAGCATTAAGTCAAATGTCCTCTGATATAATTTCACCAGAACTAACCAGCAAAACAGGGCTGATTCTGACCTGAATTTGAATGGGAAACCTGTTGGTATAATGTAAATGCTGAGGGAAGTGATATGACTAGTTCTGTAGGTGACGTCAGTCAATAGCCCCACTCTGGGTTTTTACTGCCTTGGGCTATTGAGGGGACTGACTGTATTTTTAATAAAAATTCTATGGGACGTTTTGCAGAAGAATTAGTCCAGATGTTTTAGGTGGATTTCGATATGGTTATCCTCTGCTTATCTCTCTAGAAACAGCAAGAGTTGGGGTTGCAAAATGTTTTCCATTTCAATCCTTGCTTTTAGCAGGCTTCTAATTTCCCGAGCCGTGCAATCCCCATTGCTGAAACTCCTTGAGTTCAGCTTCTGTTGTGCAGTGGGGTACAGCAGTCTCTGTGCTATGGTTGAGCAAGATCTCTTCAGCCACTTCTGCATGTGGGAGAGGAACTTTTTACACATTCTCCAGCATAAATTGAACCACGAATTTGAATTGTTGTGAACAGAGAGCTCTGGTAAAAATCTTCCTCCCCCTTAAAGGGCTGAAGTGTGAAGTTTAAAACCTGGCACAAACAAGACAGTTGTGGATAAATGATGACTAGAGCCAGCTCTTTATACCTCTCATTTTATATTTGCATGGACAGCAACCCTGTGGACATCACAAGATGTATTGGTAATACAAGATGACTCAGAATTTAAAAGGACCATGAGGAGTCCAGAAAGGCAGAGGAGACAGAAGCCACCTTCAGTCTCTACTGTCTTGTAAGCATGTCCTCTTACCAGCAGTACTGCAGAGTAGTACCAGGACTCTGTCTCCTGCATCCCTAGGAAGCAAGAGACAGGGGCAGTGAGAAGGAAACCACACAAAAGCCTTGTTGCATTGCTACATCAGCTTTCTGCATTTTATTACTGTAGGCAGGGTCTGGCTCCTCATCTGCTTTTCGTCAAGGCTGAACCCTGTGGTACCCTTGTATGTTTGGGCCGTTTAAGGCTACCATAATAAAAACAATAATAAATAACAAATAAGCAACTGGAGCCTAAAGCTGTAGGATGGATTCCTTCCAGATCCTAATGGAGTGAGTGGTAAAGCCCCAGTGGAGCAGCAGAGCCCTGGCTCTTGGTCCATAAGGTCTGCAGGGCACTGGGGCACACCATCCTGCCATGTGGCTCAAATCAGGATCAGGCCACTGCTCAGAGCCAGCTGTCCCACCACATTGTGTGCCCCCACTTCCTACCGATATTTAAGAGATTTTATCTCCTTGAGCTTTCTTTCATAACACTTGAACTTCTTTCATTTTCTACCTTGTCCCTGGCTTGTAGGAAACTCCCAGTGTTGCTGAGGGCATTCCTTTCTATATGCCTCAGTGGCTCCTACATATTTCCAGCATTTAATTGTTGTGGTATGATGCAGAGAGGAAGCATTTACAAGGCACTGAATTTCCCTGCTGCTTTGTTGTGAGTTGCATTTCAGAGTAGTGTGACACTATTTGAAGGTGATTGTGACAACAGTCTTTGCGTTGAGGGGTTGGATTTGTCTGTCTTTTAGAAATGGAGATCAGTTCATCTCAAAGGCTGTTTTGACCAGCACTGCAGCAAGGAGCACCCAGTCCCTCCCCTGGTGCTCTGTTTGCCTGTCAAGCTGTGCTGCAAGTCCAGCAGAGATACAAGTGACCCAAATGAAGAGAGGTACTTGACAGACTCTTCCCTTGCTGCTCACCCGTGGTTGACAGTGTGTAGTATCCGAAATGTAGAAGACATTTGACAGGCTGAAAAACTGAAAACCAGAGGCCACACCTTTAGTGCCAGTTTAGAAACGTGTGTCTGGTTACCCCTGTCTGGGAAGCAAATTCACAGAGAGCTGAAAGTATTTGGCAAAGAAACACATTTTGCCTTGGGCCTGATTTGGGAAGGGAAAAAAGGTAATATTTCCAGTTTTTTAATCGGTCTTTGGCAGTCATGGAGAGCTGCCTTACAGGATTACTATGATTATAGACTACAGTTTGCACTGCAAATGAGGACTTTTGAATACCTGCCCAGTGCCTCTTTGGTGGGGTTGGTGAGGATGAGCACTGTACTGAGCTCAGGACGAAGAGAGTGCCACGTTTATCTCCCAGTTTTTTCAGCTATACACCAAATCTGTTCACTTTACATCACAATGCACCTTAGTAATGTGCTATCCCTTATGTGACATGGTCTTTTAGATCCTTTTACCAGATTTCCCATTGGTAGCAGCAAAAGTGAATAAAGATGAGAGATTTTGAATATATCCAGATGAAAATAGACATGGCCCATGGGAAAGATGGCTTTTCAGTTTCTTCCTACTTTAGCAATGCTGATTCCTTTTCTCAGCTTTTTCCTTTTAAAGGTATGTTACTAATGGCTTTCTGCTTATAGAGTATTTATGTATTTGAAGATAATTCTATTAGGATTCAATTGCTTATGAACAGTTTCACACACAGACTTCTGAAATTTATTATTTAGTACTATACATAGATTATCTTAATTTAGGATTCCTGAGAAACCAAAAGCAGGACTTTAGCACTCGACCACTGGCATTTGAAAGGAGTCTCATGTCCATGCACCTCAAGATGGTTTGTATGTTCTGGCTGTATAATGCCTATAAAGACACCTGGGAGGCTGGGCAGGCATCCTCACAGGGCTTTGAACCGATTCTCTGTTGAAAAGAAATCAGGCACACAGGACCTGTGGGTGCCCTGAACACAGTCCCCTTAACATGCCTTCAATGAACAGTGCGCATCAACCAAGGGCTCATTTTCCTGCTGCCCACACCAGCATCTCCCAGAGACTCCCAAGGAGAACTTGTGCAGGGGAAAATGCAAGTGAGTAAGATGAGTCTGACACGCAAAACCAGAAAAGGTTATGAAATTTAGTTTAGGGCCTCTGAAAGGTTTCCTCACCAAGAAACGCCAAGGCAGCTCAATGCGGTAGCGGGATCGTAACAGTTGATTGGCCGTAAGCCACAGTTCTGGGCTGTTGCAATGTGCATCTTCTGCTGTTGAGACATGCCATGATAGGAAGCTCTGACATGGCCACCAAGCAACAGCAGCAGACCCGTGTCAGGGTCCTGCCTGTTTTGGAGTGTGGGGTAGAAGTGGCAGGGAACAGAACTGGGGAACAGAATTGCTGCAAGATGCAGAAGGAAAGGGGCTCAGGGCGAGGGGGACCACGACTTAGCAGAAAGAGACGTTCCTTGCTGAAAAGGATGATAATGGAATATGAGTAGGATTCACTTCAGAGACACACAGTGTGTCCACAAGGCACTCACAGACGAAGCACACATTCGTGTGCCACATGCCCAATTCATCATTATTTCAAAGCCATTTCACCATTGTTTCTATTATGGCCCATTGAAATAGGCTTAGAAGAGAATTATGCGTGGCATAGTCATTCTTAAAATGACCTGGGGAAAGAAGAGCGTTGACACATTAAAGTGAGAATGTAAAGAGTGCTATGAACTCTAGGTGAGTTGGAGGGCACTGTGGATTCCTCTTGCAATTCCTAAGCCCAACAGCAGTAGAAGCAGTGCCTAATCTCATTTTTAGTTATTTTTTTTCTGGGAAGATGATTGCTAAAGTTAGCAAACCACTGAGGTAGACAACATTTCACCTTTCAAGCAGCATATTCTGCTTGCATGTATCAGCACTCAGGAATCATTTTGTCCTAGTGTTTGTGGGCTGTAGTACCATGTGTTGATGGTTGCATCCAACCTTCGACACAAATCCCAAAATGTTTCAAAAAACACAGTTGACTTCCAGCTTGCCATACTTTTATTACACTTCATGCAAGAGATCAACTAAATACCATTAGCCCATATCAGGAAAGACAGGAGAACTCAAATTTGCAGCCTAGACTTAGCCTGACTTCCCCTTTGTGGTCACCCCAAATGCTGGGCCCAAAACCTTTGCACCTAAGATGGAGATTAGTGCCAGTAAATTTGCTGTAACAATGCAGAAATGAATAGTCTCATCTCTAGAAATAAGGACTCAACATATTAGGAACAATGCCTCTGTATGCCTTCTACATATTTGGTGAACACTGGGCTACCAGACTGTTAATCAGGGATGGTTCTGGAGCAGTGGATTTGCTTAAAGCATGACACTCACTAATGCAATGCAGATCTCTTTTAAGGCATGTGATGTTTTCCAGAGCTGTTGAACTGCTATAATTTCTCAATTAAATCAGAGAGATGCAGGACCTAGCATTAATTTCCAGCACTATATAGATGTATCTTAATACAGGATTTAATTAATGCTGAAATTAACCACCAAGAGCTTTGTGTTTTCATTAACCTCTACGTGCTACACTTTGATAGTTGGATGGGAAGTGTTCTACTTTGTTTCTCGGCAATACTGTGTATTCAGTTTTTATTGTCTGTGATAAAAGCAGCTCAGACTCATTATTATCCCAGGATTTGGGTGACAGTGGAGAATGCATCACAGCAAAGCTAAAGCCTAGCTGAGAGCAATTTTGCTATTACTGGCACAATTACCGTCCATTAGAAATTCCAGGAATGAGTGCAACCATAACTTTAATAGGTGACTATGTTGCAGCAGCATGAAAAGAAAAATGGCATCCCTCCCTCAGTGCAGAAGAACAAAGAAATAAATAAAAGACTTTTGGTTGCATGCTCTGTATTAAACCCAGGCAGTCCTGAAGGCATTTGGCTCTTCAGTGGAAAGCAGCCCTGGCTCCTCCATCTGTTGCAGTTTTACTTGATTTAGAAGACTATTTCAGGCCCTTGTGCTGCCCAGTTAGGCACCTGTACAGAATGCAGTTAGTTCCACTGAGTCTGCCTGGGATCTCTGGGCCTGCTCCTTACACAAGTGCCAGTGGACCAGGGTAGTGTCTGACCCTTTGCATCCACTTTACTTGTCCCAGAGAAAGGATGGGTGTTTGTGTGAACACTTGGACAGTTCTAGACCAGGGCTATAACTGAGGTTGAAAGGGATTTATATAAATATATTGCTGTTAACAAAGCTGCAACTCAAGCTTACCTGAAGTTGTTTGCATTTACTTTCTTTCCACAGGTCAATTATTACTACTTTAAAGAATGCATTTTTTCAATAGAAGTGAAACTTTGGACCAAGAGCAAGGAAAGCACTTCCTTATCTAGATAGCACTAAAGTAAATTCCTGATTTTAAGCAACTGCCCAAACTCCTTTGACTCTCCATCTTCTAAGAGAGTTGCTAAGGAGAGTGGATGATACAGAAATATGAAACTGAAAAAGAAATAAATCCATTTACATTGCCTACAACCAGAGAACAGCACAAATGCCAAGGAAGAGATCAAGTCCTGTAACTTAAACTGATTTTTTTCCCCAGTAAAACTATTTAATTTAAATAATTTCAAAGTTACAATCAGTATAAAAAGTATGGACACAACAGTGTTCTTGTTCCTTTTTTTGGTATCTCTTCCAATCACACTCATGTACATAAAAAATACTGAGAGTGAAGGCTCTCAAAAAGTGGAGACTTCAGTGAAGGCTCTTGAAGACTCTAATATTTCATTTGATGAGCATTCTCATTTTCTTGCAACTTCAGTAATTAATCCAGCTACCATAGGAAAAGGGAAACTGTCTATACAGGCTCTGGACAACACAATTTCCACGCCCACATTTTGTAACTTTTAAATTAATTTGTGTTCTTGAAGTAACAATATTAGCATAATTTGTTGCAGAGATGTAATCATATATGGCAATTTAGCTACCTAGACATTTGTATTTGAATAACTGTACAAGGTTAACTCATTAGGGTAGGATCTCCAAACATAACTGACTGGTTTTCCCATCCAGATGTCTGTCCTCCTGTCCTTGAGTTCCCTCCGTGATTGTTCAGCTGCGTGTGGAGTTTATGGCACTATGACCATATGAAATACAACAGCATTTCTGCAGGAATAATGGAGAAATTGCCTTCTGTGCCTTGTTTTCCAAAGGAAGATCAGCAGCTGAAATGCTTTTTTCCCCTTAGGCAATGGCTGTGAGTGACCCTGGGCAGGGGTTGGGTGTGCAGCCTGGATGAGCTCAGAGGAGGGGTGTGCTGGGGCATGACATGGGCACCAGGGCTTCGTGCTTCACACCAGGTTATGCCCTGCCCAGATGTCAGCACAGACCTCTGGCCTTAAAAGTCTGGTCCATGGCTACCAAATTCATGAAGAAAACAAGAGCAGAGAGCTGGTGGTTGAGACTCCTTCCTACTGCCACAGACTCGAGCACAGTTCTGGCCAAGTTACCTGTCTTTATTCAGCTCCATTTGTAAAAAAAAAGGTGTAACTGGAGCACAAAAAGCTGTACTGAGCTTGGCTGAACTACGGTGATGTGCTAACATTAGAGAACAAGGTGTACAATGCAAGGAAGAAAATAACACAAGTGCCTGGAGTCATTACGATAAACTTTCTCTGACTAAATGACTCAAAGACTTAAGTGGTGAATTTTGATTTGTCTTTAATTTAAAGTGCACCAATTTGATGAATTTTGCACAAATGTATTGCAGGCACTCTGGCTGTTGCCAGCATTTGCATTTATAAATATGAATGTCCAAGACATAATTCAGTGGTGCTAATTCTTATTTTGCTTCATGGGAAAAAGAAACAGGACAAGAAGTTAAGTGCCTTTTTTTATTATTATTATTATTATTTTTATTCTGTGTCAATAGTCCAACCAGTTTAAATGTATATTTATTCTATGTTTGAAATAATGCAAACTATTCAGAATGCTATGAGAGCTATGAAAAACACAGGGCTTGGAAAACTGGCAGTTTTTGTGGTTTTGGGGTTTTGAGTAAAGTTTCACAACCAATCAGCCCAGAATAATGTCCGGTAAAGGCATTTCTGCTTGTTAGTCTATTTATTTATTTACTTTGGCTTTGTGAGCCAAAGCAAGACACATTTGGAGGAAGGTCAGTGAAAATACTCCAGCTCTGTCTAAGAGTCTGATCCTGCAAAGCCCTGAGGAGGTGCTCAGCACCCCTCGGAGGCAGCAGTGCTGGCTCAGGAGCAGGCTGGAGCACAACCTGCTTGCTCGGGCACTCCCGGTCTTCCCAAGGAGTTTGCACAGAAAGTAAAATCAATATAGGGTCCATTTGACTTTGGTTTGGCAGCCACTGGTTTCTGTGTGTCTCCTTCTCTGCTGGTGGCCCTGATCTCATCTGCCTCGCTGGAGATCTACCCTTGGTTTGACATTATGTCCAGCAGCCCTCCCCCCCTGGCACCCAGCCTGCCCCACCGGCGACTCTTCACCGGGCACTGGCAGAGGCTTTGCCAGCAGTGAGTGCAGCTTGTGCTTCCTGGTACCCTCTCCCTAAAATGTGCCAACGTGTCATAACAATATTTTGCTCATGGGTTTATGTCCCTGGGATATTAGGATGACTCCAGGTCAGGAGGGGAGATCTCCCAGGGTGAATATGTTTGCTCAATAGTTTGTTCAACTCCTTTTGGGGCTTCCCAGCAGGAAGGCTCCCCCTGCTCAGCTCTCAGCCGGGGGGCCGCCCAAAGAGGACGGCTCTGAACGGACTTAGATGTTCCCTGGGGAGCACAGGCAGTCCTGGGGCTCGGCGTTAGTTGTCCCAGTAGTTGTCTCCCCGTCGTGATCACGGTGGTGCCGAGGTCACAGGGAGCCGAACAGCTGCGCTGCCAGAGGAGCCCACCAAGAGCCTTCAGGGCAAGGTCCCAATCAGGGGGCGCTTTTCTTTGTCTCCTCGGGTGTCACAGATGGGGCAAACATCCCCCACCGGGAGGCCTCGGGAGAGGAGCGAACAGTTCGGGAAAGTAAAGGCTGCTTCCCCGCCCCGGGCAGTGCCCCTGCCCCACCGGCCCGGTCTCCCTGCAGCTGCAGCCCCAGGGAATGTTGCATCCCAGGGAAGCTTTGGAGTCTTGCGGTGCCAGCCACCATCCCTGCCAGCAGAGCGTGCACCAGGGGCAACGCAGGGCCCGGCCCGTGCCCAGGTGCCAAGCAGAGGAGATCACCCTGGCTCTGGAGCATCCCAGAGGAGAAGAAGCTGCGGCAACTTTCTGAGAGCACTGCCACCTTGTGTCGGCGCGTCCTGCGCTGCGGCGATGGCAGGTCTTGGCATGGACCGGCACTGTGCTGCCTACGGGAGATCAGGAGATCGCTCCGTGGGCTGCGGGAGCCGCGGGACACCGCTGGCTGTCCCCTCCAGTGCCACCTCTCTCATGGCAGCTGCAGAGGCAGAGCCTGCCTGTGCGGCACTGGGCACGACACTGCCTTGGCGAGAGCCAAGGGCAACAGGGCATGGCACAGGCGGGATGTCCAGACAACAGAAGGAGCGTGGAATGCCATCAGCAGCCCCATGTAATAGCTGATGGCTCTGTGCAGCATGGGAAGGAAGGCCAGGGGTTTTTTGTTTTCCTTCTCTAACCTGGAAGGTCAAGTGCAGTTCTCGCCATCCTCTCCTCTGTGCCCAAACAGATTGTGCAGAGCTGCATGCTTCCATCGCACACATTCTGCACTACATTAGTTTAATGGTACTGTCACTACGAATTGCAAACTTTCTCAGCTCCCCCCTGTGCTGGTGAAACATGGCAACATAAGGAACATCTGTTCTCTTACCCTTTGCTGGAAATGGGAAACATCATATTGCATTTTTGTTATTAGCCTTATTTGGATGCCAGTGGTTTTGTTTCTAAACACATCAAGGCAGCTGAATAACCTTAATTGAGTACTACAGAAAAAGCATGGTTTCATGCAAATGCAGCTGCCAGCATAATTATTAGGACAATACTGAACTTCTATTCCTGAGATCTGTTCCAGTTTCTTGGTTTTTATATTGCTCCCTTGCTGCTGAATTTCATTATAAACATCTCCACACAAACCGATCTATAGTTAGGCAGTAAACAAGTTAAGTCCTTAATTTTTGACATTAAGAAGCCAAACAAACCTAATGATTACAATGTGCATTTGAGCCTTTATTTATACACAAAATTAATTACCCAGTTTTCACTAGGAATAACTACCACAGGTAATTCTCTGTCTTACCTGACTTCAAACAAACTCCAAGATTTTTAGTACAATTTCATTAAAGACGACAGATTCCTGCAGCTCCTATGGAAGATGACAGTAAGTATAAATGGAATCAATTCATAATTCCCAGATTTAATTATAATGGATTCATTGTTATTGCATGATCAACCACAGCATGCAATGGACAATTAAGCAGAACACATATATATACACCACTCTCTCATCCACCCATTATATAGAATCACTTCATTATTAGGCTTGAGGTCAAGTCAGAGACCAAGAATATAGCAAGGGTACAAAAAGCTGCAGAATCTGCTCCAACTGCTTTGCTGGTATCTTTCTGTGCTGCAAGGTACACACACCCTTCATGATATGCACACTTTTAATAAGTCTTTGTGGAAATACTACACTTCTATCTTATCTCCTTTACCAGTTTACTGGAGCCTTCCAGAAAACTGCTAGCCAGGTGAGGCTTGCTCTGTTTTTGGTAGGTTTGCCTAGTTTTGGGGAGGTCTTCTGTGAAACCTAAGCATCAGAATTCTGGTGTGAATGATGGGGAGGCTTTTTGCTCTGTTGATTTAATAAGGTTTTATTTTCTTTTAGACCCACAGCAGAGTTCAAGGCTGCTTTGGGTCGCCCATGAAGTATGTTTGGTCTAATTCCTAGGAGAGATGGGCTCATTGTCACAGAACAATTGTATCTAGTGTCACATTAGTAATAGTTTCTCTTTAAGAAAGGCAGACTGTAAAACCAGTAATCCTGACCAGGTCAGGATTGTGTTGTATCAGCAGAACTTTTGTGGGGAAGTTTGCACAGCACGTGCCTGCCCTGTCTGGCTCAGTCCGTCGTCTTCACAACTAATAACATTTACTCCAAATTTAAAGAGGCACAAAGTTCAGCAAGCCAGATTTAGTCTGGGGGTAACTTTACTGAAGCTAGTGGAGCTGATAAACTTGGCCTGGTATTTGCTGTTGAAGAGAGAATATAAGAACAATTCTTGAAGTGTTTATTTTCATTTTTAGAATCATAGAATGAGGCAATTTGCAACAAAGTGTTGCATGCAACTGGTCTCGGAGCACAAACCACAAAGGATACCAGAATTAGGTTTTTATTTTATTAATACTAGAAGTTTCCACCAGGTCTGTGCTCATTTCTGTCTCCCCCTGTGCCTCCTCTTGGAGAAGCAGACTCCCTGGATACTGGAATTGGTATGGTCATTTGAGGCTGGAAGTCTGTACTGAAGGTACTCCATAGTATTGGGGATTATACTTAGATTTGCTTCATAGAACTCATTCCCCTAAAGCTTTATCCACTGGTATTGTTGCACACAGTGCAATAGTGCAGTGTAATTCTCAGCTAATCAATTACACTCATGCCTTGACCCCAAAGCAGTCTTGCCTATATCTCTAACAATTAAAAAAAAAAAAATAAAATAGAGAGGACTGCCTGTGAATTTTTATATGAGTTGATATTAACCAGTTGTGCATGCTAGAGCCAAAGTCTGTGAAAATGAAGAATGAAGGGAAGACTGGTGGGGCAGATTTTGTTCAGTGCTTTTGTTTGACCTATTTTGTTCTATTTTAACAAATCTGCATTAATAATTTTACAGTGGTTTGTAGTTTGAGTACAGTGTGTCCTATGCAATATTTGTGATTTGCTAGTGGTAAACAGCCCTGAATGCACTAAGTTGAGCATTTGTCTTCCATGCCCTTCAGCCTGGTATGCTCCCCATCATCACATTTGGGACTTTGATGAAGACAACACAGAACCAAGTCATCTTAGAGCTAAAGTTTGTGGCCATCTGTTTTATGAATCAAGGAGGGAAACTTCAATGCCATCAAAGGAACTTGGTGTCCTGAGATGCCAAATTGTTGAAGAACCACACTTTTTAAATCTTTCTAGGGAGGTTTCACAGTCTTGGGGATGGACCTGAGACCCTTCCTCTCTGTTGACCAAGTCACTTCCTGGGAATTTGCCCGGGCTGTGACCCGTGTGCTTCCAGGCAGCGTCACCACTTGCTGTACGTGACACTCGGGGTCCCCTCGACTTCCCCAAGCCAAGTAGGGGTGACGAGAGTCTCCCAGAGCAGCTCCCCTGCAGCAGGACAGGGCGGTGCCACGAGCTGCCTTCCCCTTGGCAACCCAGAGCTGGGGTGCCAGGCTGGGGCGCTGAATGCCCCAGCCAGAGTCACTGGCACCGCCAGCACAAGTTGCTCCATCGCAGAGGGGGGAGAGAACAGGAAACAAGTGGTGACTAACAGTCCACATTCTTTGCTTTTGAGGCAGCAGAGCCATGCACAGCCCCTCACTCAGGCCAAGCTGCTCAGGCACAGGCGAGTCCCTGGTGAAATTCATTGCATCTGGTGCTGTTCATTTCCTTTCAGTTTTTATCTAGTCTTTCTGGGCTTCCTGTTAGCACCTAACGCCATTTGGGCCAGCACAGGGCCTGCACTGAGAGTTTGCTGTGCAGAAACCAGTAGGAGCTAGTGGTTACAGCACTGTGATTCAGCTAGCAAGTGTTTTGGTGCTTTTCCATGTTCTTGTTCTTCCAAGAAGTGCAGTGCCAAGGATGAAGAACTGCAGCATTGAGGGATCTCTGTGAAGTCTATGAAATGGATCCTGTGTTCCTGTCAGAACAGGCTAAGGGAAACAAGCAGCAAAGACAAGAAAACCATGTGTACAATGTAGATTTTACTTTTTCTTCGTATGTGTTTCCCCTTCTGGTTATCTTTTATTTGGACCGATATAACCATTCACTTGAATATTTTCAGCTTTTCTCAAGCCTGTGAACTTTTGTTTTTATAGGGTGAGCTTGTTTTGCCAGGCAGGTTTTCCTCAAACTCTCCTGGTGCCAGTAATTAAGGGATTATTGTAATTACCTCACTGGTGCAGATATTGAGTATTAGTGCTTAGTCTGAATGTGCCCACTTTGATTTCTCTGCAGTGACGCTAGGTAGGCTGTGCCTGAACTCTGCTCTAAATGAGCACAGTGTCATTAATGACAGTGCTCTTACAATGGGCACTTTTGTGCTTAAGAAGCTTTTTATACCTTAATCCAACCTGATGCAAGCTACAGATGCAAATGTATTACAGGTACAATTTACTTCATGGCATTAACAAAACATAAAATGAGATTTGGACTGCACAGTGAAGTGTTTAATGAGCTGTGGGTCAGATCCTTCGAGCTGGCTGAACTCCTCTGGCTGCAAGTCAGGGTGCAACGCTTTCCTTTCCCTGTCTTGTGCCTGGTTCTAGCCTTAATGCCTTGGTCCTTTCAGTCTTGAGAGTCCTTCTCATTTATGCCATCCTTCAGGGGTCACAAGGAGTTGAAAACATTGCAGGTTCTTTGTGGGTCCCTTTCCTCGGTGCAGCTGCGGCAGGGACGGCGTGGCGTGCTGCTGACAGCCACGGTGGCATCGCCCAGGTGTGAGGGAGGCCACAGCCAAAGCACACACATCTGACCCCCAGGTGGGCCCAGCACACCAGGACATGCCCCTGGGGGTCCCGAGCAGAGGTCTCACCTCAGGCTGGGCACTGGGAGGGAGCGGAGCAGCTCAGCTGAATGTGCTGCTCTTGTGGTTCGGCGCTTGCAGCACGCCTGCCTTCCCAGGCCTCTTCTCAGCCACTGCTGTGCCTTTCCACATCTGGTTCTTTCATGTCTGGCCTGGAATGGCCTTTCTCCTAATGGCAGCTTTTCCACTGCTCACAGGCTTCTGAGGTGACCATACCATTATGTTTCCCTGAAAGCTGTGTACCCGAGGCTGTGTTTTGTTTTGCATTTCATCTGCTTGAATTAAACTGCTCATGAAACTATTCAAGACCTAACTACCCTCACACTGTGGTCAATACAAAGGTCTGATATTCACAAGAACAAAGTCTGACCCTCAAGTTCCCTTGCAGATGATTAGTTTTCATTCTGTGCTTTGCACTGCTCCCTTTCTAAACCAGCTATAAAAATGTTTGTGCTGTAAGACAAACTGCCTCTCATCTGCACCGTGAGACAGTCCATGCTCTAAGTGCCTGCTCCTCATTCACAGATGACCAGCCTGAAGCAATAACAATGCCCATAGAGAAATAATCTCCACGACTTCTACCGCCTTTAATTTTTGTTTGTCCT
Source organism: Formicarius rufipectus (assembly GCA_013399695.1). Classification (NCBI taxonomy): domain Eukaryota; kingdom Metazoa; phylum Chordata; class Aves; order Passeriformes; family Formicariidae; genus Formicarius; species Formicarius rufipectus. The sequence continues at coordinate 187,257 of VXAU01005288.1, read as the reverse complement.
TCTGCCATAGGGGTTGTATGTTATGTATGCCATCCTCTCTTGCTTCCTGTTCCTGGCCAGCTGTGGATTGATGATAGCATCTTCAAGTTGTTGGACTTCCTCTTCTTGTCTTTAATCTCTTTTGGTTTCAAAATGGCCCCGCACACTTACAGTTACCCACCACAGCAGGCAGATACCAGCAGCTGGTACCACGCAGACAAAACTGAGTACACGTTAAAAAACAAAAAGACATCTGTTCTTTAGGTTATATAAGAGGATTTAGTGCTAAGATTTAGTGAAACTCAGAGTGATTTCTGAAATGGTTGGCAGTTAATATCTTAAATGTGCTAATTCTTGACATTTTTGACTTTACGTTGCATCCAATTTGACTTGGCTGCACTTGTAGAAGCAGCGATAGCCAGGAACACATTTAGGTTACATAGTGTGTAATTCAAAATGTAGCAACTGAAAGAGAATTTTATACTGCGGGAGCTTGATGTGATTGCAACAGACTTCTTCCTATCAGACCATGCATTCCTTGCCCTATCACTATGGACTGCAGTTCAGGAGAGCAACATATTTTCTTTAGTCACCACCTGTGCTCAAAGCCAGGCTAAAGCAAGCCTAATGTAACCATCCAGTTCTTCAGAAGCAAAGCCACAGGTTATTTTGCTTCCCCTTCCTTTCCCTCGTCATTAAAATCTGGTTTCACAGGGCACAGAGCCTGACCAAGCTGAAGAGCAGATGTTTTGAAGAAAGTCTTGGCTTTTTGTCTGTTGCTGGTTGGTTTTGTTTAAAGATTGAGAGGAAAATATACCTTATTATATATAGATGTTTCTTCCATAATGTGTGAAAAGTAATAACTAGTCAGGAAATGCAGAATTTCTTCAGCCAGGTGCTCCAGACTTTCCCAGCGAGTGCAGCCAATGTTCAACTTGCAGTGCTGGGCCATCCACAAGTCAAGATCATGAAGATGAGAAGAATCCATTAGTTTTTCATCAGTCCCGCTCTTTCAAACTGGTTTTTTAACTTATTTTTATGCTACAATCATGCAATTCGATTTCATTATCATCAGTGATAGGGTGGTGGTAGAAAGTTTTGCTTCTGAGATTGCTTTGACCATGACCTATTGGTGTGCCTTCAAGATGCTGCAAGTTTTTGCTTTCCTCACTCAAGTCACAGTCCCACTTGTCTGTTTCAGTATTAACCTTAAATATTTTATTGCAACAGTTTTATTTAAGGCTGTTACCATCTAGTCAGTGTTTCACTGTGAGGGAAGTCGTGTTTATTACTCAGGAATCCTGGCCACAACCAGGAGATCTATATTCAGGTCAGGATGTTTTACCTTAGGCCTCAACCCTGCAGGGTCTGAGGGCCTGGGGCTAAAGCCAGTTGGAGATGGTATGATCAGTATCATAACCTGGTAGAGGACGGGTAGAGTTTATCTTCTCTAATCTGTTATCTCATCTTATCTTTTGCTTCGTTTATAATATGGGGATGGTGTCACAAAAGTTCCTTTATCAGCTTGCCTTTATGGTCCTTTGAGTAGCTTTGGTCCAAACCATCTTCAGTTGAAACCTTCTGGGCTTGATCCAGAATCCCGTCGGGACAAAACAGGCTGAACTCTCTCAGGCTTTGAGGAGAGTCTGGGAAAGGCTATGCTGTGCAAGTCTGATGGCCAAAATGTCCTCAGCTTGCCCCAGAAATAACTGGAAGCTCCAGTTAGACCTCCTGCCCCAGCGTTTGCAGCATAGCCAGCCTCCCAGGCTATGGGGTTGATTCTGTACACTGCTCTCCCCTTTTTAGACTCCAAGAGCCAGGATGCAGTTTTCACGCTCTACGCCACATTTCACACCAGTAGGTGCCTCTTGTCTGATGCTGTCTTATGACAAAATAGCTCCTGCATCCATTTCATCTGGTCTTGCAGAGCAGCCCATCCAGCAGGGAGGACTCTCAGCCACAGCACAGTGTGTGGTGAGTCCACACCACTCACCTGAAGCAAGGCTGGCCACTCCAGGGCAATGACACCCACCTCCCCATCAGGCTGCTGAGTGGCCTTCACCACTGTGGCTTCTGAGCTTGGATCTCTTGTAGACTCTGACATGTAGACCTGATGCACAGACCCAGAGAGAGAGACAATAACCAGGAGGCAAGAGAACAAAGTCTTTGCTGATGGGTCCTGCAGTGACAGCGAGATCACTGTGAAATTGTTAGCACAGGTATCACAAGCACTGTCTCATGTGTCTAGCTTTTTGTAAACATAGTGCATATTGCACAGTCATTTTTTTATCCTGGCTTTACAAAATCCCTTGACTGTCCAGGAAGCACCACAGCTGCCTGCCAGGATGGCCAGCAGCTGCCTTTGATACAGCTGAGTTATGTTTTTCCAAGAGTCACTTTCATCCCACACCCCCGGTCTCAGGACAGGGAATCACCAACCAAAGGGGAAGGAGTCAGTGGACAGAGAGCTCAGCCTTGTCTCATTGGGCTGATGTATGCACTCCCTCTGCCCCCACCTGATCTCTGTGACCTGTTGATGCAGAAATCAAACTGTCATTGGCAACAACCCATGTTGGCCTGAGAGCCACAGATTAACTTCTGAGAAAACCTGACGTAATTTTAATTCTCATTACTAAGTCTAGAGGGAAGACACCCCTTCTACGCCTCCTCCCTCCCCTTGGTTCAAGGATTTCAATTTCCACTTAGTAGGTGGTGGGGGACGTGATACATGTGGTTGAATGGACACATTTAAATGTGAGCCAGGGAAAAGAGATGGTCTCTCCTCCAGGATTCTTCATTCTTATTTCCCCATTGAGATTGTGCGTGTGCATAGTACTGACTTTTCAGAGATGCTGAACCAATGGGAGCCATAAAACCTCAGCTTGAGTTTCTGCCCATCTGTACTTTGATCGCCACTGAATATTGCATCATAAAATTATTTCATGGTAAAGAAAGAATATCCCTTCTCTGATGTAGGCAATGTATTTTCAAGAGCTCAAACATGCTACCTTTGCTTAAGCTAAACAGTGTTATTTTATGTTATATGTTATGTTATGTTATGTTATGTTATATGTTATGTTATGTTATGTTATGTTGTTATATTGTTATGTTATCAAAAGCTGAATACTGAGTTTTGCCAAAAGGGTTTAAGTCCAGCCTTTCTCTACTGACTTCAGGGGAAGGCAATCTGGATTTATCCTACTGATTTAGAGTTTCAAAACAATCAAGCCTTCACACTTCCAAAGTCATTACATTTAATCTCATCAATATGAATGGAGCATGCCAACAATGTAGGAACACAGAGCAATGGGGAAAGCCCACCAAGACCTGCCCTTATCAGCCCAGAACATATAAATCATTTTCTTATCCAACTCATTTAACCTTGGCCAGTGAATTTATGCCTCAGTTTGCTCTGTTTCCAAAAATGTATCCAGTTCATCTCTTGATGCATGACTAAGGCTCTCTTCTATTGCTGACTCTGTCAACTGGGTAGTGTCCCAGCCCCTCCTCATTGTGTAATTCTGCCTCAGTTTAAATATATTATTCCTCTTTTGCTTTCAAATGAGTTATCTCAGAAACAGCACTGGCACCATGAGGTCCCTTTAGCTTTCTGGTTTCTGTGTGCCTTTCTTAACTGAGCTGTAACTTCTTGCTAATTTACTGCTAATTAATTTTACACTCCCAACCACCCTGTGTACAGATGTTGCCATGAGACCATGGGACACACAGGCAAGAGGGAAGGAGACACCCAGTTGCTCTTTAGTGTGAAAACCTCAGAGCTCAGTTCAGTGACTTGGTGCCAACACTGAGAGAAGCTGCAGAGCTACAGCAACAGCTCAGCCTCCTGGGTCAGTGAGTGCTGTGGGTGTGAGACACCCGTGGGCTCCTGTAGCTGAAACACCTGCCGTGGCTGAGATTCGGAATTGAAATGTGGCAGAGGCTCTGCCACTGCTATGTTTGTCCTTTGGTGGCAGCTGAGAGCTCTGAGATGGAGTTAAGAAGTGTCCTAAATACATTTGATGAAACAGCAGGATGATGAGCAACCAGAAATAAAGGGTGTGTGAACAAAGGGGCTTCTGAGACGGGCTGCTGGCATTGGCCCTGTAACAACAGCTTGCCTGAGCGAGGCTGGTCTAGGGGTGTCCATGTTTCAGTATAAAGCTTTTAAAGGGACTAATTACCATTAAACCAGCCAGATTGTTGAAAATTAAATCCAGGGGCTGTGTATGGTGATGTTACCTCCATAAGGAGATAACCTGTGTCGTGCTGAGTTCAGGTCTGCTCTGAGCAGGACACGATGCACTGTATAGTCTCTTCATGTGCATGTGGGGGAGGGCAGGGCAATTAATTCCTTCTGCTGTTTATTCTTGCATAGGAAATGTGAGAAGATGCTATGATTAGTGCTAATATGTTTTAAATGGAGCCCAGTGTACCTTGGGGGATCAGTGCACATATTCCTGCACAGTGGGCTGCATGGATTAGATGGCATCACGTAGAGTGCAATTACACAGATGTGTAGTGCTTCCATAATGGATTGCTCTTCTAGAAGGCATCCTATAAATCTCAGGGTTTGCTGCAAAAATGCCCATTTTTGCTGTCACTGCCAGCTTGCCAGACTGTTTTGTCATCTGCTCAAAGCTTGTTAGAACTTTGGAGTGCTATGCAGGAAAATCTCTTGGTGAGATGTGTGTTGTGAATTACAGTCCTGACAACTATCAGAGGGTGCATGCTGAGGTGTAGCATTAATATTTATTTGGGAGCAGATGTCTTGGATATTATCCAAGGCACAACCTTGATGTGTTGGATGTGTTAGGGGAAAAAATCCTGCCCCTAACAGTTCAGTCTCTATATAACAACTATTAAAAATACTTAATATTATTTTAAATGCATGGATGATTTAAAAGAATAGGTAGAATAAAAGTGTGTGGGGAGGTAATACATAACATTATTCCCCTGGACCGAATGAAACATTTCCAACCAAAGGCTGATTTACACATCTATGGTAGCTGGGGTTTAAATATCCTTTTTTATCCCAACATTTGTACACAGATAAAAGCATCTTATTTTGCCTATACACTAATAAAGATGTTAAGTAAGAATTCTTAGAATATTTTCCTGTTCTATGGGGTCACAGGAATGTAGCAACACCATATTTAAAAATATTCTTTCCTCCTCCTGGCAAGATTTCTCATTCCAGTGGAGAATGACAACATCTCCTTCTGCTTTGATAGTGTCATGAATGCATGTGCCTGCTGTTAGTTGCAGGACAATGACTTCACACCACACACAAACGGGCCACAAAGGCAAAGCCAAATAAGACTCTGTTTATGTTCATAACAGCTTTCCTTCGTGCTTTGTGTGCTCCTTCCAGGGCAGGAGCTAATTCCAGTTTTGGACTAGTTTGCAGCTGATCCTCTGCTCAGATGGCTTTTGAAGTCATGGTGTGTTGCAGGGTAAGAATATATACAGATTGTCCCAGTGGCATTTGCAGAGTCACCAATGGCTGACTTGGCAGAGGTTTGACACTTCAGTGGCTCCTGTGCCAAGTCCTTGTGAGGAGCATCCAAGCTACACACTTTTCTACATCCTCTCCTTTCTCTGTGTGTGCAGCAAGATGAATCTTGCCTCGCTATTTGCTTTTCTTCTGGCAGGGCACCACTGAGGAGCTCACAAGCACACTGCTTGAAGTGATGCACTCTTACTGGCTGGGAGAAACCCAAGGCTGATGGGCATTCAAACATGCTCCCTGCAGATATGTAGACATGGTCTCTGCACCTTAATGTCAGCACAAGGGGATGTGCAGATGTTTACAGGAGTTCTGCCCACTGTGTACCAGTTCTATGAGCAATGGACTGTAACCTTCAAAATTAGAGGCAAGACAAGAAATTAACTCCTTATAATTAGCATCTGTGAAGCATGTGGGTGGGGAAAACATTGCCCAGAGTCCATGAGGCTAAATTCTTTGCTCTGATTACCAACGAGGAAAGAGTAAGAAAAATCATATGGCCTTATGTGACCTTCTTCTCTTCCACAGGGAAGGAGGGGTGAGAAGAATAACAGCCTTCTTTTGTTTCACTAGATTAGTTCATCTTTCCTAGATGAAAGAAAGTGCCATTTCAAAGTTTGCAGCCCGAGTGAGGAAGGTCCTGTAAGTTTTTCCCCATGCAGAGCAACAGTGGGCTCTGCGTGTCAGTGTTGATGACAATCCAACAGAAAGCATAGAGAGCAGTGGCTTGACTCATCACCATGAGTGCAAGAGCTGTCTTTGAACCCACTGCACTCCTGAGAATAGCCTTCTTGGAGAGGTGATTCATCACTGGGAAGTCCAGGATGAAGTATGAACACCGCCTTCCCAAAAGGGACAGCTGTGATCTCTTACACTGACTCCTCCCCTGACTTGCTGCTTCTGGGAATGAACCACAGGGTGCAGACCTCAGGGACTTGTCTCCTCACTGTCAGTTCTGAATTACTAAGGCCAAATCACTGCATGCGGTGTCCCCTCAGAATGGGGCCTTTGTTGATAAGGCTTGCAGACAGTTTAATGGATCTTTCTCAGGAGCCAAAAAAAGATTGCTGGGGATTTCTGGAAAGACCTAAGGCTTTTGTCTTTTCAAACCTTGCAGAAATATGATGCATGTTTCACCCACCTAGACCAGGACTGTCACACACTCCACAGTCCAGTCTTGGTTGCAACAAGGTGACAGCACCAGAAAATTGGTCCATTACTTCTAATCTACAGTTCTGCTACAAATAAGCCAAACAATTTTGAGAAATTCTCATAATCCACAGAGATTTGGAAGGAGAGGAGGGAGCACAGTTAAACTCCAAAGGGGGCCACCAGCCCTGGACAGAGAACTGCAAGATTGAAGTGGATGAAAGAAAAGGTGTGGAGGAGGAAACATGGGACAATATGTGTACCCTGCAACCAAAAGGTTTTGAGAGTTTGGAGCACAGAAGAGTCAACTTTCAAGTGACGGACAGTCCCAGTAGGTGCCTTTGAGCTTTAGGCATCTTCTTCCGGAGTTGTGGTGAAGTTTGAAGGACAGGGGAAGAAAGGAAGAGCATGTATGACTCAGGGTGGAAAAATCAGATGAATTATATAGAGGGGCATACATCCAGCATGAAGACAGTGAAGAGTATCTGGAGGGCATATAAAGAAGAGATCAGAAAGAGTAAGTCTTGAGAGAGCATAAGTACTAGGGAAAGCACAAAGAACTGTTGAAGGATGCAACCCAGGGCAGTTTACAGGGCTCTAAGTACATAAAAACATACTTGGCTCCAAAATTTTCTAATCTGGAGATGGTTGGTGTCTGGGAGAGCTCTCTGGGGAAATACTGTATGTGCTTACCCTGTGTCCATACTTTCCCCCGGGCATTTTGCTTTTGCCCAGTGTTGGAGACAGAAGCTAGATGGACCTTTGGCCTGGCCCAGTGTGACTGCTCTTCTGTTCTTGTGCTGTGGTGTTGTGAAAGAGTTGGAGTCCTTGTGGTAAGTGTTGCGTTCTTAAGCAGAGGCTGCAGGACAAGCCGTGCTTATCACGGCGCCATTGCTGAGTCACACACAGAAGTCCTTGCTGACATTCCACGTTGCTTTGGGCTCAACATGCTGAACAGTTCGTGAGGAGAAGACTCTGTGTTTCCCAAAAACAACCAGGCTCTTCACCAAGATGGCTCTGACGTAGGTACAGCAAATTGCTGCTCGTGTTCCTGTCTCCTGCAGCCAGGCTGCTCCAGCTTCAGGCTATGGAAGGGTGGCAGCAGCAGCAGCTTTCTGGCTAACAGAACATGTTTTTTGGTTTAGCATCCAAGCTGTTGGGTTCCTGGGGACTGCCTGGAGAGCCTCTCTGGGATATTCCTCTCACCTCTACCCCACTTGAATCCAGCAGCCTCCACACTTCTGGCAGTTGCCTATGATGTATTTGTGAGGCTGCTTTTGTTCTCTGAGGGGATGAAGGTGGTGGTGGATCTCCCTGTTTCTCTCTTTGCTAGCATTTCAGCAGCTGGTGACAGGGGAGCTTTCTGAGCCTCTTTTCTGGATGTTTTGGCTGCCTTGCTCCTCCTCCGTGTCTTTGGCTTGGTAGTCCCAACTCTCTTGTGGTTGTAATTATCTCCCTGAGATGTGCTATCCTGTCTTGCCTATCATGACTATCATTACCAAGAGGGGTCTCCATTATTCCAAGAACACTGTGGCCCTTTAAAGGAAAAAGTAACTCCCAAGGACATGAAGGTATGTTCAGAATCTCTTGAGAGCTGCACTCATCTTTTTTCCTTTATGCTTTTCCTTGTTTATTCATTCCCATAGTGAGAATGACAATACCTTTTTTATTCTTTGTTTCTTTTTTTCCACAATATTTTGCCATACTCAAGTAGGAAGACACGAGGAATTTTTAGATTGGAAGAAGAGGAATTTGCTTCCAGAGTAAATGAGGGAAGGGTCAGAGTGTCAGGGCAATGTTTATACACATACACAGTAATTTCTTGCTCAGTGTATGCATACATATGCACGTGAACTACAAATGTTAACATTTTTTTCTAAGCTCTATGTTTTCCTCTGCAAAGCCCAGACCCCACTTAGGGGAGGTGCAAGCCTTGCCAATAACTGGATTCAATTTATAAGAAACTAGGTGGAAATAATGATGAGGAAATGAGAAAAATAAGCTTTTGATGAAATAATTAATGACTAGTTGTGACACAATCTCACAGCAGCAATCCAAGGCTCAGGGAGATCAGAGGAGCCCATCCACTGCCAGACAATGCTTACTATGCAAAGCCAAGCAGCCTCCTGTTTGCAATTTAAAATCATAACCATATACATGAGCTGCCTGCAGTTGGTGGCAGCTTGTTTGTTTAAAGCTCTCTCCTACCAAAGTAAGAGCCCTGCATCTGAAAGGGGACCCGAGCAGTGGGTTCCAGGCAGTTATGCAGCATGTCCAGCTCCAGGGCAGCCAAAGCCAGGAAATGAACATTTCAGCATGTGTGCATTATTCTTCCATCAAACCAAGAAGAGCTCTGCTGCTCACGGATCTGGTCCAAAAGACTGAAAGGAGTGATTCTTAGCTGGGGGTGTCTGGGCAAGGGGAGACTTCTGAAGAGCCTGCAAAAGGTGTGAAGGAAAAGCAAACCTTTTGTCAGCAGGCTCGCATTTGCTGTCACCAAGTCCTCACCCCCGTTGGCATTATTTTTATGAACTGACAAGTGGACAAAGGAGAAAAACACTTGGTCCAAAGTATTTTTTTCCAGAAGGCTCAATTCTGCCCTCAGAGATGATATTCCTTACGCCAGCCATGCTGAGCTGGGGGGTGGCAGTGGATTGGTTCAGCTGAGGAGTCACTCTTGAAGGAAATCTCCCTGTTGTCCCCACTCACCCAGCTCTGCTTGCATGGCAGTCTGGTCTCAGTGGGGCAGACTGGATTGTTCTGCCCAAAAGCAAATGGGCAGAGGCACTTCAGGAGTGAATCAAATGGGATGCAGCTGCTGGTAGGGGTGTTCAGTCCACATAGCCAAGCTCCAGATAGTCTGAAACCACCAAGATCACTGCAATGCAGGCACAAGAATGGCTACACCATGTAGTTTGAAGCACAATCTGCTTCTCCACAAGACATTACCTGTCATGCCAGCAGAGCCACTGCCACCATTCTTTGCTTAGCTCCTGGGGCAGAGGCTGTGGATGTGCAGACCCACCGTGGCCCTACTCAGCTCGGGGGGTGGCTCCTTTCACAGGGCTCTGCACATCCACCATCCCGAGCACATTACTGGGAGACAGTCCACTCCTAATCACTTCCAGAGGTCCTGTTTCCAGCTTGGTCAAGGCACTGCTGAGTCATTTTCATGCAGAATGAGTTATGGCTGTGTTTAAAACCTCTTTATTACCCTTCAGTAATCCAGAGCTCAATCTTACGTTTTTAATGTTGCTCCTCTAAAGGGCAGATTTATATGTAAAACACTTTACACTTTGGTTTCCTCCTAAATAATAACTAACGTTGTTCTTCTGAGTGCTTTATGACATTAGCTAACTAGTCCTGACAACACCCTGGTTTTGCATATGCACAGCAGAAAGCTTGGATGAGCTTCTTAAGTCTGGTGTTTTCAATTCTCAGCATTTTATTGTGAGTCTGGGGTGGGCTTTTTCTTCAAGTCTCAGCTCCTGGAAGCACACAATCACATGACTTTCTCACTTTTATTTTTAAATTTTTTTTAATAATAAATTTCTAATTCTTCCAGTTGCAGGAAAAAGCTTGAAAATGTGATCCAAAAGCATTGCAAGGTTCAGAAACCAGATGCCAAAGAAGAAGCCAAACTGTGTTGCCATTTTCAATATCTGAAGTTTTAAGGAAAGCTAAGTATAGTCTGGGTCCTAACCTGTGTTTTCTGAGTGTGGAAAGGCTCAGCAGTAAATAAAGCTTCACATTCCATAGAGGCAAAGGCAAATAGTCTTCAGGGATGCTAAAATTCTCCACCTCCACTCTGTTGCTTTCTTTTGTCTGATTCTCATACTGCATGTGCTTTGCTTTCCACATTGTGAGTAGTCACATTCCTCACAGTGGTAAAGAAAAACACACAAATAAATCTTGGCTGAAACTGAGCCGATTTTAAATCAAATCAAAATTTTATGAACAAGTGAGATCAAGGTTTTAAACTTTTCCATCTGCTAGTGTGCTTGTAGAGGGCAATGTGCAGCAGACCAGGGGATACAGTTCGTGGCTCTCAAGGCTACTGTAACACAACAACCATTACTGCTGCTGCTGCTTCTACTACTGCTAATAAAATAGAATTGTTAATTGTTAAGTAGACTTTGTGTTCATCTGCTTAGAAAGGTGGAAGAAAGCCTACAGCAAGATTTTCTTGTGCTGTGGCACTGCAAATCAGCTATTTCCACGTTGTAAAAGGAGCTTGACAACAAAAAATGAGCAACAAATTGATTTTATGTCATAGACTTGCTGTTTCTTCTACTTTGTTACTGGTTTTATACCAACACTTTTGATCTCTCCCATTATTTCCTGCTGGCACAGTTGCAGGTTGGAGACCGTAGCTGGCTGACTATGGGGCAGCAGTTGACATTTCTCTCACTGGTTTTCAGGCCCGTGTAATTCTTCCTTCTCTAAACGTACTATACATTCTACATGAGAATCTAATGTTATTTTAATTACTCTATGCATGTATTTATTCTTCAGCTATTAGAAAATCTCTGTTACACTTTAAAGTCCAGGACTCTCCGAAAGAAAATATTTCCTAGCCTGCTAGTTCTTAGTGATACAAGATTGTCTTGATACTTATTATAAAGCATACTTTTCTTCATTTTCTCCCATAGCTTCCAGACAAATATTTCTGTGACTCCCTGAACAAATCCCTCGTCCCTCCAAGTAGTTGCCTCCCTCTGACTTCCACTCAGCCAAACAATATTTTCTTCTCCTTTAAGCATTTTAATCATGCTTACTGCCTTTTAAACCATTCTCCCTGTTTGCCCACATGTTTACACTCCAAGCAGGAAGATGCAGAACCCAAAGAAGCAGCGGTTTCCACACTGTGGTGCACAGTTAATGTGTTAGCACACCTTCACATGTCAGACTGCCAGCAGAAGCCACAGAGGAGCTCCCCGTGCCAGCCACAGGGAGCTCTGCCATAATCTGCCTGTTGGAAGGGCTGATGGGAAGGTCAATTGCTCGCTTAAGTGCTGACCACAAACTCATTTAGCCAGGTTTTGTCTAGGAATCTGGGGATTCCTGTATTGCCATCTTCCTGGGACTGATTCTCTGCCCACTTCCCTTAGAATAAATCTGCATGAGTAAGGTTGCTTTAGTTTTGCAAATCTCTGGTTTTGTTCCACTTTGGGGTGCTCAATGCCAGACAACTCTTGCAGTCCATGCTATGGGCAAAGCAGAGCCAAACCAACGCACAGTGCTTCTGGCAGTCGCCTTCAGAAATACTGACAGGTAGCAAAAATGTAAGAGAACACCCACAGCACTTCAGGAAACTTTTCAAAGCACAGGAGCAGAGACATATTGGAAAGGGAAGAGCCTTAATGTGCAAGTAAAACTTAATGGCTGCTTCTAAAATGGCTTTGCAATGTTGACCTTGAGATAAACTCTGTTGGTTAGAGCATGGTGCTAATGATGCCAAGGATTTGATCCCCTTTACACCTGTCTCATTCACTTAAAAGTTGAACTTGATGATCCTTGTGGGTCCCTTCCAACTCAGAATATGATTCTATATTGAAATTTTACACTGAGGAAAGTGGCCAAGACTCCAGCTGAATAATTTGATTATATCAAACAAGGGAAATGCTATCAAGCCCACGACAACAACAAACAGGTCCTTCCTAGCAAGGAGCTGACTCCCTGCTGAATCCTTTCCTCTGCCCTTCCAGCTGTGACTGCTTCCCTGGCAAGAGGGAAAGAGCTGCTGTCAGGCTGAGCTGCAGAGCTGGCACTGCTACCTGGTGTCAGTGTGACAAGGTGCCTGGGCAGTGCTTTTGCAAAGTCAGCCCCCAAGCAGGAAGCAGGCTAACGTGTTTCTTGGACAATACATGGCAAGGAGGGAGGGAATTTATACAGGGATTGTATAACTACGCTAAGAGGTACAAGATGCATGGGCAGGCTGGCAAAGCAGGTGGTTTGTATGTACAAGGACAACAGGTAACTCAGGAGGGCAACGATTGCAGAAAGTGCCTTACATGGAAAAAGGACACAAGGGTCCCTGATTCAACTGGTTGTGCTCTCGTGTACCACTCCTTGGTAGGTTTGCCATGCAATTTTGGTTTGGTTCCCTCTCTCCAATCCTTCAGAGAGTGATTCTTGTTACGATGCTTTAACACACACCTTACAATATAATAACTCAAGAGAGTGGATTGAAAGATTGATGTTGCTGATTCTGCAACAGATGCATCAAGTGCCAAATGTGCTTTCAATAACTTCCTGCATCATGCTGAGGTAGTTGGTCAAAGGCATCTTAGTGAAAGACAAGCACAGCTCAGAGTCCTCCCTGGGCACGAGTTTGATCCACTCTTTCAGTGGTAGTTTGTTTCCATTTTGCAGCTTTGCTCCTCCACCAACTACTGAAGCAGCTTAAACTAGCTGCGCTCCAGCGTTCGGACATTGACCTGTGTTTTGCTTGTTTGTTTAGGGAAACTGCAGCATAACTGACCCAGAGTCAGGAGTTATAAACAAACTTTGACTGCAGAGTGTGTGTTTTGTTCAACTTTCACCTTGACACAAAGCCTTTGCTTTCTGGAGAAGCAGAGACACTCTGCAGAGTGCACACCAAATACTCTCGGGTAAAACAACAAGAAAAAGGTAGCAAAAGCCTCTATGGCATGCAGGACCTTTTGTCTTTTTTTAGTTGGTTGGTTGGTTTGGTTTGCATTTGTTGTCATTTTATTTTGTTTTGTTTTCTAAAATAGTGTGTGATTAACTTACAGCCACTCTATGTTAATGCACTTCAGTATTAGGCTGCTTCATGCCTTTATGATGTATAAAGCTGCTGTGAACAGATTGGCCTATGATCTCATTGATGTTACTGCAAATCCAGAGTAACCCACTCGAAAACAGCACTTACACTAAGTCTCCATCAAAGTCCCTAATAATTAATTTGTCCTATGGTAGATTTTTGTTCTTTATACATGAAAGTGCAAGTCATCTGATTTATTTGGAATTCTTTGCTAAGGCTGTAAATATTTAAATTCATCTAAATATTGTAGGGAATAAATTCTCTTTTATATACATTTTACTCTGAACAGAAAGATCTACATTGAAAATGTAATATAAAGCTTATAATCTCTAGTTTAAACTACTAAAAGGAGTCCAACTGAAGTTAGTAAAGAAAATAGTTATGGTATCAATTCTGTGGTCTGCTGCAAATAAGTGGCAACTGTAACTGACTGGCCAATATCAGTGTTAGGCAATGACCACCACCAGTTGTACAAAATTAGCAATAACTTTCAGAAATAAGTCTTTCAAGAACTTGTGGAGGCTTCTTATGACTTGGAGGAGCTCTCAGTGGGGAGATGTCTGCTTGGACAAAGTGACAAATCTTTAAAACTATATGTTTGCACCAGCAAATTCATTCAGAGACATTTTTCCTAAAGAGCTTCCCTGCAGGAGCGCTGTTATACATGCTCTAGCCTGAAACTTGAGCTGGCCAGAGAATGGAAATTGTGTTTCACAGACAATTTTGAGATTTTGAAATTTGTTTTCATTCCAATTCAAAACAAAACCTCAAAATGTTGAAATTCTCCACAAAGGAAAATTTCATAAAAATAAATAGTTTTGGCTTATTTAGACCATTATAACTTTAAAAAAATGCATGTATGTTATAAAATCTAAAAAACAAACTCAAAACCCTAAGCATTTTATTTTAAAAATTATTGGCATTCTTTTCTAAAAACTGGTAAAATAAGAGTTTCAAAAAGCATTTTAATTGTGACAGAGTGGCATTTTTGGAGGAAAGCTGCTCTATTAGATAATTCTCCATCTGAAGTTCATTAGAGTTCCTATTGCCACATCATCCAGACCTTTTTCTGTAATAGCAAAACTCTACAAACAGTCCAGTGCCAGAGCCATGGTCTGTAATGCTGCTGCCTGTGGGCTTCTTGTAGCACATTTGTGCTATGGCAAGACCTAGAAGGTCCACATGGGTGTCTTTCTCTTTGGCAAGGTGTGAGCAGGAAGGAAAGAGAGCAGGGCTCTCAAGGTGTGAGAGCAATGGCTTGCAGTTGCTCTTGCTGCCATCAAGCCCCCAAAACACAAGAAATCCTCTCCCTGGAAGGGGAGCCAGCAAATAAACCAGCACTCAGCATCAACACTGGCTCCTTCCATTGAAAGGAAATGATCCACACAAGGAAACTTGCCCCTTCTCTGTCACTAACAGGGCAAAGTCCGTAGCAAACCAACCCCAGGACACTTCAGTAGATATCAGTGCCAACAGCCTATATCCCACATCTCCAAAGGGACAGTGGTGACATGCTTCCAATGCCTCTGGTGAATTTTAGAAGACTTGTGCTCTTCCAAGGTTATCTAAACAGAAGAGAATATCATTTTTCATCCATGTCCAAGAGTGGACTATTTGACACAGTGAACAGATGGAAGATGTATTGCTAAGACTCCCCAAAGAGGAGCTTTAGGTAATACCATGAATGTTGGCCATGCTGCATTGCATCAGTACAGCAGCACATGAGAGAGGGGCAGTAGGGGCTGCTCTGTACTCAGAGCAAAGGCAGTAAGGGCAAGTGCACACCTGGACTGGCTGTCCCTCCACCTCTCCTTGGGGAACCCAAATGAAATGGATGAAGCTGAGAGACTTCTTGTGTGCTGCCACCTCTTTACTTCTGATAAGCAAGACACAGTTAGTGTGTGCTGCTAGCAATGACAGTGGCAAGGACTGGATGGCAAACCTGGTCACACAGGTCTAGTGAGATTCTTGCCCTGCATGCCGTGCCCAGAGAGGAGGAGCAGTGTTTGGTTCCCTACTATATGTACACAAAGCCAGAATGTTGTCTGCAAGTGGGACATTTGGGCTTGGAGTATAATTCTGGAATATGTTTTTCTCCTTGGGATATTTCTGAACTGCAGTCATCGTGCTTTCCACTAGAAAGTGACATGTACGAGCCTCCCTCTCTTGTTGAAAACTTGGTAGAATGTCTGTACAATATTATGGTCACCAAACTATGTCTAAACCTAATTGGTTGCATGTGGGGAGTGATTGCTTTAATATAAAGAACTGAACGCACAGAAGACCTTCCAGAGGTTGTGGAGAAGGTCAAAGAA
The DNA here is from genome assembly GCA_013399695.1 of Formicarius rufipectus. Lineage (NCBI taxonomy): Eukaryota > Metazoa > Chordata > Aves > Passeriformes > Formicariidae > Formicarius > Formicarius rufipectus. The sequence continues at coordinate 171,521 of VXAU01005288.1, read as the reverse complement.
GGTCAGAAAAAGGCCCAAATGTAGCTTCAGTGAGAGCAACTGTAAATTGTGATGCCTTCAGTGGAGGGGTTCTTGCCAGCTCCAGTCTGGAGCTGTGATCCTTCATCTGGAGCATGGATACAGCCTTGACAAGGACCTGTGTTTGGCAGCCGTGTCCATCCTCTCATGGAAGTATGATGGTCCAGGCAGCTGCATGGTTTCATCTTCATCTGGGGCCAATAATTCAGTGAAGAGCTCAAAATGCTTCAGTCCTCTGGGAAATAAAAATCTCTCTTGAGAAATTTATAAATTGAACGTCTTAAACAATGTCAGAAACTCCATAAAAGCGTCAGGAAAGAGACATCAACCTTTCTGGTAACACTGCCACCCTCCCATCTCCCAAAGGACCATAACCACTGCAGAGCTGTTACCATCACGTTGTGCCCACCCACACAGCCCCACTCGAAGGCCAGGAATTCACTGTATTGTAAAGAGGAACCACCACATTCAGTACCAAGTCCCCAGGGTGCAGAGTCCTCAGGGCCTTGCACAGGACCTCACTTACCTTCAGAGCCCACTAGCACATACCTGCATGGCACAGCCCCACCAGTGCTGATCCATCAGGCGTAGATCCTTCTGGGAATAACTCAATGGAATATTGGTAGAATATTTGCATTGAGGTGACACGGGTCTCTAGGCAAAAATAAAAGCCATGAACTTACTTTTCCGTCAGCTATTTGTATCAGCTGTTCTTTGTTCATCTCAAAGCATATAAAACAGCTCTGCTTAGTGTTCAGAAGCAGTGAGTGTCACTCAGTCTGGAGCAAGGATGGTTTTGGTGTTTCAATGCAGACCTCCAGCCAATGTCATGAAGCAGAGCAAAACCTCAGCCCCCGGTGGGAGCAGAGCCAGGAGAGGCTGCACCCTCAGCTCAGCTGCACATCACCTGGCCAAGGGCTTATACAGGATCCAGTAAGCTTTTACAAGGCTCAATCTGTGCAATGAGACCAAGACAGAGCTTATTAGACATTATCATTGAGCACACACAAGGCAAAGGATGAATTCCAGCACTTGGGCTTGGTCTTCTTTTAAATCTTTGCCACCATAGCTGTGATGGTCAGGAAGAGAAAGGCAGTGCACCTCTAAGCAACACAGCAGTGCTGGCAAGAAGCCTTGTGTGAATAGCCAAGTCTCCTCCTTTGTGTTGTGCACCCCTGTAGCACTCTGGGGGTGATCACACAGGACCCTCTCCAGCACGGCTGGCTGAATCTGTCCTTTCCAGATTGGTGTCTTCAAGCTTCCAGGGTGTCCCTACCCAAGACAAGACAAGGAGGAAGGTCCGCACTGAAAACTGTAGTGACACCAGGCACCTTCACAAGGGAACTTGCCTGCATCTCTGCTCCAGCCTTGCCAAGTCCCCAGTGAGGCTGCAAAGAAGCAAGGGCAAAGAGCAAAAGCATAATCTTGGCAGATGTCAGGTTTGATCTGCACCAGTTTTCCAAATGGTTTTAGGGCTCTTCCTGTCCATATAAAGGGCTCTGTGCCTTGCCCTGGAGAGTTTAAGACTGGCCATCCCTGCTGAGCTCTGGATGAATTATCCTATTCTAATACACGCACAAGGAACTCCTGAGATATGCCTAAACACAAGCCCTGTAATTATGGTGCATGTGTTAGCAAATTAGAGCAAACTGAGCTCAAGTGCCATACCAAGGTATTAGATGACACTGCATTACACGCTGCCTGGTCAGAGAGGGCACTGCCACAAAGTGAAAAGCTTGGCAGCATGTGAGGAGGGCAGCTGGCTGGTCTCAGTGTATGCCACCCTGCCCAAAGCCCCTGAAGGTTCAGGGAGATAAAGGTTGGGTGGACTTGGGTCATTTAAGCACAAGCACTCCTGACAGAAAGCATGAGCACATTCTAAAACCTTTTATTTCCTTAAATAACAGTGTGTATTTAGGCACCTGTAAAAGTGCTATGCCTACTTGGCACTCACCAGCCTGCCACGGCTCATTAAGGGCCTACCTGGACTCCTGGCAGAGGCCAGGACTGGTGTGGAGCACTCCAGAAATTCCTCTCTAGCTCCAGTTCTGTTTGTTTTATCACCTTTGCAGAGCAAGTCATCTAAAAGTCACTTTCTGAAGGGCCCCATATTAAAAACCACCAAACACTCCATGGTGCTAAGTGGTGACTCAAACCAGTATTAATTTCCTCCAGGATGCTTGGGGAGGTTGAGGCTCCGTGACTGGAGTGTCCCTGTGACCTGTGCTTGTGACTTTGAATGGCTTTGACCTTCTCAGCACAGGGCAGAGGTGCCAGTGCCTCCAAAGTGCTGGGAGAGAAGTCCATTATGAACAGAATCCATGAATTTGTCGGGCCTTTTTTAAATTAGCATTTCATTAATTAGCAAATGAGTGCCATGATTAGCTTGATTAGCACTAGAAAGGAGGGCGAGGTGTGGGTTATTGGGGAGTCTGCTCTGGTTTGAGTGGGGAGCTGCTGTCCTGCAGGGCTGGAAGCTGCAGCTCAGGGCTCCCACAGGGCTGGCCAGGATGAGTGGGCAGGCTGAGGCTGTCTCTGCAGAAGGTAGAGACTCACTCTCATCAAATCCTCAAAAGCAGAGCCTTCCAGGCTGCCAGCCCTTTGCTACGAGCAGGGAGGACATGATGGATTGGTGTTCCTATAGAGCATTTTGAGGAGGCTGGCAGGAACTCGCTGGGAACAGCAGACCATTGCTCTTTAGGGTGGGGCTACAGGAGCCCTCACAGATGGGCAAGGACAGGCACCTTCAGAGGCTGTCACAGCAGCTGCAACGTGCCCCAGGGACAGTCATGCTCCCCAGCTTCCACCTGCTGCCATCAACCCCTGCATCCAGCCTGTCTGTGTCCCTGGCACAACCACCAGGGTGCCCCTAACTCTCAGGGGAGACATTTAAATTCGAATTGTCACGCTGCCTGATTGGAAAAGAGGCTGAAATCTCTACACAGGAGCTTGGACACATGCCATCCAAAGTGTGACCCCTGCCCTGTGTGCCAGGGTGCTCTGGGAACCAAGCAAGGGAGCTGAGCACTCAGCTGGCACCTTGGTGCTGCTGCCCATGGGGTGGCCCAGGCCTCTCCCAGAGGTGCAGCTCCTCCAGAGACACTGAATCAAGTCAACTCCTACTGAGCAAGTTTTACTGCTTTCATCACAAAATCTTAGCACAGCTAAGAGCTGTTCAGCTGATGCTTCACATATCTCATGGGCTGCTACAAAGTCCAGTTAAATTAAGAAATTGTGAGCTTAAGTGCAGAGGAAGCAGCAATTACCTATCTATTGTCTGATTTCTGCTCTTTTTTTCTGCAGCAGGCATGACTCCTTGACATTAGGCCTATGGAGTCTACCAGTTAATAGTAGTTTTAAATGGTCAAGAGGTTACAGCAGTGAGGAATGTTAGTAAAAAATGTCTCAGTGGAGTTTAAACAACCAGTATTTTAGGCAGGGCTTGGTGGGTTACTGTCCCTGCACAAACAACTAGAATGTGAGAGTCTGGGCTGGGAAATACTTAAACTGTTTGGAAAAACTTGTTTTGTGCAGCTTGAGAGTGTCCCTGGAGGCTGTGGCCCGATGCCATGACTCCTGGTAAAGGCTGGGCTGCAGTAACAATGAAGCTTTTATGGGGAAGCTGGAGTACAATCAGAAACTTTTTGGTCCCAAGGGATTATGGGGAGGGGAGTTCCTGGGTTCAAGATGTCTGGCACAGTATTCACATCTCCACCAGGATTTGGGGGTGTTCTATGGCATGCAAGGTATGCAAATTGCTAAATGTGTTTTCAATTCTGCTGTGTTGGGCTGTCTTTGTTGGGTGATCATTTTCTCTTCAGTGCAGCCAGAAGACAAGATGGGTTCATAGCACGAGAGAAGTGTATTTGTCTCACAAGCAGCACTGACCTATGAAGAGCTTGTCTCCCTGATTCTCCAGCATGCTCCTGTCTGAGTGGCTGCAGGCTACTCACTGATCATCTTTCCCTGGCACAAAGTTTCCTGAACTGAAAGGCACCTTTGATGGACCTCCTTGCCAGAGTGCTCAGAAGAGTGCACATAGACTCTCATTCCTTATTGCTATGGCTTGACCTTCCTCATTGGCATGCTGAACATTCCAGATGTCAGCAAGAGGTCCAGCAAGTCACCGGGGTCTCCTCTCTGTCAGTGCTAAAGCACCAACACCAATTTTCTTCCAAGGCATCACACTGCTGCTAATTAATTTGAGGCCTTTGTTACAGGGCAGAAGGCATGTCCTGCTCGACACAGACTTGCATTACTAATGGTGATAGTTGCTAGAAAAAGCAGGGCAAGGTGGACCCTAAAAGGAAAGGAGAAGATAAGGGATTGCTCCCTGAGGGCTGAACTAACACTGCTACCACACATCCATTCCAGCATTGGGTTTGGGAACATTAAATCTGACCCAATGCCCATTGAAATCAGTGAAAAGATTCCTCCAGATCTCAGTGGACTTGGAAGGGATCATCCAGAGGCTGAGGTAGCCCAGCACACACATGAGCAGTGAGGTCCCCTGGGAGCAGCGAGGGGGGTTGGTCATGCCCTGTGCCCAGCACATGCCCCACACCTGCCAGGGCAGCACAGGGCTGGGCAAACCCTTGTTCACCTGGGCAAAGGAAATGAGCCTGGGAGTGGAAAGCTAGGTAGCAAATCTCCCTTTTTTTTTGTTTTTGTTTTTTTTTTTTAAGATTACAGAAATGTAAGTACCAAGCTGAGATTGCCCAAAGATTGTGGGATTCAAGGCTTTTATTGCTGCTCTCTTTCCTTTCCCTGGACTCTCAAGGAGGTGAACCAGTGACAAGGAGGCTGGCTGCTTGATGGGGTTCCCCTGCCTAAGCCCCTTTATCCCCATTTTGTGCATCTTCCCTCATCATTTGCTGAGGTTTAACCTCGGGCTTGCTTCCAGTTTGGAAATGCAGAATGGCCTTTAATGACAGCAGCACAAACAAAACCCTATAAAGGCAGGATTTGTGATTTACATGGGGTTAATTACCACAACAAGCATGTTTATTCACTTCTCTAATAAATCCTTTAGACAGGAACAAGTACTAGCTTGACCAGATTCATCTGTGCATGCGTTTTTCTTGTAGCCATTTTTGCAAATCTGTGTGAGTAGGATAGAAAGAGACAAAGTATCTCCAATTATTTAGGCGATAACTCATGAGCTGTGTGCTTTTCTGCCTGAAATGGCGTTTACTTCAGATCTGGTACAAAATAAACTTTATCATTACTTTTGTTGTCCTTTTTTTTTCTTTTTTTTTTTAAGGAAATGAGTAAATCATAAATCTGTATTAAGTATAGCAGTGCCACAGGAAGAATGTGAGGTCTATGTTTGCCTCTACTACACCAGTAAGACCTGGTCATTATATTCATGAGATTAAAAACCTGCAGTGACAGGTGCTGGTAAGAAGATGTGCTTCTGTGAGGGTCCTACAAAAAAAAAGTCCACAATTTGCTTAAATATTAATGATGATGACGAATTGAAGATTCAAATTGAATTAGTACCTTGATTTCATCAAGGTGATTTACAGAAGAGGCAACTGATGCAGTGAGGTGACCAGTGGCCTCTGGTTTTTGGTGATGGATCACTTGAATGTCTCCATGGGGACCAATGTTATTAAACACTGCCTCCAATTCAGTTGCATTCTGATATATACAGGTGGCAAATAGGTTTTCTTCAGCTGTTGATCCGGCTTAGCTTTAGCCACCTTCTAGGCTTTCAGTGGCCACATGTGTAGAGCTGACTGCAGTGTCCCTGATTTCCTGGGAAAGTATTTGCAGTGGCTCAGCATTGCCCCAGATGGGTCCCCCCTGCCATTCCTCAGGAAGCTGTTTCAGACAGAACATTCCATACAATGCAGAAGATTCTGTCACCTTCCCTGGGAGGAAGCAGTTTGTGCTAATGTGCAAAGGTAACATGAGACAAGGCAAGCTCTTTCCTTCAGAACACACATTGTGCCATTGATGTACACAGTACAGTAAATAGAAAAAAAAAAACAAAGAATCCACTGTGGTATTTACCCTCACCACAAATGCATTAGCAAAATAGGATTATTTGCAATCCAATAAAATAGTTCTGCTTTTAGGCAGAAACCCTGGGTGTTCAGTGAAGTGTGCTCCTCAACTTTTCTTACCATTTATCAACCCAACACATTCCTCCCCAATTTTTTTTATGCCTTCCATTAATAGTTAAGAAAAACCTAGGGAAAACAAACACTCTATTCCTGATTGTTTATTCACCAGTCTCTTAGGAACCATAATTACGTCTCCCAGGAATTGTGTGTTTTATCATACTGTATATCTTAAAGAGCCACTTTAGGTAAAATAACAAGGAGTGCCTTATGAAGGAAAATTGGATTCATTTTAAGACTTTTTTAACCCTCCAAAGAATGGTTCTTTGTTTACTTCTTTAGTGCATGTGGCAACTTGCCCAAGTAAATACTACGCTGCATAAATACCAGAGATTGGTATTTATGATATTACATAAACATACTCTGAATAATGACTCATTGTAGCAGTGAAGAAGAACACGAGCAACATATATTGCAGTCAACTCTCTATTCCTCATCACAGCATGAAGTGGCACTGAGGCCTTGTGGTATAAAATGACACTGAGAATGCAGAGGAAAAGTCCTATAGCATCATTTAGCACATCTGAGTTTACTAAACAAAACAGGAAACAACCAAAACAGGAACGTGATGAGGGTAAGAAACACAGCAGGTTAGTCATCCATGTGCAATGGGGGAGGAACCAGTGGTTAGGTACATTTTGGGGTTGATTAACAAAAGTTTTATCATTCTTTAAACTAAAACCTCATCAAGTACCTTCATACTGATGTTACAGAAAGGAGATGAGCCCTGGGTTCATGCTCCTGACCTGCAGTAATCCAACACTGCTTATGGCAATAGGATGTTGATAGCAGTTTTTCACTCATGGAGCCACATTTTCAAATGGTTTTATTTCTCAGAGTCTTAGTTCATCCAGCTGTAGTTTTATTAAACATTTACCTGCACTTCAGCAAAATTCAGTGTGTGCAAGGGTTTGTGGGAACAAACATGTCCCTGTGCCACACTTTGCATTCTTGCCAAATGATGTGGCTCCCCTGCTGCATGGGCTTCAGACCTGAGAAATCAGAACCCCAAAGGGAAGATGTGTATGCCAAGCCCTCTCTTTTAAAGGCAGTGGTTTAATAACAAACTTCATTTTTCAAATCTATGGTTGCCTCATCCAAAAGCAAAAAATCCCCACTCCAAACAGTCAAAGCTGAGTATTTGACTCTCGTCTTTGAAAAGGATGATAAAAATTGCTACCTATAATAATGAACTAACCTAAAAGCATGTTTGGTTTTTTTTTTCCTCCATTCTTGAAGCAGGCACAATATTTCAGGAACAGCAGAGAAACCCCAAAAGCTGAGCATATCAACAAAGTGGGTGGTTGATCCTCCCAAAATGCAGAAGTTTGGGGGTGTGCTATGCTTGGAGCACCCTACTGCATGAATGCAGGTTTGCACGTTGTGGCAGAAGGGGGGGCTCCTTGTGTTTGCTGTGGTTTATCATCAACAAAAGACTTTTCCTCCCTGTGTGTGAATAAAGGGATGAATTGAGGAATAACCCCCTGAGAAGACAGCATTGGGTGTTCCCACTGGCCTAGCAAAGGTCATGGGCTTATGGAAACCTCTGCATTACTGTATGATTAGTAGCTGTTTATTTTGATTATTAAACTGTACCTTATTCCTTTAATTTTTTTCCTGGTTTTACTCCCTTAGTCAAACCCACTGGGTTTAAGCAGAGCTGTGTTTTGATGTTGTCCAGGATGCCACGTGCTGTTCCATCTCATACACGAGGTCCTACCAGATGAGTGGAGCACTCACCGAAATTTTTTTCCCTTGTGATTCACGAGGTTTCATGAGGTTTAGCTCTATGCAGAACTGTACTGAATTCAATTAAGTAATTTTAGATTTTTTTTCTGTCTACAAACATCTAGATATGTGAAGATAACTGTCTTTGTATGATATAAAGTAGGGGGTGACAGAGATGGTGGGGAATAGAAAGCTGGTGGTCTGCAAGGAGCAAAGTTTAGAGGATGTGTCCTGGACCAGGAGCTGAATGCATGGCAATAGCTGTGCTAGCAAGTCTGGGAATGGCTGTGCAGCCCTCTGTGCCACTCTGGAGGACAGAGGATTTATGCCTGGGCCACTTTCAGACAGCTGCCTGGAGCACTGCAGGTTTGTCCTCATTTCCTATTTTCCCAGAAGAAAATGGAGCAGTAATGTATACCAGCAAGGCTGAGAATAATATGGGAAAATTTCAAATTCAGTCACAGTTCTGTTTTTAAATCAGCAGCACTGCTCAAAGCCCCTAGTTTTATGGTGTTTGATGCTCTTCAAACATGTACTTGGATATCATGCCAAGACTTCCCTCCTTTGTTTGGATTTTGAAGCCATGTCTCACTACCAGGTATCTCAAAAACATATTGAGACCTGTCCCAGGTAACTTTAATCTGAATTCTTTCCACATGTTGCTTGGGGTCTTCTATTCTCAGTTCCTGGGAGATGAGATGGCAGACTGAGGTCAGGTCCAGATCTTGATAACAAGCAAGCTCCATCCAAGCCCTACGGAATGGTTTTGACTCAGGCCCAGGGTTACTAGAAAATATCAAAGGAGACAGAAAGAAATAGCTCAGTCAGCTTTGGGAGGTTATTCCTCCTGTCTGTTAAAAGGAATAAATATATGGGTTTTACAAATTTGCCTGAGAAGCTGCTTGCCCTCCCAGTCAGCCATGCCATAGCCATGTGCCTGTCTGACAAGGGCACAGTTTGCAGGTTTAAACTTCCTTTTTCAGTCCAGTTCATTGGAAGGAACTATGAGTCACCAGTCTTCTCTCTAATGCACTGGACTGCTCGGCATAAAAGCATTAATACACTTAGCATAAGCACGAGGATCACAGTAACAAAGAAAGATAACACTGTTTAAGTAGTTAAGTTGGCTATTTATTCATTTAAATGTATGTGGATCAAGATGTGATCTAAAGCAGCTGCCAAACTTCTGATTAGTTTGTAACTTTTATTCTGCCCTGTCTCATTCTTTTGTTTAGCACAAAAGGATGCAGACAGCATTTCACTGACAACTGCTTAGGAAATGCAGCCCTCTGTAGCACCTACTGAAGAAGAGAACAGGCAAGAGGCTGCATTTCATTACTTCTGCATGAGTAAACGGCACACTCATGACCTCAGCACTCACTGTACCTGCAGAAATGCACAACAAAAATACCGTTCTAGTCAAAATGTACCTATGTGGGCCCAGTCCACAGGCAGGAGTTACAAGTCCTTTTTGGTTTTGCCCTTTCCAGAAGTTCAGCTGCCTAAAAAAAGGCCATTAGGTTTTGGCTCCTTCCCCCAACTCTTGCTGCACAAGTGAGTGGCCTTGTGACTGCAGAACATAGAGGAGGATGAGGCAAACTCAGCACATACCATTCACAGGAATGGCTTAGAAGAGGGTTTTATAACTCAAAGATGGGATGGTGGCCCCTCAGTGGTGCTGCTTCCTCCTACCACTTGCCCACATGTGCCAACGAAGTAAACTCTCCATTCCACTCATGGCTGTTTATACAACAACTGGCATTTTTCAGACATATTTTCAGGTATTTTTTCAAAGACTTTTCTATTATTTTATTTTGAATGCAAAACAATAAATAAATCTGTAAACCAGAGATGGACAAGTGATAATCAAAGTTGCCTGACAGGCTGAAAGTTGACATCCAGTTACCAAAGCAAGAGACTCCTCTATTTTCTGGGCCAGTTCAGCATCAGATTTTTGGGGCCCCAAAAAACATAACTGCTGTGCAAAAGAAGATGTATGGCCCCTGCATCTCAGCTATCTGAGGGGTAAGAATGGTTCATATTACTGATTTTCTACTACACAGATAATGTTTGTTCAAAAAATGTTTTAAGATTGTCAGGTCAAAGGGATGTATGGACCACACTCACAAATATATCATTGGAAGACACATAGATATCTTCACATAGCTATAGATGTATGGAGACAGAAAAAAAAATCTAAAATTATTTAATTGAATTCTGTACAGTCCTGCATAGGGCTAAACCTCATTAAAACCAAAAATTGCATTTTAATTCTACAGTTCAGTAAATCACCAGCACGCCACACTCTGCCAGCATTGCAGTGTTACCTGAGCAGCTGAGAAACACCCCAGACAGAAAGCGGTGGCTACAGGTGAAGTGCTGGCAAGTCAGATGGCCCAGAGGTTGGACACTGTGCACATACAAACATGGATCCTTCCCCAGACACACGGGAACCCCATCCTTCTTGCCCCCTGTCTTTGGAGTCAGAAGGCAGGAGCATCACCATTCTTGCCACCTGAGAGCAAGGAGGGGCAGGGAGGGCACGGGTCACAGTCAGGTTTTGCAGTGGCATCACCCCGTTGTCACTGCCCCGTTCCAGCCGGGACAGGAGCCACAGGAACACAAGCACTTTCTGGTTGGCCCCTTGCATTCAGCAGTCCGAGGAGCCTCATCCCCATCAGCTCACTTAGAACTCTTGGCCTTGGCTTTGCATCTCTGTGGGCTCTTGGCTTCTTTTCTTCCAGCAGATATCTGCCTGGCTGTAGGGAGCAAAGTATCTCAGACTGACTGCAGGTGAAATAAAAATGCACAAGAGAAGCTCACTGAGAAAATGCAGACTGATGACTGTGTGGTCTGTTGTGTGTCACTTTTCCTGGCATTCCTTCTAACTGCTGGGTTGTGGTAGGATTGTGTTCTTGAATTTCTAAATAGAAATAGGCTGAAAAAAACTACTTTTCCACCCAATGCTGTGCAGCCTCTCCTTTCATATGCAGATATCTGTATGTATATACATTTTAGCATAAGACCCTTACCCTAAAAGCAAATGAATGTGTATTTTCCCACTCCACAGAAGCTTCTGTTTCTTTGCACCAGTAAGGATTTGCTCCATCTCTATGATGCAACTCACCTGTCCAACTTCAATCCATGGTGAGCAATTTACTGCAGAGTCTCTGAAGGAAAGCTCAGTACCAGGCAGAAGGTACTTGGCTACTCAGTAGCTCTACAAGGGATGTGGTATCAGAGATGTCTAAGAGCAGACACAGATAATAAACTGGATAATAAACTACAATGACATCCTGAATAGCTGATACAGTTGATGTTGCTGAAAATACCAGAACCTACAGCCTTTGCACAGCTGTACTCAGTAGTTAGATGCTACACCATGCAATGCCACAAATATCAGTGCATTTAATGATAACATATTTAGTGTACTTAGGTGTACTATCCACAGAATATTTCCTATAAAACTGATAATTTAGAAGAGTTTAGCTTAGGAAATAAACCAACAAACCTCAGTACTCTTGTCAGATACCTCCAAGTGAATCACTAGTCATTTCTGCTCACAGAAGAGGTCAACTGATTATTTCTTATCAGCAAATGCTCCAAACTGAACCTGTGATCTGAAGAAAACAGGCAGTGCTCTCTCTTCATTTGCATCAGTGTGCTAAGAAAGATTCTGCAATTGGATCTTATCTAACAGGATGATTAATTGCATTGCTGCACGAGTGTAAATAGAATTCAGGTCCATTTCCCATGCCTGCATTTGGCTCCACAGGAGTTTTTACTACTTTACTTCTGTAACCTTAACTATCTTTTTTTTAAAATAAAACTGAGATCACCCTCATTGATGATATTGTATGAGTCAGAGACGTGTCAGAGACTAGAAGGGTGATAGCTGTTCTGCAACCACAGGCATCCAGCTGGTATTATTTATGTACCATCGCCAGTGGAACATGCTCAGACTTGAAGGACTGGTGCTGACCTTCTCTTGCTAATCATTTATACACTCCTTGTTTTGAGTGCTCCACCTTAAGGTTTCTCATGACTCACTTTCTCTCTGCAGTGAACAAATAAATCCTGAAGGGCACTGTACACTTCCAAGTGTGTAACCTGCCCCTACAGACTCGCCTGGTTGTCCACAGCAGAAGCTCTCCAGGCAGCAGAGCTATTTATTGTGGTGTGACCTCAGAGCCACAGGACTTTGAGAGCTGAGAGGATGGTGGTGTTCAGGTTGTTTTAGGCTTCTCCTGGCAAATGTCAACCCAACAGTCTCACAGGTGCTATGAGGAAGGGAAAAAGTTCCTCTGCTTTCTGGAGATAGGGAAGTCAGACATTTATAGTTCACCCTCCAGAGAGGGAACAAATGCTCAGATAAATACCTTGATCATAGTCAAAGGCTTATTGAAGCAAAATGAAATGAGATTATATCCCATAGAGATGTGCATATATAAGACATAAATAATATTTATAATATAATATATATTCTGTTATTGTTATTCACAGTTCTACCTTGGCTATACATTATACATTGGGTTGGTATGTATGTACACCCATATATACATGTGTGTGTGTATATATATATGTATATATGCCTCTGTTTGTGTGTGCATTTATAAACATACATTTTTAAACCATTTTTGTTCACTGCACATGGCTGAAAACTCTTAAGGTGACTCACTGAATGGGCACTGGCAGATATTTTTTGTGTCTGAAGGGAACAATACATTGAGGAGACCTACCTCTGTGTTGTTCAGAGCAAAAGACCTCATGCAGGACATTCAGCTGCCAAGGATGCTGCTGGTTGCTCTTATCCTCTCTGTAGTGACTGGTCCATCTGTTGAGTGGGACCTCTGTCATGCTAGTGCTGACATCCCCACTTCCCCTGCACTGCTTTGGGAAGAAATGGGCAGTAAGTACTTGTAAATGTTGAGAACATACAAAGAATGTACAAGGGTGAATATTCATGAATAGAATATAATGGAATATGGCAATCATGGAAAAGCACCAATATTGGCATTAATGAGACATGCAGCAGTTCACAAACAAGACACTGAGCTTGAGAAACCTAGTGGAAGCAGAGGTGGGAGGAGTGGACATAGGTACAGGAGGGTGCTGGGAGAGTCTGCCCTGCCTTTGTCCTTCCCTTGTGCAGCTGTTCCTCAGGAGGAATTGCAGGGAAGTAGGATGGGTGGGAGGAATTCCCAGCTGAAGGCTCTCTCCAAAGAGAGAACTTATCTGCCTGGAGAGGGGTTAGCTTGGCCGTGAGGTCAGAGGTAGAGGGAAGGGAGGAATATCTTTTGGCTCATGTTCAGCAGGGGCTGTGGGGCTGGAGCATAATTGTAGGGGCTTGCAATAGGCCAGAGTGGGTGGGGGACACATCAAAATGTCGTTAGAGAGAAGGAGGGAGATGTGATCTAACATGCTAAAAGCACTGCTGCCCTCATGGCCCCTGGCTGAGGCACATCTAATGGGATGGAGCTTCACCACTGCAGTCACAAGGGAGCAATGATAGAAGTAGGGCACTATGGGTTGGTCCAGTGTGAGGGAGTAACTTCAACTGCAGGGCCGTGATGCAGAGGAGGATGTGGTTCTCTTAATTCCCTCCCCGTGTCCCACTGTTTCCTTTCCAGGCACATGCAAAATCTTCCTCTGCCCCTCCCAGCTCAGCTTTTCTCCTCTCTTTGGCTTTTTGTCCTTTCCCTGTTGTTAGAGCCAGGCTCACCAATGCAGTAGGGACTTTCCCATATTGAGTCAAATTAGCTTTCTTTTGGCTATTTCTCCCTATCTGGGACCCATATGTGGAGTAAAACAATTGGAAATGGGGATAGTTCATAACTTTGGCATGGGGCAGCAGGAGGCAGGGCCAGAAAAGGGTTCTTCAGAAAAGGTTGTATTTCACAGCTGTGCCCCTTGGTTGAGCTAGGCAGACTCATTTCCATGAATTTAGAGAGCTTGATCACACCAAAAGCTGCACATTGGAGCCCAGGCTATGGGTCTGCTCCCGATCAGACAGGAAGGTGCTAGCAAGGTCTGGGAGTCAGGAGCACACAGGCAGATCATGCCTGCCCAGGATATAAAGGACATGACCTGTCCTGCCAGGGGCTTTTAGAACCAAACTCTCCCTGGCTTCAGAGGATGCTTTACATGTGTGTAAGGACCAGTGGCAAGGTCAGGGCTGGATTGCTTCACATCATCAAAATATGAATTCATACGTTCATCCTAGAGCAAGGCTTGTGCAACAAAATTTAATGGAGTAACATAAAAGCTGGGAACCAGGATGGACTTCAGTGTCACTGCAGAAAATACACCAACAGCCTCACAGGAAAGAAATACACAGATTAACGCAGTCAGATTAATCAGAGATTTTTCTCTTTACCAGAGACATGACCTTAAGGCTTTCCTTTGCGTGCTAAAGATGCCACCTTTGACACTGAGAGGTGCAGTGAAGTAGAACTGCATCTTTTAGTGGAAGTTCCCAGGTGATCTGCCAGTGCTCTGCAAACAGATAAATTTATGGTCTTTCAGGTACAAACAGGTATGATTTGTGGTCCAGAGGAGGATGTGACCCTTTCCATTTATTCTCCCCGTCCTTTTCTAAGCCTTCCAAAGCACACATGAACATGGCCCAGCAATGTAATCTTCCCAGCTCTGGTAAACAATATTTTATTTGAGTACTTTCACCAAAAATTAGTGAAATCCCCAAAATCCCAGGCTATTAATCATTCTGCAAAATACCAGGTTAGCTTCACTGGTGTAACTCAAGTCCACTAACTGTAAGCCTTATTCCCATTTCTGCTGACAAGTCTATGCTCTCTTGTTGCTCACACTAGTTTAAAACTCTGTAAACACTGAACAGTCTGTGAGCTGGGAAAATTCCTCTCTCCAAACTGGAAATGTATTTTCCCATACTGATTCCTGCACCGAAGTAATCAGTGTTCACCCTGGGAATGGACCTGATTCGAAGTTCTTGTCCTGTGCTGAAAAAAATACACCTCTCCAGACAGATGAGGACAGCCCTGACCTGGCTTTGCTCTTTCTCTCTCTCTGATGTTTGGATGTGTGCTGGCCCCACACATTACACAGCACCTGAGCTGGCCCTGTGCTCACAGAAAGACCAGGCAACTGGAGCACAACATTTATCAGGAACGTCCTTGACAGTGAACATGATGACTGCTCTGTGGGCTTGGGGTACACGTGATGATATGACCACGCTCATGTGTGCAAAGCCTGCTGCCATCCTGCTCACAATATATGAAAAATAATAAATTAATGCCACATCGTGTCCAGGGTGTGATGGAATGGATGTGGAAAATGCCATGATTTATAATAAAGCAGCGATTTATAGCCCTGTTCTTCTGACTGTTTTCTGTCAGCTAGCTCGGAGAGAGGAATTTGTGGCATTTGTGTTGGGCCCACAGTTCACAGCACTATTGCTCAGGGGCTGTAAACAGGGTGAGTTGGGCTACTATCTAGGTTTTTTACCTGTAGTAATCATATAAAACCTCTGTGACCCAAGGAGGGAGGGAGATGCAGAAACTGATGCATGCACAATAATATTTATGAAATCCTGTGCATAGTTATTTCCCTCCCTGCCTGGTAAGGTGGTATGGTTCTGTTTGCTTCCTCCATTCAAGGGTCTTAAGATACCTCCTAGAGCAAACTGGTGGGGGGGAGCAATGTTTTTAATGCATTAACTGTTTGACAAACAAACATATACAAATAAACAAACATATATGGGGGCACAAAGATCAGTTTCCATTCTAAAGTAATCTGCAACAGAAGCAGCAATTTCCAGTGGCAAATATGGGCTAAGTGTTGCTGTGAGTTCAGGTAACCAGTGCCATGTGCTTTGCAGTGCCAGTGTCCCACTGCTGCTCCGGCGAGGCAGGCTGAGGCACTGGGAGGTGGTTTGGCTTTCCTGAGCCCAAATCCAGTGCTCCCAGCCTTGGCTAAGTCCATAAAATCACATTTTCCTTCCTGTGGCCAGTGTTGCCTCAGCAATAGTTTTGATTGCTCTCATATAAAGGCTTTTTTTATTCTTAGAGATGTTAATGTTGGCATATAGATGTTTTCAGCGTTCTCCAGAAAATTTAAGTTTCTCTGAGAAGGGAATTAAGCAAGGAAGACTTACTACAGTTCTAAAAATCTATCACTTCAATGCTCATCCCCAAAGGAATGCTTTGTGATCCAAAGTATCATTGCCTGTCGTTGCATTGGCAATTCTTCCTTAGTCAAAGTTTTTCCAAGTTTCTTCCAAGGATATTGACACAGATACAATCATCAGTTAATACATCCAGTGAGATAAAACTTGCTTCTAAAAATGGGCTGACTGAAAGGGACATCAAGTTATTTATCTGGCATTTTGAGTGGTATTTTTTTAAACATTAATAATTAACCAGGT
Organism: Formicarius rufipectus; assembly: GCA_013399695.1. Lineage (NCBI taxonomy): Eukaryota > Metazoa > Chordata > Aves > Passeriformes > Formicariidae > Formicarius > Formicarius rufipectus. Next base: position 155,246 of record VXAU01005288.1, on the reverse strand, counting down.
TATTGGTTTTGTCTCCCCTCCAGTAACAAGGACAAAATTTGGAACTGCTTCATGCTGGTCTTGGGAGAACAAGAACAGGATGTCTTGTTGTCTGTGCAGGATTCATTCATTCATTCTAAATGGATTTTTATTTCCAGGCAACATCTTTATCTGGCTGTTTGCCCCGCTGTCTCCATGGCTGTATGTTGCTAATCTAGAGATGATTTGAAATAGTTTCAAGGTGGTTCAAAGTTTACCACCCTCAAGCTGAGTTAATGGAATTAAATGACTCTCTTTCCAACTTTCCCACTGCTCACCATTACCACAGATGCCACTTTAAACCACAAACCAAAACATTTCCAGATTCTGGAGTCCTCAGGGTCTCCAGAGCCACAGCTGTGATGGCCAAGGCCATTGCTTGGTGGTGCCAGTCATTATTCCTCTGTCCTGATGCACCAGAAGTCAGATGTGAACACGTGTGTGCTGCCTCCATGGGCTCAACAAGAAACGTGACTGAGTTCTGTGCAGGTCTGTGGCTTGGCAACAGCCACACATCAGAGGTCTGTGGTCCTCCTTCTAGCACAGCACGGGGTGCCCTTTAAATTCAGGAGACACTTGCAATCCCAGCCAAGATGAGGTTTTTGAGTGGCAGATGCAATTTCGAAATATGGGTTTCAAATTACTAGTTATCCCAAACTTAGAGCCTGCTATGGACAGCCCTAAAGGACAGGTAGGGCCTCCTCTGTCACTGCCCTCTCTGAGTACACAAAACATTAGTGTGGCAGGATCAAGCTCGGGTCACACATGGCACTGTCCCTGTCACAGCATCCAAAGTTCTCCCAAGCAGCAGAGCAGGGCTCCTTTGCACAAACTTGCACTGAAGTCGTGGAGCAGAGTGATCCCACATGTCATTTCAAGGGATGTTTTGATTTCTAAGCAACCTGATGTGCCAGTGCTGGTTACTTACAAAACAAGCTTTTTCTGCCATGTTGGTTTTTTTGTTTTGTTTTGTTTTGTTTTGTTTTGTTTTGTTTTGTTTTGTTTTGTTCGTTTGTTTGGTTTGGTTTGGTTTTTTTATTGTTGTTGTTGTTGGGTTTTTTGGGCTTTTTGGTTTGGTTTGGTTTTTGGGTTTTGGTTTTTGGTTTTGTTTTGTTTGTTTGTTTGTTTGTTTTGTTTTGTTTTGTTTTTCCCCTTTCATTGTAGTTTAGTTAAAGTAATCCTGGATGTAGGTGCACAGCTGAATAAAAAAGAACAAACACTACCTGCTGCAAGGAGGAGGCTGCCCTGTTAGTGCTGCTACCCAGGGCAGCCAGGGCTGGTTCACTTGCATTCTGGCACATCCCCATCCTCAGCCTCAGAGCAGCAGAACCATCTAGGGTGCTTTTTGCCAACCCCAACTCCCTTCAGCTGTTTCCAAATCCTCTCAAGTCCAGTGTTTCCCTGGTACCATGGCAGGAGCCCCTGGGGATGTGGTCTTGCCGCTGCTGGGAAGCATCCCTGCAGAGCTGGGCATCACCTGGGCACTCACCTGGGTGCTCACCTGGGCCATGGTGTGGTTCCTGGCAGGGGTGACTCAGAGGCAGGGAACCCTGAGAGGGCTCTGGCACATGCCTACACCAAACCACTGCCTCCAGTCTCCTGCCTCTGCCCAGCTCGCCCTTCCTGCCGCCTTCCCCCCGGGGTCCTAACTCCCAACTTTGTTGCTCTATAAACATAATAACAATAATTATTCTCTCATTGGATGCATAGCCATCTTCTTTGTTTGCAGGCTTAGATAAATATCATTCAAATCATGGAGTCTGATTCATGAGTCAAGACAATGGCAGCCCTCCAAAACCTCCTTGCCCATGAAGAGTGTTTGTGTGAGAGGGAAAGAGAGTTTCACTGCATGAAGGGTAAGAAACTGGAAGCCAAGTGAATTAAATACAAAGAAGATAATTATGTGTAATTCATTTACTGACTAATGATTGCACCTGGTACAGAGGTTTATGAATTCATTTGACTCTGTGAGGTTCTCAAACACAATCTCACTGCTATAAGATAAAAGCTAGACTGACTTCTTAACAGGCCAATGTTTACATTAGTGTTACTGTAAGATTCTGCCTTTTTGACACAATTTGCATTTTATCTCATGGCCATTCACTTTTCCTGGGTTCATCTGGTGTCTTTTTGGCAGTTTCAGTTGCCCAGTGCTGGTTGAGGTTGGGTGTCAGTGCAGACCAAAGCCATCACTGTGCTCCTGAAAGCCTCACAGAGCCATTGGGCATGGTACTTCCCTCCATCTGCTGCAGCCAAACCTTGCCATGGAGATTGTGACCTTGGCAGGGGAGCAGCAGGTCACAGCCCCCCTTTCCCCACCTCTGGGGTCCTCAGCAAATGGGCACCCTTGATGGTGTCACCCAGTTGTCACTGCCATTGATGCCACCAACACCTTCCAGCCAAACCCCAGCACCAGCACCTTCACCTGCTAAAGCCTGGGTGGATTTCAGGCTGAAGACCTAAAGACAAAGCCTTTAATGGGGTGGGAAAGCTTGTGCTAACCCAGTGAAACCCAGCAGCATTGTCTCAGAGTCGATGACAGCCTCAAGACCTCAGCCAGTGTGACACTGCTCGTGCCCGGCACTCTCAGACCCTGGTGCTCTGGGCAAGCATCATTCCAGAGTGGAGGTGTGAGCCATGCTGGGCCAAGCACTGTGCCCAAGGCCTTGCTCAATGCTGCCAAGCAGAAGAAGTGCCACCCAAAGTGATGTCTTCACCAAGTGGTGGAAACAGAAGAGCTTTTGCAGTTGTGTTCCCCATGCAATTGCTAGACATAAGCTGGAGCCCCTCTTCCACTTCTCCCCTCCAAACTATACACCCATTTAATTGTTCAGGTCCTCTGTGATGTAGTTTTGTCAAGTCCACACACTGCCATCATGTAACTGGGAACCATTTTTTTTATCAGTCAGTTAAAGCACAGAGTGCAGGAGAAGGAAATGCACAGCATTTCTAGAGGGCTACATCTGCAGGCACTGGATGAGTGCACTTTTTTATGAGATTCACTTTAAGACCGACTTTGGGAGGGGAACAAAACAACAGTGACATATTTCTAAGGGAATAATAATGGAAAGGGGAAGTTATTTGGTAGTTGGAACAATAAATCACGAGCTGATCATCAATAAGCCAATTACACCAACATACACTTTCTAGCATTACTTGCCGCTGAGTGTTTGCTGAAGTGTCACAGGGTGAAGCTGAGCTCGTGGCTGCCAATGAAATAGCTGTGCTCTTGGTGTAACTCCCACTGCTGCAAGAGCACATGCTCACAGGTGTCTGCTTGGAGCTGCACCAGCCTCTGTGCAGGGTGATGGAGAGAGCCACCCGAGCTCACTCCCACCCAGGGGTCCCTCTGCACGACACCCAGTCCCCGTGGGCCCCTCGTGGCCCTCCTGGGCAAGCAGCAGAGGGACCATGTTCTGCACTCCTGGCAGCCAGACCATGAAACAGCAGCAACAACAAAAAAAGAGTAACCCTCTGCTCGGCTCTGCTCTTTTTGGTTTGAGCGATTTGGAATGAGAAAAGCCAAAACCAGCTCATCTCGTTCATAGGAGTGTTGCCATTGACTAAAATGCAGTCAGCATGCATTTTAATTCTGAGCCTGTGCAATCCTTTTCTGATGAAGATCTGGCAAGCCAGGACAGATTGCAGTCCGTGAGATACTTGCAGTGTGATAGCATTTTACCTGTAGGTGGGTCCTCGTTTTAGATAGTGAGATGCAGAGCCAATGAGCCTGATTCACTGCTGCGTTACTGCAGTTGTTCAGTGGAATAACACCACTGAATCATCAGCAAAGTTGAAATAACAAATGATAAAATGGGAGCATTGTGTTGAAGTTTGCATGCGTGCAGGGAATTCACTAACTCCTTCTTCCAGAACCATCAACCCAAATGGATATTTTTCAGTTCCAAGTGTATCAAATATATGACCGTGTGCCTGGGCTAGAGTTTAACATGTAAAAAAAAGAATTAAAATCTAATATAACAGCTAGCATTGGACATCCTCAGTAAGTTTATGTGGTAATTAATTTTTCCTTTTCATTCATAAAAAGAGGACTTTTGAGAAAAGACTTTCAACAGCTGGGGAAAAAATGCAGTTTTTGGATGTAGTTCATTTCTATGCACCAGCTGGGCCCTGTGTAAAGGTTGGAAATAGGACAAGCTAAAAAGCTAGTCCTGGTTTCTTTTTGATTTATGAAAACACTCACTGAGCAATTGAAAACAACAGAGTAATTTTGAGTTTTTGCAAGTAATGCTCTGGAAAGGCCAACTGAAGGCAGTAGGCAAGCTTGCAATTAGTAGTTCTAATTATAAAGTGTGTACATAAAATAATGGAGCATCATAAATAAAGGTCAAATGTAAATGATGCAATAGGAACAATAGAACATCACACAAAGGTGAACAAATAATCCAGCAAGAGAAATACTTGTAAATTTTCAACATTCTTCCAGTAACAGTAACAACAACAGAATATAAAGTAATAGTGGTGGCTTGTTTTATTTTATGCAACTTTTACAGTATCCCTGTCCCAGTGCCACCTGATGCTCCTGATCAGTCTTCCTTGGTTGACAGTCACAGTCAGGGTGTCAGAGTGGGCACTGGCAGAGCTGGTGTGGGAGCCCGTGGCTCAAACAGCAGGCTCAGATCAGCTGTGTGATTTATCCCGTCAGTCAGAGACCTGCACCATGCCCATGGCCACTGCCATCCCTGAAAACACCTCCCAAATACCACAGTCTGAGGGGCTGCTGAGCTTGAGCCTGCAGGGCTAAGAACACCAGATTTATGTCCTATTGAAGCCATGGAGCTTCAACAAGGACTCACTGTGCTCAGCAGCCTGGGGGATGTTTGGGGACAGCCTGAACTCAGCCGGGCTGTGACAGTGCTTCGTGTGCTACATGGGAAACGTGAAGCTCTGGAGCATCATCCCCACAGTGCTCTGTGGCCAACGTGTGTGCAACAGCACAGCAGGGTGAGGAGCTGCCCTCCTCACAGCACTGCTCTGCAAATAAAGCCCAAGATGCAACTAGGGGAGGTGGACAGACATGATACCTCGGGGAAATGTTTTTATTTATTCTCCTTGGGTGAATATATGGCAATCACCCATGCAGCATGACCCAGGATGTTGAAAACCATTTCATTATGTTCTATAAATAAAGGACTGATGTGGTTCAATTGTATCAATTATGCAACTCTTCTAAGTGGTGTAGTCAAGGGTAAATGCAGGCAAAGGACACTCCCTTTGTACCTACTTCTGCTCTGCACACTTCTAGTATTTACCTGCTCCTTGAATACCACAAACAGATGAATCTGCCCACTTTTATTTACCACTATACCACTGACTCCTCTTTGGTCAAGAGCTTTTCCTATGCACAGATGACACAATGAAACAGAAAATGGAAGTCAAGACACTGCTGCATGTTAGTCAGTTGTGCAAGTTATGTGGCTGTACAGTAGTTTTGAGCAAAGCATCGGTTTTAAACAATGTTTAAACTGACACCATTATTATGCAATATTGTTAATTATGGCTAGAAGGGTATTTGAGGTTAGTTGGCGCTACCTTTGTCCATTTTATAATTATACCAAGAAGAGAATGACTAAGTTGTGCCCAAGCTAATTGTATCCATTTGGCTTTATCCCTCCTCTTCACCACTGTAAGTGGTGTATTCTCAAGTGTAAGTCTTTTTGAGGGGCTTGGGTGCATTTGAGCTGAACACGGTGGAGCTCGGTGCTGACTGGGCAGCTGCACGTAGATTGCAATCGTAGCCCTAACAACAGCAATAACAAGTACAGCCAGCCGAAGTGCTAAGTACACCATAAACGCCACTATTTTCCTGTCGCTGTCACAGTCACCTGCAAGAGATTCGTCCTTATCTTCTCCTGCCTGGTGTGTTCTGCAATGTTTGTGCAGCCAGAAGATGCAGCAGCACGCGATACGCTCCGGGAGTGCTGCGACCCCGGCAGAGACACCCCCACCCACCCCGCTGCAGCAGCACCCACCGAGCCGGGGGTTCAGCACCCAAAGGATGCACAGGACAGCTCAGCTGCCCCGGCTGGGGGAGATGGGCGTCCCAGCGAGCAGGCACCCCCCTGTTCTCCCCCTGCCTCGTTGAGCCAGCTCGGCGCTCTCTCACTGCGCCTGCCAGCGCACCCAGAGCAGCGCCTTGCTGCTGGTGTCCGAGCCGGGTGTGCATGGCAGGTTCCCTGGGCTCTGGAGCCGGGCTGGCTGCTCCAGCAGCCCAGCAGCATCTGCAGAGGGCCCTGTGTGCTGCGAGATGCTGTCCTAGACCTGAGCCGCCACTGACAACACACCAGCCTCCCAGAGGCAGTGGCATGTGAGCTGTCTCTTTTGAGAGTCACCTGGCAGGCCCAGGATGAAAAGCAAACAAAACCAGGAAAAAAAAAAAAAAAAAGTAAAAGAAGCCCCACAAAATCAAAACAAAAAACAACCAAACAAAACAAAAATGTAAATGGATTTACCCCAGAAAGGAATCTGGTAACTCGTGGTCTTGTTCGCCTACAAAAAAAGGCTGTGTAGTCTGCCATTGATGGCACTTACATAAAATAGAGCTGCCTGCAAGGCCTGAATGCTGTAATTAACAGGCAGTTTTAGAAATTATTGGCCAATGCCATTTAATAGAAATACTGCCAACTATTGTTGTAAAAACTCATTTTCTTCCTTTGGTAAAATGACTCAACGTGGCTTCATTGGGAAGAGATACTTTTGTCTGGTACATATCATTACCTACATTTTTAGACTGGTTTAATATGGCAATACAAATTTTGGAATTTAAATGTATTTCCCAAAACTAAGTAGAGGGCCAACAGCCTCCTGAGCAACCACAATACTGGTGATAGAACCTTGGCCTTTTTTCTTGTAAATGGCATTATTGCCCCAGTCCTGTTCCCATGGCATCCAAGGTTGCTTTTGCCATTGATGGTGTTTATGCAGTAGCAAGTTTAAAGGTTTTTGTATCAGGCAAAGCCTGAGCAGCCTTTCCCTTGCAGTGTGTACAGTATCACTCAGAGAATCAATACACATTTTTGTTACTAAACTCTCTGAATCACACTGGAAAATAGAGGTAATTCTGAGACAATGTGCTCTCCTCATGTGATGCAGTGGTTATATCACCTAAGAACATTTTCACAATGCTGCAATAGTGACCAACAGGTTATTTCTCAAACCTTGTCACCCAGAAGGTACCAGCTGAAAAGTTTCTATTTTATTGCTAAAGAGTAGAAAGCAACAAATTAATATTGGCAAATCTTAGATGAGGCACGATGGGGAAGTTGCACGCCTCAGCCTAACACCCACCTTCACTTCAGGGAAAGGAGAAACCAGACCTGCAGACATGCTAATCACCTCCTGGTTTGAGTTCCCACTCAAGTTTTTGCAAATGAACTCCAGAACCTCACTGTGTTCTACTTACTGCACTGAGAAACAGTACTAAAGAGTGATTAATTGTACCTCATTACAGCATTTTATGATGCCTTTTAATGTATAGATTTAAGAGAAAAGGCAATCCATGTGGAGATTGACCTTCCTGATACACACAGGGGAGGCAAAGTTCTCTCCCTGTTCAGCTGGAAGTAGCACAAAGGTGAGACACTGCTTATGTTTGAGAGGGCTCGACAGCATGGGGGTGTGACCCACGAAACCAGAGTCACTCCAGCTCAGCTGCAGTGCTCTCCAGGGCAAGGCTCGGGCAGTGTCAGACAGAAACAGAGCTCCCAAAGTCTGGCTTCTGGCTGCACCCACTGGGAGTTTAAGCACACAGGCTGTGCCTCCTTTTTAGGGCAAGAGGCAATGCCCTTCCAGTGTTCCTAAGGACAGGCACTTCAGGGCACGTGGGCACTGACAACAGAAACGCTGGTGGTCAACACCTTCTGGACGTGCTTGAAGTAAGCAGGACATGGCCACTGACAGCAGCACCAAAGCAATTTGGGTACCCCATCCCACTGCCTTTCAATAGCACTGACCACAAGAAAGCTCTTGGAGAACCCTGTGAAACCCAGACCACTGTCTGATGCCCATTACAGCCTGCCAAGCTGAAAAGCTGGTTAACGCCGTGTGTGACCTGCACTGCCCTTGGAGCAGCTGCTGTGCAATGATCCTGCTCAGCAGGGCACAGGACCTCCCCAGTTCCCTTTTGCAGACCCACACACCTGCCTGCATTTGGTCTCAGTGGGGGGCAGAGCCTCAGAAGAGTAAGGCACCCCCAAAACACACAAAGATGGTCTCAGTGCCAGGGTCAGCAATGAAGCTGCTGCAGCAAAAGCTGCGGTGCATGGCATGGCTGTCACCAGCCTTACCCCACCCCTCCAGAAACCTCCCCGGTAGGTGACATGTCACATGCCTGTGGCAGAGGACACTGATCCTTATAAAGGTTGTGAAGCTGGTATATTAGTATACTGAGTGAATTGATTTCCCCTTCCATTGCTGTCCCTACTCTTTTCCCTTCATTGATCTAGGCATTAAAAGACAATTTATTCCCTTGTCCAGTCTCCACGTATCCTTGTATTGGAAGAATTCTTGTCCACTGGCTACAAACAGTGAAGATCTGAAAGCATATTCTCTCAGAAGTGTTATTCCATCCTCTCACAACTCTTTCTTCTTTGCTAACTAGAGCCAGCAAACCCCAGGACCCACACCCACTCTGATCCCAACTCACTGAGGAACATACATGGAACCAGATCTTACTGAAGAAATTGCAGCTCCTGCTCCATGGTGTGTTTATGAGGTTGTTTGGATACTTCCATCTGATCCATAAAGGAGAACCCACTTGCTGGACAAGGACTCTGGGGTTTAGCAGTTGCTCGGTGGAACAGGTCACTCACCACAGCTCTGAGGAGCTCCAGGACCTCAGCCCAGAGCCAAGGGGAGCCTACCCCAGGTCCTGATGAGGTGTTTGGAAACATCTCCCCTCTACACAGCCTGAGCCCACCCAGAGGGGCTCCCATGGGCCTTCTTGCAGGCTGTGTTATGGTTGGAGCATCCAGCTGAGTGGCTGAAGGTGCACCAGAGCCCCTTGCCTTGCTGCCCCAGCCCTCCCTTCCCAGGTAGAGCCCTGCTCTCTGGGGATGGGGCCCTACAGGCTCAGCCCTGATTCTGGTGGAAGTTTTCCTCTTCATACCAACAACCCCCTGTGATGATGGAGGATGCTGAGTGTCCCACACCACAAAATTGGTGTGGGACAGTGCTGCCAAACAGGTTCCAAAAGGTGAAGGGGGGAAAAGTGGCCAACTGCTGGAACTATAATGGCTCAGCACTGATGCCATAAATAAGATCAAGTGTGTTGGATGTTTTATTTTGTTTGTCTGTAAACTGTGCAGTTAGAGCCTGAATAAACCTCTTTTGTCAATTTTCTTACCTTTCTGATATTAAAATAAATGACCTTAAACAAAGAAGGAGTGGAGTCCTGCCAAGCTAGCCTGGTTCAATAAGAGCTGCAGTGACAAGGGAATAATTTTGTTTCAAAGCTAAGGAGATAAAATTGCAAGCTTTCAGGATGGCAAAGCCCCTACAGAAGAAGGTGTGTTTTACACAGGAGGTTCTAGAATAAAAGAATTTAAAAGGAGACTCTTCCAAAAGGAAAGGAAAACTCAAAAATGCTGGTTTTTTGCTACCAGAGCTGCTTTCTAGTTTGACAGGAAGGCTGCATGCAAATAGCTGCTGAGACATAGGAGCATGGCAGGGTAGTAGCAATTAGGAACATTTCAATGATCATTAAAAAAAAAATCACAAGGAAGTGATACTGTGTATTAAGTAACTTTTTCTAGGCTGAATAGAAAACAGGCATCAGGAAATCATGCTTTTACTTTGCAATTAATCTTAGCAAGTGAGTTCTAGGCTTACCACTCTGATGCCAACATGGGAACTTCCAGTAGGCAGCAACACATAATTACTGCTGGGCGGAGGTGAATCAACCACCTCCTGACACGAAGCCAAGGAGAGACCCCTCAGACCATCTGCCAGAGGTGGGTGGGTGAATAAGAGTCTTACTTTCTTGCTCTGCTCCAATCGGGGCACCACACCTTGTGATAGTATCTCTGTAATAAGCAAACAACTTTAAATGATATTGTGTCACTGCAGGAGGGTGACCCAGCCAGTCAGGTTTCACTGCTGCACAAGGGCTGCAGTGCACAGGTGCTCACACTTACCTTGGGACCCTGGAATCCTCAGCCTGATGAGGAATCCAACCCGTGTGACCTTCGTTAGCACTGCACGTGGTTCCACAGCAGCGCTGTCACCACAGGAACACCCAATTTCTGTGCCTCGCTTTTAAAAGTCTCCTAATGTGCAAATAAGGAGGTTACAAACATAAGGCTATCTCAGATTTCCCATTGCATTATCATGGGTGCAACAAATGATGACAGAATCACACATTTCTTCCAGCCAGCAGGGCATTCCCAGTGCTGCAGAGCCACCACCACCCACCACTGCGCTGCCTCTTTCCTCAAGTGCAATTACCTGGTCCCGTTCCAGCTACAGGGGATGTGTCTGCCCTGCCAACTCCTTCCAGTCATGAAGGCCCCAGTGAACCCCCCAGGTTGGTCCATCACTGTACTGACCAGCATGCCCAGGAGTTTTGTTTTCCTCAGAAATGGAGGGATTCAGGGCACACCACAGATGCCGTCCTGGCTGGGAGTAGGTGCAGCCTGACCCCTATAGCAGCAAGGAGACTCAAGCCACTCAAACACAGGACAGCTGGGCACAGTAGCATTTGCTCTGCTCAGGCTCCATACTCAGACCTGGTGGCTTTCCAACCCTTCTGTTTCTTATTGTATTTCACCTTGTATTCACTTTGTATTGTACTTCAGATCCCAGTGAACCAAAGGCATACCTAGTGAAACTCTACTGTCACCTCTGAATTCAAACCACTATAGGCTATTGTGCAAATGTGCCTTTTGGCAAGTGCCTGGCCCTTCCTCTTGAGTGAACTATTCATGCTCTTGAGAAAACACTATTTCTAGCCATAGCTGCACCTTTTCTTTGTCCTTATTTTTTCCTTTTACTCCAGCTGGTTGAATCCTTCCCAGGGGCAGGACTGGCACTGTCATACTCTACTGTCCAATGGCCCCTTAGCCTCATTCCTCCACTCTTCCCATTCCTTCCCTCGGGGCTCCTGCTCTGAGGTAACACAAAGACCACAGCAACACTGCCAGAAAGGTCATCATTGGTGGTGAGGCTGACAAGAAAGGGATTCTCAATGGAGGAGAAAAGGTCATGTTTCTTCTGAATTTGGCCTGCTCATCCGCTCCCAACCAAAAATTCCCTCAACCAGCACCACAGGCTTATGCTGAAGGTCTCACAAACTCAACACGTGTAACCAACAGGCTTGTTCTGAAAGGGATTAGCCAAAGCATTAGCAAAGATGATGATGTCTTAGGTAAGATACCCATACCTTTCTCCCAGGAATATTATGGAGAAAGTCCACCCAGAAGCCATGTCCAGACACAAGAAGTTAGCTAGTAACAGCCAGTATGGATCTTATACAGGCAAATTGTACCTGCCCAGTGTGGTCGTCATCTGTGCTGGAATGACAGGCTGGATGGACAAGGTGGGGGAAGCAGTGGATATCTCTTACTTTGTTTTAGCATGGTCTTTGACACTGTCTCCTATATAGGTCAATCTGGGGTGACAATGCCTGAATGGATGCACCACAACCTGGCTGAAGGAAGCTCATGGCTGGCCCAAAAAGCTCAAAGGATAATAATGGTCAACAACTAGACATTTAATTGGTGTTAACAAATGGCATTCTGCAAGTGACAGCACTAGGGCCAGTCTTCACCAACACCCTGGATGACAGAACAGAATAGTTCCTCAGCAAGTCTGTGTGTGACACCAAACCGAGTCTCTATGTCACTTTGCTGGAAGGAAAAGGCAGCTATTCAGGTGGTCTTCAGCAACCTGGATGACAAGCCTGAAAGAAATCTGCTGAAGTTCATCAAGGACAAATGTAGAGTCTGCATGTGACTCAGCACAAAGCTGTGTGACCATCACCAGCACAGCACTGACAGCAAACCACCCCTGGGCTGAGAGAGCTGGGCAGAGGTGGCAGCACTGGAGCACAAGAAATTGCACTGGACATTGAGGAAGAAATGTTTCAAAACAAGACTGGTTAAACTGGAGCAGAGAAGTTTGTGAAATCCCCATCCTTGGAGGTTTCAAAAATGGAATGGACAGAGCCCTGAGCAGCCTAAGCTAATGTTGAAGTTGGTCCTGCTTTGAGAAGGTTGGTGTGCAGCCCTCCAGATGTCCCCTCCAACTCATACTGTGTCTGTTTGGGGGGCTTCTTGGTTGGTTTTATAGGTGTTAATCAGGGAGACCTGGCTGAAATTATTGATTCCTCAGAAAGAATGGAAGCTGTTAAAGCATCACCTGCCAATTCTTTATTTATAATATGAATTCTGAGTATGATCACAAGCCCAGACAGGTAAGAGGCTTCACATCACAGATTTTGCCTTTAAGGGTCAAAGAAATTAACTTTCTCTCTCATATCTTCAAATTAAGCAGAAAAGAGGTCCTGCCTCCACACAGAAGTCAAACTGACCAGGACAGAGAGGGAGCCCACGTGGGCACAGAGCAACCCTACACACACAGGTTGCTGTTCTGCATGCAGCTGCAGCCCAGCCAACACCACTGGTGTGCAGCCACTTGTCCAGCAGCCCAGGCTGCTGACAGTTGAGGAGAACAGCTGGCTGTCATGACAAAACCACAACCAGGGTTGCTGAATCTTAGCAGAACCCTGTTTAAACATGAGCATGGGCCCAGGAGACCATCCCTGCAAACAGCACTGGCTGCAATGACAGGTGTGTCACCCTGAAGCAGGCCAGGATATTGAGATATATAGAATACATGGGCCTGGTGGTCTCTGGAGAGACACAGGTCGCTCCAGCCCCAAATTCCCACCAGCCCCAAAGCCCCAGACCACCCAGCCCTCCTCCAAGCTTATTGTTATCAGAACAAGAATGAGTGCTCAGAAAAGGCACCAGATTTGTGCCTTACCTGTGCATCAGTTAGGTTCTGTGACACCAACACAAAACCTGTGCCAAGAAGGAAAAAAAAATAATAAAGAGAAGTAAAAACCAAAACCTACTTGAAAGTATGTTCAGAAACAAACAAGCAAAACCTCTTATCCAAACAAATCATAGTTAGGTCTTGGGTGAGACAATGTTTATGAAAGTTTAGCCAAGAAGTTTGCTTGGAGATAACTTCTCCAGCCTTAACATAACACAACCAGCCTGGGCAAGCGCTACTAGAGAACACCTCATTAAAATGCTGTTGTGGTATTTATTTATGGATAGTAATTTATATCACATCCATCATACACACTGATCTGGCTGCTCTGATGGGCAAACTGGACTGCTTCTCCCCGAGCGCTCCCTGCCCCAGATCCACTGCCCATGTCCCCCAGTCCCTCACCAACACCACTGCTGCCCACTGGGTGTCTGCATGGATTTTATATCAGTGCTGCTCTGAATAAGCCTCTCTCTGCCCACATTCATCCAGCCCTGCAGCACTCCAAACACGCAGGTGGGGGATCAGAGATGCAACAGCCCCATCAAGAGTCAGACACACATCCGTGGTGCTCTGCAGCTAGGTATGCTTGGGGACACCCATCACAGGCACCACAGAGCTCATCCCTGCAATGCAGCTGGAATATGTGCTTGCTGGAGGGTCCAAGTAGCTTTGGCATGCACCAAGGATAATCCCAGAGAAGCACACCTGCAGGTCGCAGACACAGCCAGCATGATAAGACACCTTTTAAGAAAGCACAGGGTGTGTCTCCAGTGGGGGAAAAAAGGAAAGGGGGGGGAAAAAAAAAAAAGGAAAAAAAGGAAAACAGATAAAAAGGCTGGCCAAAAAAAATAAAAATAAAAATAGAGAGGTTAGGTGAGGTAGCTGGGACTGCCAGGAGCAATGTGAAATCAGTTTACATTAGAGCAGGTTGCTCTTGATTTCACTGCAGCAGTTGTCACGCTTGGTAAGAATAACAAGCCATCCATACGGCAGCCACCATCGTGCAGCTCAGCACATGCAGCCCAGTGGAAATCAACCGAAGCAAATGCAGGGGCTAGGGTGGGACTTCTTGTTTTAAAAGCACATAAAATGGTTATGTAAATAAGTTTCCACTTCAGGAACCTGTGAGAATAAACATTTTGCTGTAAGAGGACTTTGGTACTGGAGCTCCTGATGTTTTACAGGATATCTGCACTTTGGATCGAAACACTGTCATATCCATCCCTCTGCAGCTCCGAGGTCCTTCCCACTATCTGGCCTCTTCAATCTCCAACTTATTTTAATACTTTCAAGCTCAACAGCTATCTAGATTTGCACCTTTGTGCATGTCCAGAACTGCCCCAGTCCTGACAAGGCCAAGCAGCTCAGCCCAATTCACACCTAGGTCTGATCAGGATCAAGAAACTAGGCGTTGCTTTGCCTAAATCCCCCGAGGGCTTTGATCAGGGATTATATGTTACCTGGTGACTGTTTCATGTAAAATGCACAAACAGCCCTGGGAGCAGAGTCCAGAATCTCAGATTCCCCTGTGAATGCTGGAACCAGCAGGGAGGACAGCCATGCTCTCTCACGTGCACTCACACACCAACCCAGTGATTCAAGAGCACGTTGCTGTGGAGAGGCAGCTCCTCAGCAGAACACAGGCCAAGAATGTCCAACTCCCTGCCTTGTGGCTTGGGCGCTCTGCTAGGGGTGGCAGCTGGGAACAAACAGCCTCAGGAGAGCAGTGACCCTATTTGTCACTTCCTGGCTGCTGGTAATCCACGTTTCAGATTAGACATCTGTGCTGTGACAGAAAGCTGCTTGTACACTCACCTTCCAGAGGAGCTGCTGGGCTGGGTCACTGTGGCAGTAGCATTTAGGACTTAAAATTTCCCTATTAGTCTTTCAGGTCACCACACAATGTTTTGGTTCTCATATGGAAGTGCCAGGCTTGCCTCTGGCATGCTGCAGGGATTTCTCGTTCTGAAATCATGAGCTGGGCACTAGAAATAAGAAACACGGAGTTTAATACTGAGACATGAAAGTGCTCTTGGATATAACTTTAAAAATTGTCAATTGCATCTGCAAATGACTACACCACATCCTCAGCCTGGGCACTCAGGTCTTGGTGCATGGCATGAGCAGTGTCATGGATTAGCACATCTGTACTGCTGCTGTTGTTACAGGGAAACAGAGTCCTAAGTACACACCAGCTCCCTCCTTGATAATGCTCTCACCTTAACAGCCAGCAGTGCATTGGTGTCATCCAGGACCATGTGGAGGAGAGGGGGGAAATTGTATTTATATAAAATATAAAAATGCCCTAATTATTGCACTTCTCTGAGGAAACATCTAACTGGACAAGCTTCCATCTGGACTAAAGTCATGACAGTGTGCAGCTTAGTCTGGTTGGCTCCCAGTTTTATTACAAAAATTATATTTGTGATGGTAGAAATTGATGATTCTGCCCCAGACCAAACACACAAAAACGTTTTGGAAAATGTTGTATCTTGCTCATAAAAACGAAGAAAAAGTTGTTTCTAAGTTTCACTTGTTCAGCAATTCTTCCACTGTGGATTTCCCTATTTGCTGCAGCGCTCAGAAAGTTCCTTTGAAAACCACTCAGCACACCCAGTGCACACACCAAAAACAGCAGGAGAGCCACACCAAGAGACAGCCACAGGCCAAGGCGCTTCTCACAAACTCTCTCAGACTTCCCTCTGAGATGACATGATAAAAAGCAAAGCTATTCACATTGCTCCCATGCCGTGCTTGGGGGCCAACACCTCTTTCTGATACCTCAGAAGAATGAAAAAAAATGAAGGAGAAATCTGAGAAAATGCTTCTGAATTGTGTACTTCAGCCAAAAAGAGCCTCACCATGATCTTTTTACAACTAATGCCACAGCTCATCTTGGGATTTCCACTGCCTTTGCCATCGCTGGCAACGTCAGGAACTCTCCAGCTAAAAGCAGGAGCAGCTACTGACTGATCTGAGCAGAACTACAGCCACTGTCCTGAGAAACTTGTCTCCTGCAGCACAAAGGAGAAGCAGAACACAGTCACTGGTGGGTCCAGCCCCAAGACCACTATTAACTGCAGAGGGCTGTGGACACTGCAGGTGCAGAAAAGCACAGTTTGTAGGAAAACAGAACTCTCTCTGAGGCTGAGTGCTGTCAGGAGCATGAAGCTCCAAGCATGTCACCATGCTGCTCCCCAGCAGTGAAGCTCCCTTGGCCCAGCCATGGCAGTGCAGAGCTCTGATTCACAGCACTGCTGGCAGGGCTTTAGCTGTCATCCCGTGCCAATCAATGTTGGCTCCAGGGGAAAATTAACAGATGGCCACAGGGAAAACTCCTGGGGTTTTTCCCCCTCACCTCTATGATAATAGGCCACTTATGACTGTCTGAAACCACCTGCATATTTTCCCAGGCATCCTGGATACCAGTTACAACAAAGCATATGTCTCTACAGTGCTGTTGGCAGAAATGGGCTTGCTTTACACTAAAAGCCTCACATTTGTGTGCAAGAGACTGTAGAGTCCAGAATTTCACTGCTATGATGTCACTGAGGGGTGACACAGCAGTGATGACTAATACTCAGACCTGGATTCAGGGAATACTTAACATTTTCTAGTTAATCCCACTGCTTCAGGGAGTACATCCTGCTACCCCAGTTTTCCCATTGCTATAAGGGGAAGAAGTGAATTGTCACCTGGTTTTTAGAGGAAGAGTGCAGTGGATCAGTGTTGTTAAAGACTCCTGCAACTCACTAGGCAACTCAGAAACAACACATTACCCAGAACAAAGCACAACAAGAGGCAACTGCACACAACCCAGGGGCAGGAGCAGAAAGCTTCACCACCCTGGGTGTATACTGCTGTAGAAAGGCAGGGATGGGCAGCAAATGTGTATCTCATGAGCAACAAACAGGTGAGTTTTCATGTGGCATCACCGTTCCGAAAAGCCTGTCAGCAAGTGACACTCACTGCTCTCCCTGCCATGACACGTGATGTATGGCATGGCCACCTGAGTCTCCAGAGCAGCAGGGAGGCCCAGGATCTAGGACTTCATGCTGCCCTCCTCTTAACCTTGCTTGAGCTACAAGATACTTGCTGGGATGCCCAGCTCAGCCAGATTTCAGGAAAGTGAGCATCAATTCCACTTTACTCCCTGCTGCCCACGCCAGGTTTTCTGGGCTGAACATCCTGCACACAGTAGGTCAGTTCAAGGATCTGTGAACTGTGGTACTTGCAAACCACCCACCTGAAGCCCATCATACAGGCACAGACCCACAGGGCAGCACCAATGCTGCCTGCTTTCCTAGGACACCGTGTGTCCTCCGCTCCCTTCCCTCCCATCCCTCTTCCTCTCTTGTGTCAATAACACAGAAAAGTGAGGCAAATATGAGCGCTCTGGGGCACCCAAAACACCCCATTCCTGGCAGCTAGGAGCCACTGGTGCTGCCTCCTGATGTGTGTGAGCACTCAGTTGAATGAATCCTCTTTCCCTCCCACTACAAGAACCCTACAACAGCTCCCACATGTCCTTGCCAGTATATTCTACTGTTTCCTCACATCAGCATCTGCTGCTCAGCCTCACTGCCTTCTGCTTGGTGCAGAGGGGCAGCTCTGTACAAAGCCATTCCTTCCCCCTCCTGCTCGTGTGGTGCTGCCTCAGATGGAGGCAGATCCTGGTCCCTCTACAGAGTTCAGGAAGACTCTTTGTTAAGGGTCTGGCTCTGGAAAGATGCTCTGAGCTCCCAGCCAAACATGACCAACGTTGCAAGGACAGCCTCTCTCCCTCCCCCAGGGTTAACATGCAGTTGGGACTGCTGGAGCGGAGGCTGTTGGCTTGTTAAAGGGTCATTGCCTTTCCAAACTGCATTTCAGGAATTGTAGGCTGCAGTTTGCATGGTTTCTGCCTCCAGAGGTGATCTCAGGGGTGTGTGTGTGTGTTTGTGTGCACCCTCCTTCAAGAGAGCACCCCAAGCACCGGCACTGCGGGTGGTGCCAGCCCTGCCGTGGGGTCTCTGGCCATGGCTGATCCAGCACCCAGCACATCCCATTCCCTATTTGGGGGACTAGATGTGTGCCTCAGGCCAGGCCAGTTGAAGGACACAAGCACCAAGGGTTACAACTGAGAAGCTGTGGTCAGGTGGCACGAGAATTGCTTTTCTGATAACTGGCTCTAAAGGCAAAACCTTTTCCAGGGAATCCCACCTGCAGCCAGGAGACAAACCACAAAGGACACACTCCATCCCTTCTGCAGAACACTGGGGTGGCCAAAGACAAGCGTTGCTTGGAAAATGGCTTTTGTTTTGTTTGTTTTGGTGGGTTTTTTTGCAAAAGACAATGACAGGGCAGGGGGCACAATGCTTAAAGAGCACAAATGCTCAGTCACTTGGAAGAAGGATGTGCTCTAGCACCCATGTTTGAATTTTAACTGTTGACTGTGAGCCAGCCTCAGAGATGACGTAGGTGGTTTTGTAAGTTATATTAGTAACTTAGTGGGGTGGCTGCAAGCAGGCCAGCTACACCACAGCTCTTGATGGGCACAGTTCCACAGGGAAGATGCACAGGTCTGAGCCTAAAGGAGAATTTCCCAGGAGATAAATAATGTCCTATCTGATATTTCAACCTGGGTTCCCTACAGTGTCCTGAGACAAACACTGGCAAAATATATGGAAAGGGTCTTTTTTTTGTCGTTGCTGTTGTTCCCTGGTTACAAATCCTCCCTACAGATCTGGAGAGGATAAAAATAATCTATGAGAATGTGGATTATTTTTTAATTGGAATTTTAATCCAGAACTGGATTGGAGATAATAATGATGGAAGAAAAGCTAAACCAGGCTGATTTGTTACAGTAAAGCTGTAGATTAGATTACTTATTAACAAACAGCAAATGGGCCTCTGCCTTGACCTTTTTTCATTTGAGCAAATATACTCTTCCTGCCCCTTGTAAACAGAAGTTACTGGTAACTGAGTCACGTACCCCCTCACAGCACTGGAGTTAATTTTTTTCATCTGTGGCTAGGATTTTAGTCAAATTGAATTTTGCTAGGCCACTAAGGTTATTTGCAGTATTATTAGTCTTAATAATACCAACAGTAATAATACTGCTCTGGATCACCATAAACCTAAAAACATCTAAGTACCTCACAAATATTAATTAACAAAACTCAATAGGAGGTCTGAGAACCCAGCAGAAATTGTCAGCCTTGCTTCAGAGCTGAAGAGCTGAAAGCAGAGCCACAGCAAGCAGAAGTGGCAGTCAGCTTGATGGATTTCAATTAATGGCTGTGCCTTTGGTGCCATGAAATGCCAGCTGCCCAGTGCCACTGGCAACACTGCCAGGTTCAAAGCAGCAGCCCACAGCACGTACCTGGAGCAGCAGAAGGCAGCTGTGGGTTTGGGCACTGGAATCCAAAGGATGGGTTCCTCCACTGAGAGCTGGGCTTTCAGTAGCTGCCCTGCTCCAAACAGGACTGTCGAAGATGTTCCAGGTTCCTGGGGCACTTCAGAAAATCCAACTTCTGCTGATATTTGGTAAAGCTGAAGATCAAAAACATGCCTGCAACCTGCAAATGTCCCAACAAGCTATAGATAGCCACTCCTTTGTCAGCTTTTATATGAAACCTTTTTGAATAAAGGAGGCAAACTGTGACAACCACAAAGAACTCTTCTGGAAAGTGGACGAGCACTTTTTCTACCTAATTATTTCCCTGACTCGTCTCTACTAGTATTAAACCTGCAGCAGTGGCCAAATCACAACAATGGCACCAAGGAGTTTGCAGAATTCATCTTGGTTTGAAGTTAATTTATCCTGCAGATATCACCCAAATCCATTCTGTAAAGCACAGCATCAGGCACTCAGTAAACAAGGTGAAAGTTTCATCTAGATTCTTAACCAGTGATGTCTAAGAGTTTTTGCAGCGTGGGGTAATTACTTGTATTAACTGCAGAGTCCTGTAAAGGTACATTATGCCACAGCATTCAGATGACTGGACGTACAAATTGGAGGAGTGACTTTTTTGTTATTTTGATTTGTTCAAAAAACTTCCATTTGTAGGCACAGAAGAGACACAGACAAAGTCAATGTGGATGTGCTGCCTGCAGTCAGGAGGACATAGAGCCAAGAGCAACAGACTCACAACTGAGAGATCCAAACTTCTCACTCTGACACAGACTGCTCGTGTGATCCCGAGTGTGTCACATAACCTGTCTGTCCCCATCAATAAAATTGGGGTATTAGTAGTTAATTCACATTAAACCCTCAAACATGTCAAAACAGTATGAAAAAGGAAGTTATGTCTACACTGAGTCTTCACCCATCAGTGTCTTCTAAGAGTTACAGAAAACACTGTGACAAGACTGACTCCATTTCCCTGTCTGTGACACAATTGGAAGGTGGGCAACTCCTTACTCTGTGACTGTGCTCACTCCACGTGCTACATGCCCTTTGAAAAAATTCTCTGAGAACCTTTTCTCTGCTCTGGAAAGGTGGATGCTCTAGCTTCATCATCAGATTCACCCAATTTACTCTACTTAACTCCCTAAGTTCTTTACAGAGTTCTCTACCTTTGCAATGGATTTGAAGCATCTCCTTTGCTGGCAATAAATCCCAATATCTCAGATGTTCCTTTACATCTCCTGTGATCCCAGTCTGATTGCTCCTTACAAAAAAGACACAAGACCTATGGCTGAAATGCTGTGAGGTGGTGCTCTTGCAGGCATGGCAGAGTTAATTTTCTTCCCTTTCTCTGCCTTGGCAGCCCCAGCCATTTGTCTGCACAAACACACTGGTGCCACAGAAGTTTTGTCATGTGATGCCCAGTAACTTTAATGGGAATCCCATAGCTGCCATCCCACACAGTGCTTTGAAGATCCAGGCTCTGTGTTTCATCCCAGATAGACAGTCCATAAAAGCATGGCAAACAATTCAGGCACAGTCTCTGGCCTGGCCAGCTCTCACCACTGACATGTTATCCCAGAGCAGACGCAGCCCCTGGGCTTGAATTTGGACAGGAATGGAAGTGATGCTGAGTCTCTCTGCGAGTCCTCCTAGCCAGCAGATCCTAGAATACACAACCCCAGCGAAACGAGGCAGGGGTCCTCTGCACACCCCTCTGGTCTTGTACTCTCCAGGCATAACATTTGGCAAACATCAAAGAGGGGCAGGAAGAATCCCCACACACACACCCCAGCTCGGCAGGAGTTTTGAGGGGTTCTGTGGAGCAAGGCACGCTCGGTCCAGGCACACACCCAGGCACACACCCTTGGCCTGCAGTCATTTACAGAACCACGGAATTACACAGAGCTTTCTGAACAGCTTTTGTGACTGTGATAGAAAAAACTAACATAAGCAAAGGCAGGATGATGGGAAGGATGCTGCTGAGAGCCTGGGAGGACAGCTTTGCACTGGAGAACTTCCTGCCCACAGCCTGGGGTCAGCTATGTAAAACCTCCACTTGGCATGGGCGCAGCCCCTCTGGATTTGTGCAGACCCCCCTTTCTCCCAGCTCTGTCTCACCCAGCCGTGAGCTCTGTGCTCTGCACAGAGTGGCCTCTGCTGCTGGGCCTATTTCCCTCACACAGCAGGGAAGGACAGACCATCCTACAAGCAGGGAACAGGACCAGGATGAAGGACTAAGTAAGGAAATGGGTTGCTGAGGTCCCAAATTCACAGGCACACGGGTCCAATGCAAGTATCAAAGAGCAGGACCACCCATTCTTCCTCACCTCCATGCATCCATCAGCCGCCAAGAGCAGCTGCCTGGTGGGGCTGGCACCTCCACACAACCCAAATGCGCAGGAGCTGTTCTGCACCTGCAGCAGTGCAATGGTGCAACAGATCATGTCCTTGCCTAACCCTTTTTTCCTTCCCTTTATCTCAAGCACTGGGCCTGTTGGTAGCTGTCTCCTTTACTGAAGAGCACTCCTGGGTGTGATGGCAGGTGAACAGGGAAGTGTCTCACCATCAGCCTGTTCCTTGGCTCTCACAGAGTTGCAGCAGAGGGTGTGGGATGACGATCCCTGGGCCAAGCTCAGTGCCCAGAACCTCAGCCCTCTCCTTCTCTGTGGAGGTGCCCCTCAGCACTGCAAAGGGAACAGGAAGAATTTGGAAAGCTCTGTGGCTTTTTTTTTCCTGTGATATTTTCATGCCTCTTTACACACACTACCCTCTGAATGGGCAGAGATCTGTGAAACTGCTGATTCATTAACATCTTTGCCATCTGTGGCCGCTTCAAATTAGAGTTCACCCTGACCCCAGGATGATTTACTTCTCTTGGCTATTCATTGCAAACTAATGATGTCTCCAGACCCTCAGACTCTGAGGGATTTGGGAAAAATAAATATTATTGTCTCTCTTGTGAAGCTGTTGAGTTAACTTTGAGCAGTGAAGCATTCAAGTCTTTGAAAGAGAAGGGAAAGATGACTAGAGTCAGTTTTAGGGGAAGACTGACTTCATACCCAGCCATCTTCCTCAAAATTATCAGTATCAGCATCATATCAGTTTGCCAAGTCACAGTTTGGAGACCACTGAAGAGTGAATGAGAAGCTCTGACACTCAAAGGCCCCAATCCACACACGAATTGGAAACAGGTTTCCAAGCTGCTAAATACTACACCCATCCAACCCATCCCGTGGCTACAGTCACCTCCAGTTGCATCACCAGAAAGGCTTCATTTCCTTTTTCCTCACCCAAGCCATCACCAGCACCTGATTTTGCAGATGATTTCAGCTTTAGCCCTATTGCCTTTCCCTCCTTTCTTTTTTCACTGCACTCAAAAAATCTGTTGCTCCCGATCTACTTTCCCATGAGTGATCACAGTCTCACTAAGCAGGGCAAAGCTGTGGTCAGTAAGATCTCCTGCCAGGGCATGCTATATGACACTTTTGTGGCCAAGAAACTGCCCCCTTCCTCCCTTCCAGCTACATCTTCCTGCTTGTGAAACCATCCCCTCAGAACCAGAAGAACCCGCTCCAGGGTAAGGTGCCTGGATAGGTCTAGCATGAATTGGCCCTGAAAATTTGTTATTAGAGCTGACATAGGAATCTGAAGAGGTGATGCTCAGCTGCACCTCCTGTTAACATCACCAGTGTAGAAGATGGTTTGCATACCTCAGTTTTAGCCCCAGCGTTATCACAGGATAAATCATAACCGTTTTGCATCTGCCAAGAGGAACAGCTTGCAAAAATCATGTCATGTTGCCTTTTTTCGTGGGATTACCAACCAGCACTTGAAGCTGGTTGGTAATAAATAAAATAAAATTTTGCAACTTCAGTTTAATTAATAGTAAGGAGAGAAAAAGTCTTGCCAGGCCAGATGGCAAATTCTTCATTTCTCACGTGATCACTGTCAAATTACTGTCTCTACATAAGAACATCACAGAGCATATTTAATAGGCCTTGGAAATGTTCATCAAAGTGGCAGTAAAGATCCTGACTGATCTGCCTGGATCTGTCCACATGAAGGAGGCAAGTGCAGAGTTGGGTTTAAGGAGTTACCACCATAAGGAACTCGGGTGTATAAAACCAGACTTTCACTGCACTCAGGCACTGAAGTCCCGTGTCACAGAAGTCCCTGCTCTCAGGTACCTGCATTCTGTGGTCTCTCCTTGGTTCACATTCAAGTGTTCTGCTTCCACACCTGCCCAGACCAGCATCTCCAAGGAGATGCCCTTTACACTATCCTCCAGAGATGAGGCACCCCTTCTCTGCATGCCCTAAGGTATGGGGTCTTGTAAACCAGCTCTGAGAACACCAAATGCAGCCTGAGGCTCCTCAAACCACGCAACTCTAATCACTTCACTCTCAAACAGAAGCTGCCCACCAACAGCAGGAGGGGGAGAGCAACCATCCCATCAGTGGAAGGCATGGTTTCACACTGAAGAACTTCACCCAGAATAGCTGATGGGCTCACAGATAGACAGTCTCATGGGAAGTGAGAGACAAACACTCTGAGATTGAGGAACGCATTGAACCCAGGTTTCCCACTTCCTCAGTGAATGCTCTAAACCAAAAGACAGTGACTTTTAGAAGACAGATGCCAGCCAGAAGGAAGGAACACTACTCTCTGACCTCCGAGAGCACTGTCCTTGGGGGCAAGCGTGCCATCAGACTCCTTATAGGACTCAAGCAGTAAGTCCTGAGTCAAGTTTGTGCTCTGATGTGATGGCAGGGATGGGAGAGTAAAAGATTTCAGAAATACCTGTATTTTCAGTCTGCCATCAGGCAACAAACATGGTCTTTTTCGGGAGGGAGCTGTCTCAAATGTCTCGATTAGGTCTGGTGCAGCCCTGACACGAGCAGGGAGAGCGAGGGGGAAGGAAGTGCTATGCCACAGTACAGCACTGCTGCTCCATTCCTTGGGAACGCACGCTCCTCCAGACTGCAATCCCTTCAGCCCTTCCCAACAGCCTGGCCTGCCGATCCCTCCCTGCCCTCGGGCTAGGAAGCCTTGGCACAGCCCTGCTGGTTTTGGCTCCAGGGCCTGGCTCTGGAGAGAAGAGGCAGCAGCACCTCCTGTTTGGGCGGCTGTGCCCCGTGCTGAGCCTCCTGCTCCCCCTGCTCAGGGGGCTGGGGCAGCACCCCCACCACAAGGATCTTATATCTGTGCTCCTTGGGTGAAACTTCGCGGTTCACTGAAACTTTACAGCTCTTTTGGCAAGGGAATGGACCCTGGGAATTAGTTTTGGTTCTTCCATGTTTTTGACTTCTGGTGGGGCAGGACACCTTGAAAATTGCTTTCCTCTCCCTTTATAGAAAATAGGAGAAAAAATGACTTCACACTTTCACGCTGTGGCAAAACACTCTTTCAACTGTATTAAGTAAGCTCTGCCTCATCAGTGCAGTGTCCTTTCATGGCCTTATGTGTTATCTTCCAATAATAATAACAAATAGAAAACAAACTTTCCATATAAAGCAGAGCAATAAAAGCACATCAGCTTCAAGTGCTGGTTGGTAATCCCACGAAAAAAGGCAACATGACATGATTTTTGCAAGCTGTTTCTCTTGGCAGATGGCATTTCCAGGGCAACTCAAAAGGCTGAAGTGACTGACACCACGCTTAACTTTAGTTAAACCCTGCTATAGCTGCTGCAGCCACTGCAGAGTTCTGCTTTCATGTTGCTGCTAGCACAGGGAGTTTCAGAATAATTTTGGATTGGCTTGGATACAAGTCTAGCAGGGTGCTACAAATAGAAATAGCAGAAGAAGGTAACAGAGTAAAAATATGTGGTGTTGGAGCGGGGGGGGGGGGGGGGGAGAAGTAGCACAGACAGGAAGTCAGTGAACGGGATAGGCACATTACTGCTCTGCCACTTGCCAGGTTTTGAATGCACTCCACTTCCAAATTCCTGACCAAACCCCCTATTGCATTAGCCTCGCCTCTCACTTCACACCCACACTGGTGGCTGTTCTGGCTGCAGAGGCAGCCGTGGCAGGAGGGGCAATGTCTGCTCTCAGAGCTGCCCTTCCACAGCCGCGCCGTGCGCTGCGCCAGGCTCGCACGGTCACCACCAGTGCCATCTCCCAGCAGGGACCCTGGGGCAGAGCCCCTCTGACCTCTGGGGAGACCTGTTTGCAGTCTGAGCTCAATCCACCCCTGTGGTGGCCCACACCTGACCATCTGGGTGCTGCAGCCAGGCGTGGTTGATGCACATGATGGACCTGCTTGTTGTCCACGGGGCAGACCACGGCCAGTTCCTACTGACTCCTGTGGGATTTGTCAGTCACATTAAGGAACCTGAATCTGGGTTTAGGAGCCTAACTTATGGCACACGGTGGAGATAACTTTAGCCAATAAGACTGCACAATCCTATTACCATGACAGCTCGGGAATGTGAGAACTCAGCACTCTGGAATAAGGTGCCACATTAAAAACAGATTAAACTGAAAACAGCCCTTACGGCCTAGGGCGCCTGGGACAAGTGTCTGCCAGCTGCAATGCCTTGAAGGTAACTGTTCACTAGTGAATCAGGAGCCGGCTGCAGGTGCCCACAATTGCCTCAAGACACAGACAGATTTTTTTTTTCCAGAGACACTGTAAGTTTTTTTAGCACCATATGAAACTCAGCGGCTCCAGCCCTAAGGAGATCCATGCAAACCTCCTGCTTGCTCTGGTTCTTGTGGTGCTCACATTCACTGAGTTTCATTTTGAACTTCAGCCTCACAAATCTCCAAACAGCCTAGAGAGATAAACTGTGCCAAACCTGGGCTCCAGCTATGGAGCAAGACTGTTCTTCTAAGCATTACTGTATGAAACCAAGTTGCACTACTGTGCCACAGCACAAATGTGATCAGCACCCAGTGCAAGGTGTCAGGAGGACTTATTTCCTGGCCTGTTTGCAGCCTGAGGGTGAAACAAAGGGTGAGTTTGTTTCCCTGGCTGGCATCCTCCTGCTAGCCAGGGACAAAAGTCACTTGTCCCTTTGCCTCTCTTAGATCTGTCCAGCAATGATGACAGAGATTTGCTGACACGGTGGTGGGCACTTCTGAGAGCTGATGGGGGTCCAGTGGTTCTGAGCTTTCTTCTCTGACAGCTCCCAGAGGACAGAGATGCTTTTATGCTTAATATATGCTGTCATTTTGTATTATATCTTTTCTTTGGATGTAACTTCATAAATGACCAAAACAAAACACAATCTCAAACCCCAAATTCCAGACACCAAAGAAGGTTGAGGAGTGCTGCAGACATCACACATGAATTACTGCTCCTTCAGCTGACAGAGAGCCAAAAGAAGCCATAGTCCTGCCTGCTTTACAACAGTGAACTGCCACTGGCTGGTGGTTACTGGTCACTAACATTATTTCCCTGGATTTCTGCTCTTTTCCTTCTCCAGTCCCATGATGTGGTGAGACCCTTGATAGAGGCTTTTGCTGCTGTATCAGCACTTGTGGCATGGAAAAAAAAAAAATCGTGACAATAGAGCAAACCTCTGGATTCCACAGCTGGGTTGCTTGAAGACATAAATGGCCAAGCCCAACCCCAGTGCCTAACTGTCCTCCTCCTCAGTCTGTCCTCCCCTGCCTGACTCATGCAGCAGTCACAGAGTGACAGCAAGGGTTACTGTCTTGCATAAAGAATTGACAAATGACTTGCTCAAAGCAGACTGGATGTATTTGCATATAATGGCTCAATGTGCTGGAATACTATTACAAGAATACTCCATCCAATTTCATCTCAAGCTGAGTATAGTAACTCATTCAATATTGCAATACACTCAACACATTAAGAAACCTTCTTATTTTATTAGCTTTAATTCCCCTGCATATCTCTCCTATTTTCCCTGCAGGACTATTTGGGAATGCCTTACAGTAACAGGACCAAAAATAGAACAGTGTACACCAGGTATGCTAAGCACTATGGCCCATGACAAAAACAGTGCCACAGCTTTGGAGTGATCTTTCAGTAATTCTAATTTCAGTAATTCTATTTCTGTTGGTACAGGTAGATAACTGACTAGGTTCTGGTGGGATAAATAAACCCAGATAAATGATATATGGGGGTATACCTTCTTCCCCAAGTCCTGGCCATGCCTGCTCCCTATACTCTACTCACAATCTCTACATTTGCAGATCCAGAAGGCACCTTTTTTTTTTTTCCACACCTAACTTTATAAATTTACACTGGACTTTACAATCCTAAAATACCTCTGTGGCACAAAGCCACAGACGCAATCCGTGGGTGGAAAAGCTGTCAGCATAGTGGGAAAATATTCTGCTGAAACCGAAAACTTTGAAGAAACAGCTGAGTCACTCTTTCACAGTTAAGGTAGTCTGGGCTTGTTACCCTCTGCTATGCCCCTGGATGGTGTCTGGCACACACACACCCATCCTCTGCTTGCCAGTGAACTCCAGTGCACCTCCAAACAAGAGCTGCCTTGAAAGTTTTGGGCTGACATTCCTCACACAGCTGTATCTTGTCCTCCAGGCACAGGGGCTGAATGAATGCTGGTCCTCCTGGGGACTCAGAGTCCTTGGGCACATGCTGAAGTGCAGGTGGGTCTGCACATCAGCCCTACCCTGGTAGGCAAGGTGATACTCAACAACATTGCTAACTTACAATGTGATCACAGTTCTCAAGGAAAACAATGTTTTCCTGGCCTCCTGAGAATAATGCTTTTTTATTGAAGAGCCTGAACATTGGCAAGAAAATTTCAAAATCTGCCTAAAGTGCACTGAACTAAAGGAGTGAGACAAAAACCTTGGGAAAAAATATTTATCAGCCTCCTTTGTCTCTCCTCTCCTTTGTCTCTCCTCTCCCTCTCCCTCTCCCCTCTCCCTCCCGTCCCCTCTCCCTCCCGTCTCCCTCTCCCTCCCGTCTCCCTCTCCCTCTCCTCTTCTCT
>VXAU01005288.1:102556-126640 GCA_013399695.1 Formicarius rufipectus | reverse complement strand
CTCTCCTCTCCTCTCCTCTCCTCTCCTCTCCTCATTCTATAGGCAGCATTATCCCAGTTTTGGCTGGGAAAAGGCAGCTGCCTATGAGCTATTTATTACCAAAATCACTGAAATTACAGAGGTCCAGAAGTCATAACTGCCAACAAACTCTACTAATGTAGTCACCCATGAAATCTATAAAACTCGTTTTAAAAGGAACTCTAGTACAGCATATACATTTTGATCCATGGAAAATATAACTTGACATGAAAATAGTTTGATCCTTTTAATCAGAATGCAAGATTTTCCTGAAAACTTTTGTGTCCACATCAGGAAAGCCCACACAGATGTAAACAGCTCAACCTGTGTGTGAAAAAATTGTGCCAGATTTTCAGCCTCTAAGAATAATTTGACATGAGCTGCACCAATACACACTAATTAGCTGCACCATGAGCACACAGCCAAGCAAATGCCATCACTGGGATTCACAGTGGCTTGTGGGGTAGGCTTGCCAAAATATCAGAGGTAACTTTTGCCTTTTAAGCCCTGTAATGGCAAGCACACTTTTACTGATACATCTTCCATAAAAGCCTATTTCCCATTTTCGTGTTACACGCCAATGTGATTGTTTCTAGCCAGTTTAACTTGCATTCATGTGTTTCTTCCTCTGGTGGGAGCATATAGTCCATATTGTATCACAATAACCCATCACATAGGGTGCCCAAGATGTAAAAACACATCCCAAACTTCAATTACCTTAGTCTGCTTTACCATCACATTGGAATTAGGGGTGGGACACTCATTGATGAAAGAAATGGAAGGAAAGATTCCCATATGTTTTCAAAAATTTTCTGCAACTTTTCTTGTTCTCACATTTCACAAAGCCCAGCAGTCCTCCAGCAAGAGCACTCTGCTTTTCACGGGAAATGACTCTGACTTGGGCAAAAATATGCTTTTCTAAATAAACAGATTATGTTATATAGCATGAAAGCTAAAAAAATAAAGTCGGCTCAGCATGTCTACACCCTGCCTGCCATCACCAGGCACACAAACATGCCCAAACTTTGGGTAACATTGCAAGTGTTAGGTCCTCCAAGAGCAGATGTTGGACAGTTTGCTCTCTCTTGGGCCCTTTTTCTCCTTTTCCTAGATTTTCTCCATGAACATTTGCTTCCAGTCCAGTTAAACTCAAATTTTCCCACTGGCAGAATTAAATTCTAGATATCCCTCACTTCCACACTTCCTAATTGCATCCTTTTTTCTCCACTCTTCTCTAGCTTCCCCTCAGTACCACATTTTGTTCCAAATACCTCACTCCTTGTCTCCAGTGACCTTATTTATGCTTCTGCTGGCTGGTGGCTGCCCATCACTGTCCTGAAATGACCTGTGCTGAAGGGAAACCTGCTCCTTCATTCCCACCTTCCATGCACAGCAGCACAGGAGACAGCACTGCTGGACACACACACAGGGTCCTGCCGTGCTGGTTTGCCCAGCCCTGTTTCCCCACTGAGGCCAGAGCACAGTGCCTGCTGCCAGGGCTGTGCTTCTTCCATCCTCAGCTGAGGATGTGCACAGGGAGGAGCAGCACATCAATATGCAAACTTTCTCTTTGTCAGCAGCTTACCTAAGAAAGAAAAGGCAGACAACTCCTCCGAGTCAATCAGGAATGCCCAGCAAAATCAGTGAAAAGACACCTTTAATCCATACCAGGCATCTTGCACAGAAGTATGTAAGCCTCTAAAAATCACTGCTCAGTTATAAGCACAAAATACAAATAACAAAACATATACTCTTCAGCTGAGCCCTGAAATGTTTTCATGACTTGAAATCTTCTCCCATTGGCTACTGCAAGGGGAAGAGCAAATTTCACTCCACTACATGAACACATGAAAACTGTCTCAGTTGGCAGCTCGTGAGCTCTTGCAGGGATAATTCAGGTCACTGACATCACACTGAGGAATACATCCAGCTACTGAATAAAAGTCATGATCAGTCATGTCAAGAAACATCTGTCACTGGTTAAAATTCTAAGGAAATCATTCATATACAAACTAGCTAACAGAAGTTAGTTATATTACTGATAGCTAGACCCCCAGATTTCCTACAGCACTTGGTAATCACGTTACAAAATATATTACAGGAGCTGAAGTAAAAACATGAATGACATTGCACCTGTATTATATAATGACCTATATGTTGTTATGGGTCTCGTGAAATACCCACTTGGAATTTGCCTTAGCAAAGGCCGCCTTTAAACTGTTTTTATCAGCTCAGAATTCCTGATGTGATATTTGTAAATGTTATTGCTCATAATGCAAACAGAAAGCAGTATACCTAGAGATTCATTTATTTACATTGCCTACATATTCACTTAAAATCAGACCTTGATGCTGTCCTGTGGAAATAATGGACTGATTTTTCAAATAAATGTTGCTAATATAGTAGTTTTATACATCTCTCACTTAGCGAACCAAACATACAGCATTATTCTTAAAACTGCAAGCTAGGGAATCAAATCCAAGTTTTATGCCAGCCAACAGCAACTCCCCTTGCCTCCAGAAACAATTGGAATAATCCAATTCTGTAACCAGTAATAAGATAGGTCAAGAAATTTTTGGTATGAAAGCTCTGGCAATCCCATTCTTTTGATATTTAACATGAGTTCCAGTAAACACAGGAGGGTTGCTGACTGGAATGAAGCAAACAGCACTGGCACATAGCCTTTCAAATTTTATATTATTTTATGAGAAGTCTAAATGCTAATTTGCACAATTATGAATTAACAACAGACATTCATTTCAGACTGACTGTCATCAGGGTTTTAATGGAACTGACATACCAATAAAAATGTGAAAAATAACTTCACAAAAGTCAAGGAAGGTACACTCCCAGTCCACCAAACTGAACATGGTTCCACCAAAGCAAATTAAACCCTAATATATAAATGACAATATAACAAAAGGAAAACATACATGTGAAAGAGATTACTACAAGCTTGTTTATAAGAGTAGAGTAGGTGACACTTAGTGACCAACAGCAGATTTGGCATTCAGCCCCAACCTCAGAGTTGCTGGTTTGTGTGTACTTGCTGGTATTTGTTCACATTTCCCCTCCCAGAGGGACCTGAGTACAAATCACATGGTAGATCCAATATGCAGCAGCAGCTCAAGATTTATTTGGTTCTTGAGGCAGGTCTATAGCCAGATGCATTAGGAGCTGTGGAGGGAATACCCAGAGGGAGAAAACTGAGGCACAAAAGTTCGCTGGTATTCAGGAAAGTTCTGAAACATTTTGAGGCATTTATTCAGCCAAGACTTTCCCTGACTCCAATAGGATTTTGGCAGAGAAAACGGTTTGAATGCCTAAAGTGAGGTTAATTCCTAAATGTGGTTCTTTAATTTAAAGGTAAACACTTAGAAATAACAAAACCCCTCTCAGGAAAGGTTCTCTCTACCTGTCAGCGAAGCTGCACTCAGAGAAGCACCCACTGCTGCCTACTGCTGAGCATCCTCATGTTTTGAAGAAGTCAAGTCATCAAACTAATAAAGTAAAGAGTAAAGCCTAAAACTAGGGGAGGTTTTGAATCTGTGGACCAGGAAGTGTTGTTAAAATGGAAGTTGCCCTGCTGCACAGAAGAGACAGTCAGAGCAGGTAACCAGAGCCAGCTTCCACGGCGTGGGCCCAATCCTGTTCCCACTGAAGTCCATGGCAGAACTCCAAGCTGTTTAATGGGAATGGCAACAAGCCTTCTATCTATTTAATATAAATGAAGATACTCATCTCCTCTTTGACATATTTTGGGCTCAGAGCCATTGGCTGACACTTGTTTGGTTCTCTGCATGTGTGTGACTCATGGGATAATATAATGCCTGATTTCCATTCTGCCAGACCTGTCTTTCTCCGTGCTTAACTATTAATTTCAGAGGCAAGATGCAATACTGCAGTAAAATAGGATGGTGTTAAACTAAGAAAATTGCACTTAAATACTGAGAGTAAATGAATCAGATTCCATTTGTGAGGGTTCCCTTCCAATTAAAGTGGTATAACCATGGAGTCCTGAAGACATCAGCCCATTGCTCCTGCAAAGAGAGGGAGCTTGTGGAAGTCTCTAGCAAAGTACTTGTCAGACAAGGCAGTGTAAACACATCGCCTTTACCCTGTCAGGGGTAAACCTGAGGAGCAACCTGATAATGGAAAGGACAAAAAAATATCTGTATTCCAAACAGTGGACTCTTTTTCAGGCTACTCACACAGGCAGGGTTATTCTGGATATCCAGGTGCTCCATCAGATGAGCAAATGGTGATTTTCCACCAAAGCTGTAAACTCTTTGGGATGAGGGCAGATTCTCTCTCTTTGGATCCATAGCCTAAGTTGGAGATACTAAGTAGTACCATAAAAAATCAATAACCACAGTGTGGACCGGAAGGAAATATCTGAACAGATTTTCTGGTTCTTCTGAAGTTTCCTGTGATATGGTCATTATCACTAAGTGTTTTCTTGGCTTTAAAATCCAGTATCCCCTGGTATGATACAGCAAACCACACTCCAGCATTGGTATTTGTGTGGTGTTTGTATGTGATTTCATGTGTATAAACATGGATTTCATTACAGAGGAAGAAAGATACACCTAAAATCCAGGATGTCAATGTATTAAACATTACTTTATTTAATTCATTATGACAAGAGAGAGCAGTGGGCCTGTTTCTCCACCTTTTACCCAGACATTTGTCATTCTTTTCACCACTGATTTGGGTTGAACCCAAGTCAACCAGTAAAGCCAAACCACTAAGCACAAAGCACCTGCTTTCTCCAAACAGCAAAGCATCTCTCACTACTCTGCTTCAGTGTGGAAATTCATTCCTACCCTCCAACCTCCAGAGGTGGATGAGGAAAGCTCCTCAGGGGCAAAATTCATCCATTGAAACCGAGAAAAATAGAAGACTGAGAAATCTTGGCATTCCTCCACCACCCCCAGCCTGCTGCAGGACTTTGCTATGGTCGTGAGCAATCTCTCAACTCTGTACACAGTGTAGCAGACAGCTACTCCCTTCCTCCTGAACACGGGATTACTCGCTCAGCCTCTCAGTCACTGCCCACTCCCACGTCTCACCCCTCCGTGTCCCCAGCCCCCTGTCTGGGACTGGCCAGGGTCAGGGGTGGAGCAGGAAGGGCTGCACAGCCCCATTCGTGTGCCAGGATGGGCACAGGCTGGCAGCATTGCACCCGGGCTGCGTATCAAAGGAACAGGATCAGCAGGAAAACCAAAAGGCCACCCAGCACTTGTGCAGACAAATGTCACTGAGTCTGTACACCCACAGCACCCTCCCAGAGCTGGAGCTGCTCGAGCCTTGGCCACGCCACATTAGTGTCAGTGCAGGGTGTGGGTGTGTAGGGAGGTGAGTGGGAATGCCACATGTGAGAGCTGTCCCTGCCCACAGTCCTGTCACGCTCACCCACGTTCACCCACAGCCACCACCTGCCAATCTCCCCTGCAGGACCACGACTGGCATCTCTTCTCACAGGACTGTGCTGGCCCAGACAGTCCATTCCAGCCCCAACTGTCCTGTGATACTTGGAGTAGACAGTGCATAAAATCCTTTCCACCATGCAGTGTGTATGGTGCGTGCCTGGACACCACTGACACGAGCAATGCACGGGGGCACACATGAGACCAGAGAGCTGCAGTGCCACTGGCTTCCACCCTGGTGCTAAGGCAAACACCCCTGCCAATGCCACTGTGAGAACTTTCCTCTTCTGGGCAATGATTTAGGGACTTTTTGAAGGCTCAGCTCTGTGCCGAGGTAAGGGTTCAGTTTGAAAGGAAGGGAAAATGCAGATATGCAGTTGAGGAGGGTTGGGAGGGCAGTGCCAAAGTGAAAAGCAGGCTGCAAAGAGCATAGAGAGGCTGCAAAAAGCCCTGTGCTGTGAGAACTTTCTTGTCTAAGCCATGACTGAGGGCCTTGTCGAAGGCTCAGCCTACAGTTAGGGTTAGGATTAGAGAACGCTGCTCGCTTAGGCACTGTGTTTAAGGCAAGTGTCTCTAAACACTCTTCTGCTATCAATAATTTACCCTTCATACTATTCCAGGGCATTCTGTGTTTATATAACTATTGAAACACCTATGTGGTAGATAGATGATCTTAATTTTGAATCACAGAATGGCTGATTCTTCTGCCA
Source organism: Formicarius rufipectus (assembly GCA_013399695.1). Taxonomy (NCBI): domain Eukaryota; kingdom Metazoa; phylum Chordata; class Aves; order Passeriformes; family Formicariidae; genus Formicarius; species Formicarius rufipectus. The sequence continues at coordinate 120,483 of VXAU01005288.1, read as the reverse complement.
CTGAAGACTAGTTTAATCTATAGTTCATTTAAATTAATGGAAAAATCTGCTTTGTCTGGGGTCATAAATGATTTGCTAAAACCACACACATACGGTGAGTCACAGTTCAGAACATAACTCAAACGACCAGGACTGTATTCCCATGCTCTAACCACTAGATTACAGTCCCTCCCACATATACCCTGCAATAATCTTTGCTCAAACGATAACAGCATTTCCCCACTTTACACGTTGGACAGCATTACTGAGTAAGGCACATCCTACCCGACGGGTGTACAGCTCTGCAGGGCTGGGGGAGGAAGCAAACTCAAGTAAAAGTCATTCATTTTGCCCAACACCACTAAGAGCTTAACTCTCTCCTTGGAAAACAACCCGCTCTGGACCCCTCGATTTGCATCTAACTGAGAAGTGAAATCCTTGATCCCGGTCTGCATTTGTCTTTCACGCATCCCCAGCAGCGAGTGCTTGCAGACTGACCACCACGGTGGATTGCGGAGGAGCAGCCTCACCTTCCCTCCCCTCCCCAGCCTCGCATGAGCCCCCCGAGGGGGTCAAAGCCCCTCGGAGCGGTCCCGAAGCCCATCTGAATGGGCCCGAAGCCCCTCGGAGCGGCTCCAAAGCCCCTCGGGGCGTCCCCATAGCCCCTCGGAGGGAATCCAAAGCCCCTCGGGGCGGCCCCATAGCCGGGCGGGGTTCGGGGGCTGCACCTGCGCTAGGAGGCGCTTCGGGAGTGGGGCACGTCCTGTCCCATGGGCTGCGCATCGGCGGGCCACAGTCTCGTGGCTCCAGATCCCCATCTCCGGAGTGTGTCATTTCTGCAGTGATGTGCCGTGCAGGACATACACCCCACGGGAGCAGCGAGCTGCACGGAGCCCGGCCGTGCCCGGCGGGCTCCTCTGCACGGCAGAGGGGCACACAGGAGCTGCTGGAGGGGACCGGGCTCGGCTCAGCTTTCCCGAGGGGCAGCCCCAGCCCGGGCAAGAAGCCGCGCCGGAGGGGAGGGAGGGCGGGCGGCGCCCGGGGGTCCCCGCTGACCTCCTCCCCTTTCCGCGCTCGACCATTGCGTGACCGCACGGCCGGCAGCTCCGGGAAGGGGACGGGAAAGGGGACGGGTCGGGACGGCCCTGCGGGAGCCTCCTCCCCGCTCACGGCCGCCCTTCTCCGCCCCCGTGGCCGTCGGGGCTCGCCCCCCCTCCCCGCCTGCGACGCCGCTCGCCCCCACCGGGGCTGAGCCCATCGAGGGGTCCGGCCGGAGCAGCCGCCCCCCGTCCCGCACAGCCCCCTGCCCCCCGTCCCCGGGGAGCCTCCTCTGCCCCCCGGTCCCCGGCCCCGGGGAGCCTCCTCCGCCGGGCCCCGAGGGCTGCCCGGCCCGGCCCGGGGCAGCGGGCGGGCTCCGTGTCCTCGTCGCCCGGCGTTCCCCTCGTTTCCCCCCGGCAGCCCCGGTGAAGGGTGAAGCGAGGGGTGACTCACGGGCACACATCGGACACCGCAAGTGCTTAGGAAATTGCCGTTCTCTTAAGAGGCAACCGCGTATTTATTTCTCTGGGGCTAAAATCGGGGAGTTGCGCTCCATGAACGGGATGCTGGGTTGGAGAAAGAGAGCTTTTGAGCTCCTGCTACGGCTAAAGGGCTGGAAACACGCAGAGAGGCGGTTGGTTATGGTAGAATATATGCTGTTTATTTATGAACGTAACCAGGACTTCTGACAAACTTTATATGCAGTTGCCCCCCAAATTAAAAAAAACAAACACCAATGTGTGTGCATATACACAGACGTATACATACCATACACACACTGCACACACATACACACACCGCCAGCACTGTGCTCTGTCATGCTTTCAAACAACTTCATCCACCTTATTCTCTCTTGTCATGACTTACTTCAGTTGGACAAATTGTGGAGCTACAACACCAGGAAGAAACGCTCTGCATGGCTACCAGCACACCCTGGAAGGGAGCCTGTTTGTTTGTTTATTTTTCTCTCGCCCTGGGAGAAGCTCCAGAGTCCAAAGGTGCTTGTAGCACCAGGGACAAGCCTCCTCGCCCCACCACAGGCATCCTGCAGCCTCTCAGCCCGTGCCCCCTTCCAGGCACCCCTGCCTTGGGGTTGGGAAGCAGCAGCCAGCACAGGACAATGTGAAGAAGGCAACACACACTCACACTCACCCACCCACACAAATAATAAAATAACGTTGCAGCACAAGGGCATAGTCTCTGTCACCAGATAAGAAAGTTGTGTGATGGCAAAGATCTAAGTAACGCAATAAAAATAAAGTGTAGCTAGTATACACGGAAAGGCTTTCACATTACACGAGGCACAGCTTGGACGGACAGAGACTCGGAGAGGAGCTAAATGTCCTGGAATAAAGCAAAATACACTGAGAGTTCATAGTAAATACCCGCATTGAGAGGTATTTATTCATTTGTGCTTCGCCACGTCGTGACATACAGTACACTGCTGCTCTTCCTTTTGATGGAGGGAGCTCACCACACACTCTCGCAAGCTGCTGCTCCATCAGTCCCAGGATGTCCATTGGCCCCATGGCGGTGCTGGCCCCGCGCCCCTCTCCCAGCCAAGGCAGGGGACAGGGATTGGCAGAGGCAGCCCAGCCAGGCTGGGACAGTCCTGGCAGTAGTCCAGTGGCTGCCCCACACCTCAGTGCTCCAAACGCGTGTCCAGAGCTGCGTGTCTCTCGGCCTCAAGTCCTCTTCTCGTCGCTGACATCCCCATAGCTGCTCCTGCCTGCTGAACTGTAGGCCAGGAGGGGAAGCCTGGCAGGACACCCCAGCACCCCGACCCTCAAGCCTCACCCTTTTTCCTCATGCCCTGCCAGGCCAGAGGGCGCAGAAAGCCCCAGAGCTCCTGCAGCTATCTTTTAAGGCACATCTGGGTTGCTATGCGTGCTTTATTACTATTAATATTATTAATATTATTATTATTACTGTTATTTACCCTGTGTAGACACGTGGGCTTTTTAATTCTTCCTTCCCCTCGCCCTTCTTCTTAGAAAACCCACCATGTTTTCAGCTTACTCGTGTGTCATCCCTAAGGCACAAACCTTTTAATACTAGAGCTGCCTGGCTTCTTTGTATAGGTCGTGAACCGATAAAAAACAAAACAAAACAAAACAACCCCCCGTCCCCCTTCCCCCGGCACACCGCGCTCCGGCACATAAAGTATCTGTGGGCGGGCAGTGCAGCCCGGCCGGCCCCGGCGCGGCCCTAAGCGCAGCTGCCCATGGCCTTGACCAGCGAGCTCTCGGGCAGCTGCCTGAAGATGCCCCGCAGAGTCTCCAGCTCCCGGGTGAGCTGCTCCACCCGCTTGCGCAGCCGCTCGTTGTCGGTGGTGAGCTCCAGCACCTTCTGCTGCGTCTCCACGTTGCGCTGCTTGGCCTTGTCCCGGCTCTTGCGCACCGCGATGTTGTTGCGCTCCCGGCGCACCCGGTACTCATTGCTGTTCTTGTCCACTGTCTTTTTCGATTTGCTCCGGTGGTCCGCGGGCATCATCTTGAGGGCGCCGGCGGCGGGCAGGCCGCCGGGGGGGTGCGGGTGGTGCGGGTGGTGCGGGCTGGGCACGGGCGTGGGGGGCGGCGTGGGGTGCCCGGGCTGGAGGTGCATGGTGGTCTGGGCGCAGTGGGCGATCTGATACTGCAGGTGGGACGGGTGCTGCTGCGGGGCGTGATGGGGGTACAGGGCCGACAGGGCCGCCGACTTCACCTCCTCCTCCTCCCGGGGCTCCTGCTTGATCACCAGCGGCCGCAAGCCGGGCGCGGCGATGCGCTCGTAGAGAGGGTCGAGCTTGCCGTCCATGTAGCCGGCCACGCAGCCGAACAGCGGCTGCTGGTGGTGCTGCTGCTGGTGCCCCGGCGCCGAGGCGGCGGCGCCGGCCCCATGCATGGCGTGGAAGTCGAAATCCCCGGCCAGGATGGCCTTGGCTTTCTCCTGCTGCTTGCTGTGCTGGAAGAGGTCGGCCAGGAACTCGTCGTTGAAGGCGGCGGGGTCGATGTAGGCGCTGATGTCGATGGAGTTCTCGTTCTCGCAGATGTCGCCGAGCTCCGCGCCGCCCGCAGCAGGTGCCGCCGCCGAGGGAGCCTCTCTGTAGCTGTAGGCGCTGCCGGGCAGGGGAGTCTGGAGCTGGTGGTGCTGACCGCTGCTCATCGGGGGCCGGGAATCGACCTCGTAGAAGTTGGCTTGCTCCATGAAGCACCTACAGTCTGCCGGGCATGGTGAAGGGCTCCTGCAATCCAGGTTTCGAGCGGGACGGCGGCAGCGGCGGCTCTAACAATCCTGAGGCACCCCGGCCCTCGGCGGCGAACGTTACCGCGGCTCGGCACGGCTCGGCTCGCGCGCCCGGAGCCCGTCCCCCGGCCCAGCCCCGCTCCGCTCGCTGCCTGCCTGCCCTGTTGCTAGTGGGCTGCCGCGGTCCTGCGTGCCGTATATATACAGCCCGCCGCAGGGCCGGGGATCGCCCTCTAGTGTCCAACCTCCTGCTGGGAACCTTTGACCGCCGCGCAGACGGGGCTCAGCGCCCCGGCCGGGCAGCACCGACCTCCTGCCCGCCCTCCTTCCCTCCCCCGGGAGCCGCCGCACCGCGGGCACAGCGCCCCGCACACTCCGACTCCGCACGCCCCGGCTTCTCACANCACACTCCGGTCTCGCACGACCCGACCCCGCACACCCCGGCCCCGCACACTCCGGTCCGCAATTCCCAGCCCCGCAATCCCCCGCCCCGCACACCCCCGCCCCGCACAGCCCTGTCCCGCAGCGGGCACGGAGCTGCGGGCGATGCCCGTCGAGGAGGCTCCGCACTGATAAGGGGCTCGGGGGACGCGGAGCGGGGACTTTGCGCCCACGGGGCCGGGGCCGCCCGGCGGGGCAGAGCGGCCAAAGGCGGCCCACAGGGTTCCAGGGCCAGCTCCGGCCCAGCGAGCCCCCGCCGCGCTTCGTCAAAGTCTCAAAGTTCACCATCACCCGCGCGTCCTTGCAAATATTTGGCCAGTCGGGAATATTCGCCCCGTCGGGATTTGGGGTGGAGAGGGCACAAGGCGTTGCATCCCCGGCGGGGATCACGTGCCGGCAGCGCTCTGTGGCCGGGGGGCTGATCCGGAGGGACCCGCGGGGCTCTCCCGGCCCCGAGCGGCGCTGGGACCCGTTCGGGGATGAGCAGGGGTGCAGAGCTCGGTGGCCGCGGGGGCTGCCCGGCTCCAGTGCTGGGCCCTGGAGGAGCTGCCCCACCTGCATGGGACAGCCTGAGCCGGGTCACCTGCGGGTCCCCTCACCCCCTGCCCGAATCAAGCGGGTAAATTTAATGATGGATTTCCCCAAATGCACGTTCAGCAACCCCGAGCAGTGCCGGGCCGCCTCCTGGCCTTGACCTGAGATAACCGCAGGCATAACCGGACCCGGTCTCCCGGCTGTGTGCCCGGTGTCCGCCCGGTGTGTGACCCGGGTGTGTGCCCGGCCCTGCGGCGGCACCATTCTCACCCTCCGTCTTCTGGGGGTTTTGAAGGCGTTTGATGCTCCCGCAGTGCGGGAGGGCAGAGGAGCTGTCCCGGCCCCTGCGCTCCCCTCGGGGCTGTGCCCGACAGCAGCTCCTGAGTACAGTCACTGCTTCCCCAGGAGCCTCCCTCTTCAGGCTTCAGCCTAGGAGGGGTGGGCACGCACAAAATTCCTCCTGCTGCCACCTCTTGAAGTCTGCAGAGCAGATGTCTCTGTGGCCCAGGTGCACTGCAGGGAGTCCCATGGGCATGTAGGGCTCCTGGTCCAGAAGGTCCCTTTGAACCTGGCATAGGGAAAGGAGAAGGCAAGGCCATGGGAGCAGGTGAAGGCTTCAAATCGCTACAGAAAGATCTGCAGGGAAAATGAATCAAACGTAGCGATGGCTGGAGGAGAAAAAAACCGCGGCAGCTCTTACTTCTGGGTGTGTTAGTAAAAGAGAAACTTGTGATAGCAAAGTCCTTGCTCAGAAAGGGTTTGATAGATTCCTTGCAATTAAAAATAATCGATAAAGTATTCAACAGGCAACAAAGAATGACAATGCACCAGGACCCCATGTTTTTGTTTCACACAATGCACGTGTGCAAGGCCTGCCTAGTCAGTTGGCTTTTGCACTCCAGTGTCCTCTCAGGAGAATGGAGTCTGTAATTACAGCAGGGAAATACATGCATTTACAGACTAGAGAGTGTACTTTTCACTATCAACAGAAAAAAAAAAAAATCAATCCTAAATTGTTTTTATATCCAGTCAGGATTGTCTAAAATTCTGTGTGTTGGCTTCAATGCAGCAGCAGTGCCTCACAGGGGTGCTTCCACAGGGAGCTGTCTGAGCAATCAGAACACCAGTAAGAACTTGGGACAAAGTATGATGCAGAGGAAAAGCCTCAAGTTGGTGACAAGAGTGAATTTTGGGTGTTTCAGAGTGGACAGGAAAATGGCCCTATCTGCACCCATCTTTCCAAATTCAGTTTGTTCTACTCAAGTGAACCCATTTCCAGAAAAGGGACAAACCCAGAACTGGACTTGTTGCTTGGTGGGAGAAATATCATCTGGAGTAGAAGCTGGTAAGCAGTTTACACTTGGAGCTTTTGAGAGGCCTTGTTCAACTCTGAAGTCAGCAGAAACAGCAATAGGCCATGGATATTTAAAATGAAAGGTCAGTGCTGCGGGAAACAACAGAAGGATAACTAAGAAAGCAGAAGCAGAAGCATATAACTAAGTTTGTCATTTAATAACAATTCCTAAGCCTCTTTAGTCTTTAAAATGCTCTCACATTTTATAATCATTCTGAAATTAAGGCCTAACCACATATTAAAAAAAATTCAAAGTAAATCAGAAAGTTTAGGATCAGATTCCATTCCTAATTACTGTAATTAACAAACAAGTCCCCACAGTTTAAGGACTGGTTTGCTCAGTCTTTTTTTTTTTTTTTCCTACATAGACCCCTTTTATCTCAGGTAAGAACTTTAAAATCATCTATTTTTACACAAAAACATAAATTCCTTTTCCAATTGCTTTAGCTTGGTACAAAATGAGGTTCTCAGACTTAGCAAATAAGACATATATTTGTCTTTTTACTGTCCCTCCTTCTCTGAGGACAAATAAAACGTTTAGAACAAGATCATCCTCAAGTAAGCACGAATACTTATTTCTGCAGTCACTGATACCAAATATTTCAAACCTTAAAAACTTGTTCTCATTGCTTCAGTTACACGAGCCAGGGAGTTGATTTAACTAAGAGAGGAAGGACGTGTGTTGCAGACTATGGCTCCCTGAAGCAGCACTGTCAACTCTTGAGGGTGCTATTCTTCCATCTCAAAGCAGACCTCGCTGTCCAGGAGCTCGGGGAGGCCGAGAGAAGGGCTCCAGAATTTGAAACAGCACCAGGAGTCATCTGTACAAAGTCAACTGCACTGTTTCTGCTGAGGGAAGGAAGCTGAATAAAAAAGCATAATTGTGAAGGAATGTATCTACCTACTTTATATAAGTGCACTTGTGAATATGAAGTGTTTTTAATTTCACTGGAACACTGAAGTCTCTTAATTTTACCTGAACTCTGTTCCTGTGCTGTTCTCAGGCCTTTCACTCCCATGGGCTACAAAACAGGTTACCTGGTCACAGGATGCAGTCTGGCTTTACAGGCTGTGAGGGCAGCACAGCACTCTGCTTGCTGATCCAACAGCCCAGCAGTTTGTTCAGAACATGGCATGTGGCAGCCCTGGGAAGAACCAGAATGCTGCCACACATTTATTTTACTACCTTGTTAAACTAAAGTATTTCAGTGCTACTGTCAAAGCCCCAGACACAAAACTTCTTGGGGTGAACAGGAGCAGCAGCCCAGCTTTCTCCTCTCTTCCACCTGCCAAAGAGGTGAGGGGAAAGGAAACCAGTTTGGCTGGGTCAGGGATGGACACTGGAGCAGAGAGGACAGGGTGGCTGTCCTGGGAGTGACAGGGGGACATTATCCTCAGTGGGTGTAGTGCTGTGCCCTGAGTAGGCAGAGACAGCAACAGTGCTTTCCTACGTGAATAAAGAGCTGGCAATCTACCATCTTACTTGTTGTGGTGTGCTGAGGCACAAACATCTCCTCTCTTCTGTATTCTCTCCCCAGGCAGGGGAAACGTGATACTGAACATCGAAACTGTCACACATGACAATTTTCAGAGGAAAAGACTTTATGTGCTAAAGCCTTGGAGGCTGGTAGATCAGTGTGCAGCATCGTAGGATAAGTCAACCAGAACCTTCCCTTCAGCTGGGAGGCTGCTTATCATAGTTTTAATGTGCATTTTGGTCCAACAGCAGATGATTTAATGACATCATTGCAGATTTTCTCCTTTGGAGAAACACTCTTTACAACTCCAAGGTGAATCAACTCAAATCCATGCTGTGTTCTTCTTGCTTTCCTTTTCCCCTTGTCTTCAGGATCTCTATGACCATGTCCACAACTCTCGCTGTCCTTGTGCTCTACAGACTTCTGGCTCTTCTCCTGAGAGCTCAGTTCTTTGCAATTTCCAAGCTAGCTGACCAGGAGCATCATTTCACTTCCATTTGCCTGATTACTGCTCACCTCCATTCAAATGGCCCTCACAGCTCCTTCTGTTTCCAGCTTGTCACCTGTAATCTTGGACCATCAGCCTGTGAAGTTGTGTCTTATCTGTTCACAATTCTTGCCTGGTTAATGAGCCATTGCATACACAGTTGCTTTCTTATAATTAGGACTGTATTTCACTGACCGTATCCATGGTGCCCAAAATATTCCAAATGCTTTTCAGACACAGGATTAAGTTCTGTTTCAAAGAACATACAGTTGAAATACCACCACCAAAACCAAAGTGATAGTGTTGCTCCTCACCTCTCAGTGTACTGTTTTCTTCTGCAATATCAGGCCATCATTTTTGCCTCAAGACTTGCACAAATGATGTTATGGTATTTACAGTTCCCCTGCTGGTATGCATCAGTTATCCCTTTGCGTATTATTTGGCTTATCCACAAAACACCCATTCTTTCTCTCTAGTCTTTTGCCTCTGATTAAATAATAACCTCCCTTCTTTCACACCTGAATTTACCTTCCAATCTTCTGTCTACCTTACAGACTTCAATAATTTCTCTCACTGTGAATGGCTCATTATCTTTAACTCATTTATAATGTTACCCCTCCCTGGATGATGTAGCAGTGTTATTTCTCCCTATTTCACAGTTCCAGAGCTGTGAGATGGAATTACTTGCCAAGGCCATAGAAGAAAGGTAGCAAAGTTGAGAATTTCATCTCTCCTATGCCCCGAGCTAATATCACCACCAACAAGCATGAGAAAGTTTGACTACTGTTTTTCTATACATGAAAGCCTTTCATACAGTTTCTTTGTTGTTTTTTTTTAATGGAAAAAGTTAATTTTTTTTTAAATCTGAAATAAATTTAATTCTGAAGTGAACTGCCAAGAAAATGTCATTCATTTTGATTTTTGCCACTGTATGCTTAAGGGTCCATATGGAAAATACAGGTTATTTTTTCCTAGACCCCAGCCCTAGTCTACTCAATTGAAGGCTCTCACTGATCTGAGTAGGGACTGGTGATCCCTTAGCTGGTATACAAATTATGCAGCAAAACAGCAATAGGGTGGCTATCATAGCCCAAACTCAGTTCTCAACTCTGCTTTTAGGGAAGTGTTCTCAAAATATTCTCTGAAGATTATAGCTCTTAGATTTTGGCTGGCTCCTTGTCATGGCATTGTAGAGATTATTTTGTATCTGGAAAAATTAAAAACCTTTATATGACAGAAATACCAAAGTATGTTAAGCACTTTCCAGAAGTATAGAAAGACACGCTTTGCTACACCAAGAATGTACAATCAGAAGAACAAAATATGAGAAGGGAGAGCAAAGGGACTTGAAGAGGAAGACCAGCTTATAAAAACAGTCATGCCATTTCTTAGTTATGTATTTTAATACATGGCACATCCTGTCACAAAACTTAGTCTTTGACATGGACTAATTTCTATGTTCTTAACTAACTTGCTCCCCTTTAGGGGAGATTGTTGCAAGGTTCAAAATTAAAGAGTAAAAATGTGGTAAAAGGCTACATTGTGTAGTAAAAAATAAAAAAGCCTCATGCAGTCATGTCACAGGTGAACACATTGCTGGATCCATGACAGACTCCAGCATGAGACTCTCAGGGATGTGCTGAGCCTTCTCTGACATGAAGAATGCACTTCTCTTTGCACTTCTCTGACATGAAGAATGGTGTGACTCACACTGGGATAACCTCACCGTGCAGTGGCTCCCAGCTTTTGGTTGCCAGCCTGCAAATATTCAATGCTCAGAGGATCTATGGAATTAAGGACTGAGACGTGGAAATATGAAGGTAGCACACCTTTGGTGCAGCTCTTCTTTTATTGATGTCATAAAGCATTTAACTTCACTGGCAGAAAGTTTTGTGAATGCACATGACTCATATTTTAAAATGTCAGGTTTTATAAATATTGACTGTATACTAAGAGAAAGCACTTTTACTGCTCAGTGTGGATGCTGTGTTGTATCTGAAAATTTGACCTCTCTGTTCAGCTACTCATCTTTCTCTAATGATGCCACTTCCAGCCAAGGGATTACTGGCATTAGTAATCTAAGCAGGAGTTGGCCTACTAAATGAAAAATGTCAATGGCAGTGAGAGGAAAGAGAGTCACAAAGAAGCTCTGCAGAGTTCTTAGAGTCACTTGGTGACACCACCAATGAATCCAAACTGTATAAAAGCAACCACCTCCAGCAGGGAACAACAGGCACACAAAGGAGCAAATCAAGTCAGGGGCAAGCTCAGCTTGAAAAGGATTGCAATTTTGTTATCAGTTTCAAGCTTATAATCATAGTGACAGTTCTGGCAGCAGAATCTCCCTCTCTCCTGAAATAATCACTGCATAGAGATGAGGCAGCTTACACTGAGGAGCTGGCACACAGTGCTGGAGTTCCCATCTGCATCACCCTGACCCTGCAGAGGGACTGACCCTGCAGAAGGACTCACCATGCAGCACTGGCTCTTCTGCAACCACTGGAGGGACATGAGACACAGCCTTTCATTTCCTGCAGGCATTCCAAAGGTCACTTGAAAACATCCAGAGAAAGAACCTGCCACTTCTGCCTGCTGGGGTGACACCTTTTCTGCCTTCTAAGCCTTCACAGAAAGAGAAGTTGCACACAGTACTCTGTTCATAAAAGTAAGATGTTCCTCACCACTGTGTGAGTTCTCCATGGCCTTCATATTTACATTTTTTTGTTCAAACTGGAATCTTACACTTTAGATAAAACAAGTCTTAATCTTAAGTGAAATAAGAGCTAATCACAGAGCAGGTGAGTCTAATGCTCAGTAGGTTTTTCCTGAAAGGGTCACAGACACACAAAAATTTAGAATCTAAAGCTGTAAGGTTATAAGGACATTTCAAAGCTTTGGAGGAAAACAGGCCTGGCTATTTCAAATGATGTTGCCTGGAACAAACCATCCCTTCTGCTTAGTGTTTAAAGGTGGCTAACAGCTGAGCTACAGAGTGCCTTAAAATAAAACATTATCAGAATTAATATGCATAAAATCAGAAGACTTCTCTTGTTGGAAGCCATTAGAAATTTTATTCATTTTATGGAAGCATAAAAATATTTTGTCTGCAATAATACTTCAGAAGGTAAAAAGCCAGTGACAGTGCTATGCTTTTTGAAAGGTATTAAGGTATCTAAATGCTCATAAATAACACTGAAAAGGCACTGCCCTTCAGGTAGGAGGGAGCAACAATGTCATGTGACTTACCTGGCCTTACAGTTAATAGTAAAGCTAAGTGTAATCAAGGCTGATCATTCAGCAAGAGCCCAGGGCTCAGAGATTTCTAATTCCAAACAAAAACTCCTTGCAAACGACTTGTGTTTCTAAATGAAATTGAACCAGCCATGAAATGAGCTCCCATACTGCAAAAATGTCTATTTTTTTTTTCCTTCTGCTGTAATTAAAGATAGGAAATGGGAATAAGCTTTTGGACTCTAAATTATTCACTTTGAATAATTCTATCAAGCCTGAATTATTAAACCAGATATTAATTTTAAGTGAATCACATGTAATATATTAATATGAGCATAAATCTTACATTCCTTGACAAACACCAACATTCCATAATAGGAAATATGAGCAGTACAAGCTGCTCACATTTATGACATAAACGTGGTAAATATAAAGTGAAATTTAACTTGTCAAAGTAAAATTGAATTTTAGAAAAATAACTCCTGTATTCTTTAAAACAGGCAAATTTTCAAGATTCCTAATTGTGAGTGGCACAGTTCTAAAAAGAATTCATGCAACATGTTTTAGTGCTGAGTGCTACAATTCTTGATTTTATTTTACTAGAAAGGAAGATGATGATTTAAAAACCTGCATGCCATAGAACCCATAGCATGGGAATGCTGAATCCATGCTGGTTGCCTGCAATCTGCCACTCAGCTGTGGAAAACAGGAAGGTGTAACTTGGCACAGGACACTGCTGCTCCCTGTGAGAGAAACAATCACTGAGAGCTACCACAGCCAGCACAGCTCTTAGGTTGGAGAAGACAGTACAGTTGACAGTGGGTCAGTATTTTCCATTTAAAAAAATGGACTGTTCCACACCAGCATGAATCTTCTGGGACTTTTCAGAAAGGCTTGGTAGAAGGAAGTTTTTCTATAACTAAGTGCAGGTCTTATGGATCATTGGCATTTAACATTTACATTTAACTTGAGTTGTGAAGAGATCATTTGCATCTCTGATAAGGTCCAGACCACATGAGAATCACTTTTCTCCTTTATTAGTAAACTGAAATAAACAACACTTACTCAGCCCAGGGTGCTACTGATAAGAGTCTGAGGAGTTCAAGACACTGTGGGTCTCCTAACTACAGCTGCCCCTTGTGCAAGCTCAGCTGCTGATTCCACTGGAAATGCAAAAATGTTTGCCAGTGTTTTATGGAAGACAATCAATATATGTGTCCCTATTAAGAAGAAAGGCTAGACGTTCATACTGTGGGAAACACTGCAGGCAGAGCTCAGATCTTCTGGCAGACCAACTGCAAACTCAGTCTGCAGGAAGCCAGACTTTGCCCCAATGCTGCTTGCCTCTTTGTTTCAGCGGGCTCAGAGTACTCAGTCAAATCTCCCTTGCAGCACTGAAATACATCTAAGTCCTTGGATCTACATGTTTTCATCACATCCAGCTGGTGGTAGAGTACCAGAATATGTGACATGCATCAAATCTTAAGCCTACTGAGAATCTTTCCAGAACTCCATTGAAAACACTCAGGAAGGAAAACCATGCAGCTCTTCAGTTTCCCACAGCTCAGCTGCCAGTGCTGCTACAGCACGAGGTGCCTGAGAGCTGTCTGTGACCCAGAACCAAAACTACAGCCAGGGGTGCCGTGCCTTCACGTGGGCAAAGCCAAGGACACACACGTGGGCTGTTGCAGACTGTGCTGGAGTATTTCTTAGTGTTCCTTACTGATGCCACATGCTGGCACGCCCCTACACTAAGTCACTGTTCACACAAATGAAATGATTTGTTATAAACTGTTTGTGCTTCAGGCATTGGCATTTGTGCCTGATGTTTTTACGGCAGCAGCAAGGCACAGCATCCCACGTTAGCAGCACAGCAGTTTCTCATAGCTGGAGTCCTCTGGGACTGGTTACCTGTGTGCATGTCTCTGCTAGTCCACATCCACCTGTGTGCATTCAGTCTTGCCTTCATTCTGTTCCCAGGAAGGAAAAAGACCACCACATGCACTACACCCTTTGGACCCTTCATGTCAAAGGGCTTCTCACAAGAGGAAAAAGAGGGCACGAGGTGAAAGTGCACTGAAACAAACATACCTTGAAGCATCTCATTTCCTGGTAAGCAAAGTCCTTTTCTTCAACTGCTAAGCCACATTTCCATCAGGACTGCAGGTGACTTAAAAGCAAAGCCTGTACTCCCTCGAGGAGGGCCTCAAAACCCCAGATAAGTGATTGTGACTTTTACCACATTCATGAAGCACTTTGAAGGTTTCTAGGATTGTGTACACCTTGCCAAAGTCCTCTTTCAAATGTGTCTGTTCAGCAAAGATTGAGTCTGCAGCAAAAATAGTCTTCAGGGATGCTGCCATCCTTTGGTAGAGACGTCTCAGTCTCTGCCAAGTGGCTGTGGCAGTATGTTGGGTGGCAGTGTGCTGGGTGCCAGTGCACATGCAGCTCTGGGAGTCTGAGAGAGCAAGTTCAATGTTTTGAGATGTTCTGTGTTGCCATCTACTCTTCCTTTGCATGTTACTCTCTTTTGCCCCATATTTTCATAGACAGGTTGTTCCATTCTAAGTCACTGACATCAACTTTGTTGTAATATTGCTGAGCCTGAATTCTCTCCTCAGGCAAGATTCTTGATCATTTCACTTGGTGTCTTAATTTTGTAAGACCTTCTGGTTGAATAAATCATTCCTGATGCAGGAAAACCCCACATGATGGCTAAATAACTCAGAATGAGGAGAATTTCCTCTGTACAGAGATTTGCTGAGTTGATTTTTGAGGTCATTGAGGTGCACAAACATAACCACAAAGTGATGGAGGGAGTACAAAGCTTCTCCTGACTGTCTGAGGGAAATCTGATCTAGTTACTGCTGAGAGGAGAGAAAACCACAAGTCCTTCTCCAGTTACATTGATGTCCCTGGAACATCGTATGAAAGTGGCTTTTTCTACAAATTTGGCTGCAGTGTTTGTATTCAATACAAACCTAGATTGTGTCTTCTAAGTTCACAATGACAGAGATATTCAGATGCCTGCAAGTGTAAGTGGAATCACTTTGTTCTTCTGGGAGCCTGTATTATGTTCAAAGGTTGGCAGAGCCAAAGAGCAGAGAGCTGTGCCCCACTGTTTGCTTGGAACTGGCTTCCATTTCAGGAGGCAGAAGAATTAGGAACAGTTCGCTCACCAAACACAGAGGAACAACTTTCTGGAAGGCAGATAGCACTGCTGAGGTAAGTACTTATATTGTTTTCTGTAGGGGACAGGAGATAGACCATACTTGCCTGCATCAGTCACTGATTATCTAGTGTGAAACTCTCCAAGATGTTAGCAGCAGGAGCTCAAAGACAGACAAATTTTGTGCAATCATAAGTAACTCATTTTCTATTGGCTTCTATGGATAGAAGTGAGGTGGAGTAGACAATCAGGTGGAGTGTCCTCTGCCTGGTGCCAGAGTCTCAGTTTCGTGTTTCAAGTGGCCCTTCATTGAGCCTTCTGTGGTATTTCAGAGGTCCCAATGGCTGCAGGGAATAACAAAGCCATGGGTAAGAATGAAGTTTGTGTCCTCATCCTCCCAACACCAGGAGACCATAAACAAAGCGATGCCTCTCCAATTTCATTGCTTTTCTGGAAGGGTATTTATTTTAGGCTTCTCTTCTGAAGAACCATTTTGAAGTCTGAAAGAAATTCATGCCTAAAACTATTTACTCTTCTTGATATCACAGGAATAAGGTAAAGTTCTTCACTAGAGTATACCCCGTGACAAATAATGCCCTGGTAATTATGGGTGGGGATTTTCATGCGGTGACTGATGATGCCTTGGAAAAGAGCCATGGCACTGTGCATTCAGAAGCTAAGCTATCTAAATCCTTGCAGGCCTCATTTGTGCTTTTGGGAATATAGGACAGGTGTGGCAGTTACTAAACCTGGATACTTGAGAATTCGCCTCTTATTCCCAGGTGTGGGCCATTAATTCTCGCTCAGACTTGTTCAGTTCCAACAAGTCTCTTTTGAACCAGATTTTATATGTGCACATATACTGACACAATAAATAGCATTTTCCTTTCAATCCATCTGTCTACTTTGTTTTTACTCATCTTTAGCTATGCAGCCTCATCTTACCTAACATTTTACATACACATGGCAGCAACCCCCAAAAATGGTCAGTGGCACTCTGCAAATCCCTGTCACGTTCTGTAGATAGCAGAAGACTTGCAGTTTCCATTGTTCAGTGCAATTACTGAAGAAACTCGGCTGAAACTCAAGCCAAGCGCAATGAAATTCACAACAAAGGCTATACTAAGTTTAATTGGATCACCAGACATCAGAGCAAAGCCAGAGAACACTCAAACACAAACACATGTTTGTAAAATCCTGCAAAAAACTGTAAGGGAACACAGTGCTCATGCTTTTTGCTAGATGACTTTCCAGAAATCTGAACACCTTGAGGTGACACATGCAGAGCCTCCTCCCAGACCAGGCATTCTTCAGGGACACACTTGGTATTTTCAGACTCACACACCTACAAGAAAGCTTCTAATTCCATATTCTGCTGTTTCCATAGAAGGTCACAGATAGTAAGCTCGGCTGCTTCACTCACATCTAAAGGACTTGTGGCTACTGAGCACTGATGTGTATCTGGTCATCTTTATATACCTAAAATCCATTGGTCATCTTCTAAGCAGCCCTCTGGAATATGGTGAAGAGACACGTTAAGTTATGAAGTAGCACACATTTTTGTGAGAGTATTTTTATGTGCAGAGAATGGTCACAAAATCACAAAGGATTACTCGGGGCAATGAGATGTCCTTCTACCTCCAAATCCCTCAAGAAGCCATTGCTGTAATGGTACACAGATCAAAGTGTCATCTGGTGAAATGGAACACTGGCATTGGAGAACCTGAGCTGGTTTGGCTGGAAGCACAAATTCCTGACACCATGACAGCATTGGCTGAGTAAGAGTTTCATTAAAATATAAATTTATCATCAACATGTATTTTATAGCTACAAAAGAGAAGATTGATATGTGTCTGCTGAAGAACCCAGCCTACTAACCAGAATACCACCCAAAAAAAGTGAATATTGCAAAAATGGGCACACCTTTACTTATGGAGTTGGCTGATTCTAAAAGTGCTTGCTAAAAGTTTCTGATTAAAAAAATTAACTTCCTGATAACAACAAGAAATGAAAATACAGCAATTAAGAAATCAAGTCTCAGGGCATCACTAGTGCAGACTCTCCCTAAATGAAACCAGTTCATCAGGCA
This sequence comes from Formicarius rufipectus, assembly GCA_013399695.1. Classification (NCBI taxonomy): domain Eukaryota; kingdom Metazoa; phylum Chordata; class Aves; order Passeriformes; family Formicariidae; genus Formicarius; species Formicarius rufipectus. The sequence continues at coordinate 103,458 of VXAU01005288.1, read as the reverse complement.
TGAAGTACCAAAGCCCTCATCCCCCTTAACACTGTAGAGGAAATAGGAACAGTTGTAGCTGGAGAAAAGCATGGCTTTTAACACCTGTAAAAGGGACAGCTTGGGATTCTAGTAAAAGCATATACACCATCAGTGCATTAGTTTTCTCCTGATGATATATATGTATATAATGTGTATCTCTCATTGATATATCAGTGTTTTCAGACACTGAAAGGCTTCTGTGTTAGCCTGACTCCCTTTGCCATCATCTCATAACTTGCTGAAGCTGTGGGGGAGGGAACAGCTGTCTATTATGGTTTGGGTTTTTTTTGCCTACTTCATTTGAAAACCATTGCTTCTATTCTGCCCCTGGAATTAAGTGAATCTATTTCCAGAAGCCAGTATGAGTAACTTCAGAAATCTAGATAACTTTAATATTTTTTTTAACTGCAAATAAGGGGAGTAGTCCTGGAAGATGCAGAGCTAAAAACTGGAAATACTTAGTTACAAGACTTTTTAGCTGCACAGAGAGAAAGAACAAAGACACTGGATTTTTCCTGCAAATGAACTCCAGGCAGTGTGACAATAAAATGGATGTTTGCTATTAGAACAGATTGGTTCCTTTCTTTGCTTAGTATTTGCTAGAACAAAAGTGCTGTAGCTCTCCAAGGCTGTACTGAGTCAGTGCTAGAATTAGCAGTCTGATTCTTGAAATAGCGATCACCACTAAGCAATGTTTCCTCTCCTTTCTCCTCACCTAGTCAAAAAAGCTACCTCTGACAAATCATCTATTAATAGATAAGTTTCTAGCATTTAAATTATTAAATCATATTGAAAAAGCAAACTTTGTGCTTAAGAAGTATAAGCTTTTCAAACAAATAGACAGAGCTATTCATGCTGCTTTTTCTTTCCTTTTTTTTTTT
>VXAU01005288.1:18513-98072 GCA_013399695.1 Formicarius rufipectus | reverse complement strand
GGGCAGGGCAGGGTCGGGTCGCGCTACCCGCGGTGGGGCCCGGCCTGAGGCCCGGGGGGCGGCTCCGGCGGCGGCGGCGGGGCCTGGCGACGGGGGTCCCCGGCGGATGTTGGGAGTCCCAGAAGGATGTTCGGGGTCCCCAGCGGGTGTTTGGAGTCCCAGAAGAATCTTTGGGGTCCCCGGCGGGTGTTTTGGGTCTCAGATGGATGTTGGGGGTCCCCCGAGAGTGCTTTAGGTCCCAGACGGATGTTTTGGGGTCCCAGACGGATGTTTTGGGTACCCCGCGCGTCTGTAGCGCCCCCGGGGCAGATTTGGGGGGCACGGCCGTAGCGCTGGGGACCGGCGGGGAGGGCGGTCACGGCTCGGGGGGATGAAAACGCGGGTGATGTGCAAAACTTTCTGATTTAATGAATCAGTTCGTCGCTAAAGATCGCTTTATTTCGAAAGACAGTCTTTCGATGCCTCCTCGGCGCCTGGGGTGGGTTGTGATACTGTCACGTTAAAAGGCGCGCTGTAGGTGTGCTCCAGGTGTTCCGAGCAGGTTGGAGGGCATTTCTCCTGGAAGATGTGTATGAAAACAATGGAGATTCTGAGCTACACGCGAGCGCTTGTCAGCTGTGGCAGCGCTGCTCAGTCTCAGAGCAGGTGTTGCCCGTGAGAGTTGGGCAGCTCCTGCAGCCGTGCCTGGCGGCGTGAGCCGCACCCGAGGGGGCACTCCCACCGCTTCTCCGACCCGTGCCCGGCGTTCTGTGTCCCTGCCCCCTGTACAGGGGTGGCGCAGTTCAGAGTCAGATCCCACCAGGGCGCTCCTGCTGAAGGCTGAGGGAAGGGAAGCACCCGTGGCTGGGCAAACTGGGACTGATTTTGCATCAGACAGGACAGCTGAATGAATTGGTGCAGTAAAGTCACCCCGACTGATGATCGGCATCAGCACAGTCACAGCACAGAGGAGGAGCAGAGAAAGGCACGTTGTGTTTTTTGCTGCCAAGTTAAAAAAAAAAAAAAAACCAAAAAAACCCCACAAACTGAGTTAATTAACAAAATGCATCTTTTGTGGGATTTTTTTGCCAAAACAAACATTTGGAAGTTTCATTTCTTTATTTTTTTGTGCATGAAAGCAGAGATAATAAAGGCCTTCATTTGCTGGGGAGTCTGTGGTCCCTGAGGAGCACTGTCAGACAGTAAGAAACATCTCTCTGTCTGAGAAGACACCTCTGAGTTACCAGCTTTTACACTGTGGTGGGTGGCCAGCTGGTGTCCTGGGTGGCCAGTTGGTGGCCCAAGGAGGGAACTAGGCAGTTCTAACTGGCCACTGGGAACACTACCATATGCTGGGTGGAACCAGCCCAGGGCTGTTGCTGAGCTGGAGCTAATGAGCAGCTTTATGGGAACAAGATGCTGGGGAACTGGGCTGGCTCTCTGAGGAGCTGTGTCCTGCTGTGCTGGGGCTGTCACCCACTCTGAGGAAACCAACCTGTGTGGAGAGGAACTGAGCAGCTGCCTGTGTGTTGTGCAGGGTCTGAGAAATTTGAGACCTACTTGCCTCCCCACCTTCATGGCCTCTCCCAATTACTGTGTCCTTTACGTGACCCTTCTTGGGAGTCCCCTCTGTACATCTCATACCTGCTGCCGTGAAATCTCCTTGCAGTATTTACTGAAGGATGCCCCATAGCACCTGTCACTATCCAGGATAACTTTCTGACAATTGGTAATAGGCATCCAGCCTCCAAATAATTAGGGGGAAAACCTAGTTTCAAGCCTCAGCTATTAGCACTACTTGTAAATCTGTGATGCAATACAGTTAGTGGTACTTGCTTTGCATATTGATTGAAGCAGGACAGGAATCCAGGTGTCATCTCCCCAGTGAAGGATTCTGATCATCAGGCTGGAAAAGGGCAAGTCTCACTCAAGAAATAGTTACTTAAAACAGATCAGTTCCAGTGGGAAGGAATTGAGGGAGGTCTGTTCTAGGAGGGCTAGAATGCTTGCTTGAGAAGTATGACACTAGTTTATCTTGTCTGCTCCTATCCATCTACTGCTGAACCAAAATACTCAGTTAAAATTAGGTTTAATGGAACACATAATTTTCCCATTGAATCATGGGGAAATTTGATAAGGATTGGAAGGCAATGTTAAAGCAATATATTAAATAGTTTTGATAGCATATGGAGAAGTAGCACATGGTGACGTGAAGAAACTTGTTACATGTGAGGTGGGGTGCCCTTGGGGGCAAGAGCCACCCTTTCCTCTGCAGTATCTCATGAAGCACAAAAAGCAGATCATGAAAACGGTGTGGGTTCGTTAACTGGACTATCCAGGTGAACTTATAAAGCACTGTTATGTCTTGAAACAGAGGGGACAGGAGGGCATTCTGTCTTAACTTTGAAAAGGTGCCAAAAATCTAGTTGTCAGAGGCAGCCTAGCAGAGCTGCATACTCTTTGAGTGCTACAGAAATCCAGGATTTTAAAATAAAGTGCAGACAAGGCCAGTATATGCCCTAAAAGGAGCATACAGTTACAGCTTGAATAAAAATGTTTGTGCAATTACACATGCACAGCTACTGCAACTGGCCCTGCCAGTCTGGTGTTTGTGCACAGTAACATCTTGCCAGCTGTGTATTCACTTTAACTGCCAAATCAGGTTGCTTATTCAGTCAGAATCTGAGACTGAAATGTGGTTTGCAAAAGTTGCTGAAAGAGTTGAAATCAGGAAAATACTAAATTCAGAGGTGTTCGGCCTTGTGTATCTAGATTCAGGTATACAGATGCCAAAAGAGTTGATGGTCTCTGTGCCCTGAAATAGGAAAATGAAAAGATACCTTGGTAGGAGGAGTGTGGGTGTACTCATACATGTACACTTAAAAAGTGAGAAGACTTGTCGGTGACAGGGAATGTTAATTTTGAGTACATTCAAGCCAAACTTACTGGCCTTTTCCATGAATGTTTCTGAACCACACTCTGCAGCTGCATCTCATTCTGGCTCCTTCAGCATGGAAGGAAATACACAGCTGATCTGCACAGTCAGATGTTAGCCTTTTTAGTGATACCCTATCCAAAGGTAAAACAGCAGCTCAGAGTGCTGACAAACAACAGGAACAGTGAACAGCTGATGATCCTGGGAGTTCAGAATGAGCTGTGACAGACAGCAGCTCACCTGCAAACCTCTCACACATCTGTGTGTCCATCTGTCCGTCAGCAAGACAGTGCAGCCATCCCTCGCTGTGCCTTTACCCAAGGTGTAATCCCTGGGCTAGGCACTGCCCATCCTGGTTGGGTCAGCACTGCCCATCCTGGGGGCTCAGTGCTGGCTTTCCCCCCAGCCCTCTGGGGGGTGGGCAGGGAGGATGTTGCCCACTCCTCGTGTGACACTGCACATCTGTGTGACAGAGCACAGGGCTGCAGCACTGCCATGACTGATCTGTGAGTAGGGTTGTTTAACACCAGTTAGATGCTTTCCTTCAACATGACAAGAAATGCACATTTGTTTGACTGGTCACCGAGTACTCTTCACTGGAGCCATAGGTAGGTGTTTCAGCTTAGGACAATCCTGTTGCCCTTCCCCTCTTCTCTCCCAGTCATTTAGGAAGTCATCCTGTGAGATGGGAGGAGAAGGGGACCAGCTGTTAGCCTTGCCAGGGCCCTGTCCCTGCAGCAGCTGTGGTGGAGTCCTTGTGCCACCAGTAGGGCCAGGAGCAGGCTGACCTCAACAGCAGGAGGACATGAGTCAGGTGAGAGGATGTCTGGCCTGTCAGGCCAGTTTGTCTGCTGGAAAGGAGAGTGGACAATGACCAGTAGACAGCCCACAGCAGGGACCATATTTTGTGGGCGAGTCAGCTGTGGCTGCTGTCTTTAGATGGGTGGCAATTTAAACATCATCTTCAAGAGCAAGTGCTGTAAGATGATTGGGGAAAGGTGGCCAGGCTGAGCACCCTCACTCCAGAGAACAGAGACCAAGAATTTGACTGTGGATATGTCCAGAGGGATAGTTCGAAGAGGACAAGGATCAAGTACCCCTGTTGGTCAAGAGTCAGGCTGTTAATAGGTTTAAGCCACAGGAGGAAAACTCTAGTCTGAAAACTAAGAAAATTATATAACTGGAGGAAAAGTTAGACAGTGGAACGTGTTGCCAAGACAGAGGTTGTGAAACTGGAGATATTTGAGGCTAGGCTAGACACCCATCCATCGGGGATGGCTTTGGAATAACAGAATAAAGCCAGTGAACAATTCAAACAGCTTGACTAGATGACCCAGTAATAGTCCCTTCCAATCCAAATAGGTTTGAGAGGCGTCAGAAATGGAGTTGGCAGTTTGTCCCCTTCCAGCACTGTTGTGATATGTTATTGCCAGATATCCATCACTGGCTTTAGCATCAGGTACTGATGGTACAAGATTGTAGCTGAAGCCAGCACCTTTAATAGCATTTGTTTTTCCATACTAGGTTCACCTTGCCCTTAATCCATGTGAAGATCTGTTGGAAACACCTTCTAGAAACAGAAGAGTTTTTAGTCTCCTCATAAATTCTGTTGTGTCCAAGAACAGCCTGTCCAAATGAGCAAGACATCTCAGCAGAGCAGCACCACAGACACGAATGGAGTGAGCGTGATCCACACCCCAGCACACAGCAGCGGTTTGCAGCAGGTTCCCCAGCTGGTGCCAGTCAGTCCTGGTGGTGGAGGCAAAGCTGTGCCTCCGAGCAAACAGGGAAAGAAGAATTCCTTTGTGGATAGAAACAGTGATGAGTATCGGCAGCGCAGGGAGAGGAACAACATGGCCGTGAAGAAGAGCCGCTTAAAGAGCAAGCAGAAGGCGCAAGACACCCTGCAGAGGGTCAACCAGCTCAAAGAGGAAAATGAACGTTTAGAGGCAAAAATTAAGCTCCTGACCAAGGAGCTGAGCGTACTGAAAGACTTGTTCCTGGAGCATGCACACAACTTTGCAGACAATGTGCAGCCTGTTGGCACTGAAACCACCACCACAAACGCAGAAAGCAGCGGACAGTAGGCACTGGGAGCTTGTGAAATGAACTCCTGAGGTGCAGCCCCACTGCAGCACCTGTGCAGCAACCCAGCAGAACTGTTCCTTTAACCATTGTTTTGTGGAGATTTTCTTCTTTTAGATTTAACACTGAAGATTTGTAACAATTAAACCAGAAACTGGTTAGGGTATTTGTTTTAAATATTTTTCTCCTTCAAGATTTATGCAGATCTGAATTCATAGCCAACAAGGGGTGTATTATTGAGGAGATAACATTTTCACAAAGTGTTTGCATAATGGGAGGAATCCAGCAGGATGGTTCACTGTAGTATCCAAAACTCATTGTTGGATAAAGTGTCTTAAATACCTGTTAGTGTATTAAACCCTTGATTTTCTCCATTACATACTGCAAAGTGCAGAGGCCGTGGAGGGTGTTTGCTTTCCCATGTGGTGGACTACTTTAAATCTGTGGAGTTAAGGCCTCTGAAGAACCATGTAGGCCCCTCCTGCCCAGTTACAGTCAGTGGGGAGGGTGCAGTGAGCTGGGATGATCACCAGTGTTGTCCAGAGAAACAGCAATCTGCCTGATACAGGCAGTTGGCTGCCAAACACGAGTCTGAAGCATCACGGACAAGAGGCAAAGTAGCACACTGACAAAGCCTTTTATTTAAGCTTGCGTTCACATTGCTCACATAGTGACTGGGACCTTAGGAGAACAAGAATGTTTTCAGAAAATACAAAAATGCTACCAAAAAACTGTGCCCTGTCAAATCTCGTTCTTGCAGGGCTGGAGGTTTCGGGGAGAACCAAACATGCAGCTTGGCTGAGCAGTGAAAGGGGCAAGGCAGCATCTGCTCAGGCAGATGTGTGGCTCACTGCTTGCTGACATCCATCTTACAGAAATCCACAGTGATATTAAAAGTAAATGGCCCCACTAACTGATTCAGTGGAATTTCCACAGCCATCCTACAGCTGTGTGAAGGAGTATCTTCAGTCTTGTTTTATTTTCTTAGCAGTTTTTCTGTAGTGACTTTTTTATTGCTACTGCTAAGTCTTTGCAATGATCCATAATGCAGTGGCACGTGCTGTACTGAGGATTTAAACAAAGTGAAGCAGGAACTTGGATGTAATTTTAATTTATTTTCATTTAAAATATTTCATTGATGGTATGGTTGTTTTACATTTAACCTGTGTGTCATGCTAGTAGATTACCACATGGTCTCAATTTCCCTCTTACACTACCTTTTCCCAGAGATTATTTTATAGGATGCTTGTTTGCTTTGTATCTGCACTTAGGAAGAAACTTGGATGTTATCTCTATGACGATGCTGTTAGAAAATGAAACCTGGAAAAGTTCTTTTTGAATTTAAACTTTTAATACATGTGGAAAACTTAAGGATTGTTTTGGATTATGATAGTCTTTTTACAAAGGTATGTTTTTTTGTTCTAGCTGCAGCTTAAGTTGGTAGGGTTGAAGTACCAGGAGCTAATAAAAACCTTTTGCTTCTAGTGTTGGCCTCATTTTTCTTCCCTTTTCTGTTTCCCTCAAGTGCAGAGTTGCCCACCTCACACAGCTCTCTTGGAGAAATCAATGCAGTTGTCAGTTCCTGTCTTCTACTCAGGTTTGTGCTCCATGGAAACAATCAGAAATTCATTACAGTTTTGTCTGTCTGATTTAACAAAACAGAAGAAAAAAAGAAATATAAGACTGTAAATGTACTGCAATGACAGGGGAGGGGGGAGGGACCGAACACTGAAAACTACAAGGGAAAATACGCCCTGCAAGCATGTCCAGTGTTCCCTGGGCAGCTCCTCTGGTGAAAGGGCCAGAGCTGGTTTCTGTCTGCTCTGGGCTCCGGGACTCTGGGGGGGTCCTGAAGGTGGTTTGCCAGGCCAGTGTGGGGGCTTTCCCTAATAGACAGCAGTCCACATCTCTGGTCCTTGTTTCAGGCTTTGGTGAAAATGATTCCTTAGATCTTTGGGTAGGATTAACACTCCTTCTGATGCTCTGGCCAGTGACTTCACCTGTTACTCCTGACAGTTCCGATTCCACTTCCTTCTTGTTCAAGGCCAAACCACTGAGTTATGAAAAGTCATTTGTTTGCAAAATGACATTTCTGGTTTAGCAGCCTCTGCTCTGGCTTTGTTTGCTGATGTCGTGGTTCAAACCCAGCTGGAAAGGAAGCCCTCCCCTTCCCATTAGGTGAGGGACACAAAGGGTTCTTCGGGGCTGAGATAATGATTCACTGGAAACAGCAAGGAGGTAAGAAAAGAGCAGTAACAGCAGCAGTAACGAAGTGGTTACCAGGACGATGCTCCCGGCATCCAACCCCACTCTAGTCTGCTCTCCTAAGCCCCTCCTGTCAGAAGAGCTCCGGGGAGCAAAGGCACTTTGCTCCCGGGCGCAGCAGCCCAGGCTGTGACAGCAAAGGGCCTCGGTCTCACCCCTCTGCTGCAAGAACACCCACACCCAGTGTGCACTTGGGCGGTTCTCTCTTCCTAAAGGAAGACTGCAATAAAGACATCTACACAAGGAAGACTTCAGTGTACACCTATAAAAGTTCAGGTTTTCCTCCTGACACATTATTCTTAACGACAGTCCGTGACAGACTGCAGTGGCTGTCGCTACAAGAACGGGTTTTACACCACAACACATTTTGCCAGGAAACCTGATTCCCATTTACTCAGTGCACCCCTGTGGGCAGGGGGGCTGCTCTGGCCCCAGGAGCACTGGGAGGCTCTGCCCCAGTGGCACTGCAGGGCAGGCAGTGCATCCAAACCCCACCGAGCTGAAGTGATTTACGAGTCAGCTCAGAAGTGCTCAGACCTTTCTGAACACAACCTTGCTCAGCCTAACACACTTTATGTTGTTTTGGTGCCACTGCTCAAGTCTTGTTTGCACCAAAGGAAATAGCATTTGGGAAAACGTTATAGTAGCAGAATAAAATATCAAAGTTGCCAAAATTTGCTGTAATCTTTATTTTCAGACCACTAATACATTTAAAATATATTAAATATCACTTTGCCTTTTTTTTTGTAAAGGTTTATCCCCTCCACCTCCACAATTTAGGGAAAAAAAAAAAAAGGTCTAATTCACTTTTTGCTGAAGTGGGTCAAAATTACCATAACACCAGAACAGACTTCTGGAAGGAAGGATGGCATTTATATCCACCGAGTTTGGTGGGTTGTGAAGGACAGGGGGAGGGGGTGCCCCAGCCCCGCTGGGAGATGAGCAGGCGCTTCCCCCGGCCCAGGCTGGGTTTGTGGCTGCAACATGTGGAGGCAGAGCCAGTTCTGGCTCCAGCAGCACCCCGGGTTGTGGGACCTGTTCTGCAGCAGTGAACACAGCACTTGCCAAGGTAATCACAGGCAGGGAAAGGCTTGTTAACTACACCGGGGTTGAAACGATTCCAAAGCTCTGTGTTTTTAAAATCTGTGAGTGTTACTATAAAGGAGTAACAGCTCCTGAACCCAAGCAGCAGCAGGTTTCGCAGTGAGCCCTCCCCTGGGTGTGTGCAGAGCTGTGGAGGGAACAAGGCTGAGGGCAGAGCACCACCTTGCTGAAAAAACCTGAGTTTTAGGGGGAGACGAGGCCAGAGCAGTGCAGTCTGTTCTTGTACCTGCAAAGCTGCCACAGCTGAGGTTGATCTCCTCTGTGCAGGTGTTGCATTTGGGAGGTAGAAGACGCCACCACAGCAGGAAGCTGCTGATCTCACGCCCTCCCCTCCTCACCTCTTCCTCTTCACAGGCAAGAATTCCTGCACTTACCTCCTACAGATCAACGCCAAGAAACCTCTAAAAAAATGTAAATAGGCTGATTTGTTAGTTGAGTGCCATTAAACATAAGGAGTGAAATCCTCTGGATTATTTCACAATAGGTTTCTTTGGTCTCCAACACGCAGTTTCCTATTTAGCAATGGGTCACCAAGCTGTTACAAAGAGAGCAGGTTCTTGTCACCCAGATCAACCCAGCTGGCAAAAAGAGTTCTGTGTAGAGCAACACATAGGACAACTTTTAAGGAAATTATTCCAGACCTAAATCCAGTTTGGGGGTGGGGGGCACAAAGGCAGCAACACAGCATTTCCGACACAGTCCAAGCCCATGTTGTGTCATGCACCCCATGTGGGACAGGCACCTGAGGGCACCCAGAAGCTCAGCTGGGCCCACCACCATGTGCCAGCAACCTGGTGTCAGCAACAGACCTGACATGTCTCACTGAGACACTGAGGTGATCAAGTCAGCAGACCCCTTCAGTGGGAGAATCCTCTTCAGGCAAGCATCTTACAGACCCAGAAAGGCCCTGGCACTGCTGTGGCTTCAGCTCCCCCCTGGCATGGCACAGGGAAGATCTGAAATGGCTCTGGAGTCAAACTGTGCAACAGAGCCTGAAGACTGAACAGGAGTCTCTCAAAAAGTGCTCATTATTTTTATGTAGTTACTGCAACCAGTGCTATTTTACGATGCAAGAAATGCACTTAATCTCCTGCAGGTTGATGAATACTTACAGTAAAGAAAGGCCTCTCTGGGTGATTTAAATCTTGGATGAATGGAAAATAATTTTGAACAACATTAATGTTTGCAATATGACCAAAATTTATATTCTGTAATTCTGAACCAGCTAAAACTGAACAGTTAAAAATAACTCTCTCATGCTGCACAGCATATGCTGCTGAATGATCCTGAGCCCTGCAGCAAGGATAGTCCCTTCCTGCAATCCTTAATGGTCATGAACACCACAGCACTCTGTTTTCAAGCACCAAAGAGATGGACAAATCCAATAAGCACAGCGCTGTGTGTGAAGGATCAGTACACTCACCACCCACAGAAGACTCTGCCTAGGGAAGGGTCAGAGTTTGCAGAGCACAAACTGGTAGTAGGGTCAGATAAAGAAGCAGGAACAAGCAGAAGAGCATAATGATCACAAACTCGTGAACATAATTGATGCCAAGGTGAATTTTAATAAAAATGTGATTCAGTTTACTGCATGGATACTGAAATAAGATCTGTAAGAAAAATATGTGTACTGAGAACAACTGATTTTTTGTCCTGTTTTTCACAGTACTTGTGATGATATTTAAAAAAAAAAGACTTAAGAGTGTTACAATTGCTGACAGCTTTCAGATAAGCCATTTGGTACAGTCGCAATCATCAAAATTCAGATTTAATTGCAAGAAACGTCTGAGCTGAGATCTGGTAGAAGTGTGAGCCCTACTGATAATGCAGCAGGGTTATTTAGGTGGCACTTGGTCATGTGAACTGCTGATGGCCAAGCAGCAGCAGTTGAGCTACCTGAGTATCAAGTGCTGAAGCCTTTCTGTAATGAATGCGGGTAATCACTGCCTGCCTCTCTTGCTATTAAGGATTGGATGCATTTTCTTTTATATCTGCAGCATTGAATCAGAATGACGGCCCATTAGCTGAGGCAGCAAGGACCATCCTGGAGTTCACTGCTGGCTGGTGAAGCAGCCAAACGATTTGGCACTGCCTTGGCCTTCTGCCATGAAAGCCTCAATCTCCTCCACGGTGCGCGGCACACACGTGAGCAGCTCCATCCCTTCGGCCGTCACCGCGATGTCGTCCTCGATGCGGACCTGCGGCAGAGCACGGGCGGTCATGGGGGAGCACCGCGGGCACCGCAGCACCGACGGCACCGCAGCACCGACGGCACACAGCCACTGACTGCACAGCACCACAGCACCACAGCACCACAGCCACTGACTGCACAGCACCACAGCATTACAGCACCACAGCACCACAGCCACCAAGTGCACCACAGCACCAATGGCACTACAGCACCACACAGTACAGGACCACAGCCACCACAGCACCACAGCCACCGACTGCAGCACAGCATTACAGCACCACAGCCACCAAGTGCACCACAGCACTGATGGCACTACAGCACCACAGCAGTACAGCACCACAGCCACTGACTGCACCACAGCACCACAGGACCACAGCCACCACAGCACCCCAGCCACCAACAGCACCACAGCCATTGACTGCACAGCACCACAGCAGTACAGCACCACAGCCACTGACTGCACCACAGCACCACAGGACCACAGCCACCACAGCACCACAGCCACTGACTGCACAGCACCACAGCAGTACAGCACCACAGCACCGACTGCACCACAGCCACAGACTGCAGCACGGGAGCTGCCAGCCCTGCAGGCTCAGGAACGAACCCCAGGAGCACCCCTGGGATAACCCCTGGGAGCACTCCTGAGATCACCCCTTGGGATCACTCCCTGGGATCACTCCTGGGATCTCCCCTTTAGATCATCCCTGGGATCACCCCCTGGGATGACCCGTGGAACCATCCCTGGGAGCACCCTCTGGGATCACCCCTGGGATCATCCCCTGGGATCACCCTGGGATCACCCCCTTGGTTTACCCCCTGGGATCATCCCTGGGGTCACCCCTGGGATCATCCCTTTTGGATCATCCCTTGGGATCAATGCCATGGGACCACCCCCTGAGAGCACCCCTGGGATCACCCCCCTGGGACCACTCCTGGGATCACCCCCTGGGACGACCCGTGGAACCATCCCTGGGAGCACCCTCTGGGATCATCCCTGGGATCACCCCCTTGGTTTACCCCCTGGGATCATCCCTGGGGTCATCCCTGGGATCATCCCTTGGGATCAATGCCATGGGATCACCCCCTGACAGCACTCCTGGGACTACTCCTGGGATCAACCCCTGGGACCACCCCAAGGGATCACCTCCTGAGATCACCCCTGGGATCACCCCATGGGATCACCCCCTGGGAGCACCCCTGGCAGAGCAGCCCTGCAGGTGGAGGCCCCTCAGGTGTCTCTGCTGCACCAGGGACAGGCTGAGCCCGGTGCTGCCACAGTGAGCTCATGCTCCTGGGGCCAATAAATGTCACCTCCCTGACATGAGCAGCAGGACAAGAACATCCCCCCCTCCCTGGATCTGCCCCGAACCTTGCTAGGGGCAGTGCCTCCTGATGCCCACAGTGCCTGCTCTCCAGGCTGTCCTGCTGCTGCACTGCAGGAAGCTTCTCTTTGCACTTAAACTTTTATCTAAACACAATAAATGCTCAAAGGAGGAACTACAACATGAAATATCTTGCAGCTGATATTCCTAACACTGAATTTTGAGCTGATGAGAAAGTCCTAAGCAAGTCAGACACCCTTATAAAATACATCCATTACATTTCAAATCATAGAAGAAAAAAGCAGACCCTCTCAATTTTTCAGCTCTTGTTCTTGCTCTTAAAAGTGTGCTCTGTTTCTGTTTGACTCTAATCTCTTCTTACCAGTAAATGTGCCTACACAGTCATTCCCATTATCTTATCAGAAAAATGTTGCTAAGTCTCTAAGCTGCAATAAAAGCAATTTTAGTAAGGTGTAAATCCAAGAGAACACAAACCCTGGGTACTCCCACCTTACAGTTGCTTTAATTGTTTCTGACCTCTTGACATTTTCGACTAAAAATAATGCTGGTTAACATTTGTACTTCTGATTGCAAAATAATCCATTTGTTCAAACAAAATGAGTCATCCAGTCCTTATTAAACTGTTTAATGATGTCTTTGCCAGATTATTTCTTTTACTCCGTATCAAGTGAAGTGTATTATAAAGCAGAATTAAATAAATGAACTCTGTTGAGTTCACACATTTGCTTTGGGCAGCTGTAAATTTGAAAGCTGTGAGGCTCTGGAGGCTCAGTGTGCCTGAAAGGCTGGTGCTCTGCTGCAGAGGAGGCAGTCAACACCACGTGGAATGACTCTGAGCATTTGAACAGATTTTACCATCATGGGCTTTTGGATTCCCTGCTTCAAATTTGAGCAAAATAAACCCAAGGATTCAGCAAGGTTCACCACTGCATGCAAAGGTGAATTGTGCCCTCTGCCTTGAGCACCCCCCAGCACCTGCCCTGCTGGGTCCTGAGCACGGGCACAGTCTGCCTGGGTGGAGCAGCCCCTGCCAAAAACGTGGTGGTACCAGGCAAGCCCTGCCAGAGTACAGGGGCCAGATCTGGTGAGGCAGGAACAGCCAAAGCGGAACGTTGGCAAACACAGTGTAAATGGAGCTGGCACAGAATGATGGGGAAAGAAAAAGTGTTAATCTGAGAGCAGAGGGGAGGCCAGCCAAGGCTAGAGCCGAGAGCCTCTTCCCAAGCACCTCCAGCTTCACAAACCTTTCCTTGCTTGAGCTGGAATTTCCCAGGGACTCTGCTACAGAGACATATGGGCCACAATTCACCTGCCTAACCGCCAAAATCAGCAAAAAAAAGTGAAAAAACTGTTCAACATTTCATGTCTCCATCAATACCTCAGCACTCTCTGGGAGGATGGACTGGCTTGAAAGCAGGGCAGGTGCAAGCCTGACTATGATGGGGAAGAACAAGTGGGGCAAGGTGTCTGTCCATGCTAAGCCACAAGAGAAAATGAGGATGGAAAAGGAGCTGGAAAACAGAGTGATGAAAGAGACCAGAGAAAGGAAGGTAGAGTGAGCATTGACAAATACTGGACAAGGGTAGGGAGTCCAGGAAAGGAGATCCTGGTGGAGGTGGATGAGGAGAGCACAGGGGACCGGAGCTGCCAAAGGTGGGGAAGGGAGAGTGACCAAAGGGGGCAGGAGGAGTGGCACACACAGTCACTGCACAGGAGAAACATTGTTAGGAGATCATGTAATCAATCCACAACCAGCCTGCTCACCACCAGCAACTCCAAATGATCTTTGGGATGTAGGTGGAGACACACAGAACCACCAGTCCCACAGGGCCTCACCCATCACTCCTAGGAACATGCCAGCTCTTTCCCCAGGGTCGAACCTTTCCTCTGCTGGATGCATCTCACCTGAAATGGGTGCTTGCCACAACAGAGAGGACAGACTTCCCACTCTCAGGGCACAATTTTTCCTTTGCCTAAAAGCAACCCCAGTGCAGAGGAACACACAGGCTTTCAAGGAGAAGGAAACGGTTTAATTTTCTCTTTCCCTTCACACCCTCCAGGCTTCATTCACCCCGAGCTTACACTCAGCAGCAGCAAGAAGCAGCTTCAGAGGACCTGCAAAACCTTCCCTACAGGAGAGCCCATCATTTGGTCTTGTCTCCTGTCCAAATGGACAAAAGATGCTGGATCTGCCTGGCAAGACTCCTTGGCTTGGGACTGCCTATCCCAGTGGGGACAGTGGTTATGAAACTTGCTCTCAGAGCTGTCCCTTTTTGCAGGCTCTTTGTTCATCAGTGCTGCTGTTTCAGGGCTACAAAGCGGTTTGGAATCAGGCACAGCCTTAAGGAAAGCAAACTGAAGTGTGAGGTTTGCTGCACCCCCAGCTCTCAGAGCGCCCTGCAAACACCCCAGTGGAGGCTCTGCTTTTTTTTGGGTGAAATGGCACACTTCAAAAAAGCACTCCTGCAAAGATGCAGCGGCCAGGAACGCCAGGACTGTCCCTAAAATGCCTTTTTTTTTAATCAAAGGTAGTGGCATGATCTGTCTAGATGGACCCGATTGCACAACTGCCCAACACCAGCAACAGGCCATCATGTGGCTCGACTCAGTGGCCCCAACTGTGTCCTAAAAAGCAGGGCTGTGTGGGCACAGCCAAGGCCAGCCCAGCAGTTGGACACCAGGGCTCTGTCAGCTCTGCACGCAGCCTCGCACTTTGCCCTCCCTTACTGATGCAGTCACGCTCCCCGGAGCCTGCCGGGGTACCTGCCAAGGGAAAGGGGGTTGTAGCACTTACTCATTTCTTTTGGATGACAATATCTATAAAAGACTTTTGAGAATGAAGAAATAATTTTGAGCAATTAAATAGTCCAGATATGCACGATGACAGATCCCAGATGTCAAAAAAAGGCAACTGGTGAAATGTCTCTTTTTTTTAAGATGTATTGAGCATCTGTTTGATTATGGGTGTAGAAAGCAGCAAGACTACCACTGCAAGACCTCTGAATGGGACAGTGACCTGGGCAATGATGCCAGGAGGTGGGGCACACGTGGTGCCACACAGAGGGGGCTAACACACCTGCCTCTGCCTGGCTGAAGGACCCGTCGGTGCGTCTGCAGCTGCTGTCCTACAGAGGTGGGTGAATGTAGCCAAGGGGATTTTGACTCAGCCATTGACTTGCCAATGATTTTTAATGGATTAAACTTACCATGAGCAGAGTTTGACTTCTGTATCTGAAAGGGATGGGTTAGGAAAGAGGGCTGCCCTGACACCAAACCCGGGACAGAAGAGTGTGGTGCAGGGCTGGGCAAGGCACGTTCCCACTGCCACCCTGCACACATGGTGACACCAAGATGTTGGCCACAGAGGCCAGCAGGCTCTGGGCTACACAATGACTCTTTCCCACCCCATGCTGCTGGTCCTCCTGGCACAAGCAAGCCTTATTCACAAGCAAGCCTTATTCACAAGCAAGCCCTCACATCAGGAGAACTTTTATTTCAAGTGTCCACACAGGAACATTTTATAGGAGAGGATCAATGTTAGTAGGGTGAGGCCATGTACTTTATTAGATCCACTGATACAGCAGGGAAAAAATGCTTCAAGTGCCTGGCCCCTTCATCCAGACTCAAAAAGAAGCAATAAATTACAAGCTTAATACAGATTAGAAACAACTGTTCTCACTTTAACCTAATTATGTTAATTGGACAATTTAAGAGAAAAGGGTTAAAGAAGTTTTATAAGCAAATAGCTACAGTTTTTGGGTTGCCTGCACCTATAACTTCCCTCACAAGAGCTTTAAAGAAAGCTCTAATATCTCCATTGTGATAACTGCTTTCCTAGGAAAACTTCTGCAGAAATGCTGTGTGGCATTATTACTGCTACATAACATATAATGTTAGAAAGCAGATGAGCATGTTTATTGCCCAGTAAACTATTTCCTTTCTGAATACACATTCACCATAAACCCAGAAACTGAGCTTAATGTTCTGGAAAATAAAAATTAGGCCAGAAGACAACTCCATGGCTCTCTGAACCAAAGGTAGAAGCAATTAAATATCCTGCTTTTTATTTGGGTTAACATTTGTTCTGAGTAAGAGAAGTACCATTGTTTTGAAAAATATTGTAATGCTAGCAGATATTCAAGTCTCTGGGCTTTGTAAGTCTGTTTAATTTTTAAATGAGAAAAATCTGCAAACGAAAGAAATGTATTTAACATTTATCTGTCTTTCAGCATTTTCCCTAAGTTGCATAGAATTTTCACATATTAAGTCTAGTGCTAGTTCTACAGATCCTAGGGAAAAATAAAGCCTGAACAGAGACTGAATGTGTAAGGCCAAAAAAAGACTGAATGGTTTTACTGTGTCTTTGAGAAAACATCATATGAACCGCATGAATCAGTAATCAGCTTATGAAGAATGGAAATGTCAAACCCTAAAGGGCAGCTTTTGGAGTTGGAATTTCCCCTTCCCTGAGAATTCTGCTGCCTCTCCTGAGCAGTACAGACAATCCTATGCACATTCTCTATTTGCACATCTGTGTTTATTGAGGGGTGAAGTCCAGGCAGAGCAGAGGTGCCCTGTGCCAGCCCCCAGAAGCAGCCCTTGCCCCACAGAGTCCATGACCTCAGTAAAATGGACCTCAGTTCTGCAGATGGAGAACTGAAGCACATGTGACTGCTGAAATGGGGACTGAAAGGTCCCCAAACTGGCCAGGGGAAGTCTGAAGGACTGAGCTCAAGCAGAAGGACTGAGCTCAAGCAGAGCGCCTGGGGCTTACACAGGGCAGCACCACTGCTCACCACCCTACACAGGGACCTGTGTCTGACCCAGAGTGGTTGGCAGAAGTGCCAGTGCCCTGAGCATCAGGGGCAGCCACGGAGGCTGTTTGTGCCCCGGGGTGCCTCAGAGTGCTGAGCTGGCAGTGAGGCAGAGCAGCACAGGGCCCCTGGATCCGTGTCCTGCTGTCCCCTCATGGCCAACAGCAGCCAGCACGGACTACAGGGAGGGGCCACAGGCTTGTCCTCCTTGGTGGGGCACAAGGGTTTTGCTTCTCCATGCAGACTTGTCACAGTCAGGAGAATTATGCAAACCCAGAAAAGACATGAAGTCAAGGTGAATTTGTTAAAATCTACAAATGCCCTGTGTGGGCAGTCTTACTCAGAATTATAATGGCATCACTTTGGTGAATATAAGTTCATTTTTTAAATGAATGAAACCAAACCAGGTTAATTTTCATTAGTGCTGAGCTCTGAGGAGGGAAATGGACTACTTCTTTCCTTTTGTAGAACGTATTTTTCTTTTAAAGTTAAAGGAAGATTGGACTGGCAGTAGTGAGTTCTTTGGCTAGAACTGACACCAATACTAATCCCTGCACTATTGATATTTGTCAGTAAAAACACTGGGCTTCCTAAGATCTTTTTTAATCCCATAGAAATCAAGCTTTCTGGTATGCTTTTGAGAGAAATACTCACTCCCTCTGGATAACCTAGAATGAAACAGCATGTAGAAAACTAAGCATGGCACACAGCACAAATTGCATCTTCTGTTTATGCAGAATCAAGTCAGAATTGTAAAGATGGAAAAATTTATTTTGATTGCATTACAATTCAGCTTTTTCTGAATTTCTGAATTTGGAAATATTTGGATATACTTCAGTCTCAGATTTTATTTTCATTCTTCTCCTGGACAAAATCAAGTGACAACATCTGGCTTAGGGTATGTGTGTATTATTATTTTTTTCTCTCTAAGTAAAATGTATTGTCCACAGGGGAATTGGAGATTTAGATTTTTGCTCAATCGTTTTTGGGCAGCTCCCCCTTTTAGCAAAGTTCGTTGGCCAGCTCTCCTTACAAGTCATCATTACAGGAAGCTAAGAAAAAACAGGGGACAAAGTCAGACTTTGCTTGAAATCTCTGGAACAAAAGTGCCTGATCCAGCAACTTATTACCAAAGTAGAGATCCTGTGCTTCACTCCCATTCTGTGCAAGCACAGGCAGCAGGTGAGCCACAGGCATCCCCCAGGCTGCAGAGCTGGAGTGGGCATTCACAGCAAGTCAGGGAAAATGTGGGCTTTGCTGAGCAACCCAGAGAAAACTCACCAGAAATCAAATCAACTGCTGAAAAATTCTCAGAGAGTGTTCACAAGGAAAGCAGACAGTTAAACCTGTTTGCACTGTGGTGTCAACCTACACAAGCACAGTACAGTGTTCTTTTAAAACACCCTTCAGCGTGTGGTGCCACACAGAATGTGCTCAACAGCCAGAAAATGCAGAGTTAGCTGCCTTCCCTCAGCAGAATCTCAGTGGGCTGGCTGGCAGGTCTTGATAAAGAAAGAGCACAGAGACAGATAAGGTCCCAGCCCTCAGCAGTGGGTTTGTACCAGCAAGGGTAAAGTCCCGCGTCTCTCGATAAGGCTGCATGCTCATCACAGGTGGCTCCCCCCACTGCTGAGGGCACACACAGCTTCTCTGTCGGGGCTACTGGTTCAAAGGCAGCTCAGACCAAAGTGCTACAGCAAGTACCCTCTCATGGCTGGGGTGCAGTGATAAATGAGTCAATGGCAGCAGTAGACAATTCCTAATGAGTGACTTTTCATACCAGCAAATCACCGCTGCTGCCAGTGATTGTAAGCTGTGTTGAGGCTTAGCAGAAGAGCCACGAGGAGGACAGGCCATTGCAGCTGCCCACTGCCTGCTCTATCTCCTCTGTGCAGGAACACAGAAGCTCTCAGAACAATGTGGCTCTGGTCAAAGGCTGGCCCTGCTGAAATAAAAGCCCAGTGGAAGCCACTGCAACTTTTGAATGCTCTGTGAGGGTGGAAGCTTTGAATGGGAAATGTGCCCTGGAGAGCACGGACAAAGGAGGCCCCTCTGCTTGGCCAGCAGCTGCCTGCATGGGAATGGTCACCCAGGTCAGTTCTACCTCCTGAGCTGGTCCATCCTCCTGTGCACACACTGCTGCCTCAGCCTGTCACCCTGAGCACAGGTGCTTGGGAAGACCACCAGCCATTCTTCTGGAAAACAGGGAAGGCTTTACAAGCACAAGTGTCATGCTCTTCTGCCAAAAATCCAGTAAGAGCAATTCTTGCTGTTTTTATCTACTGCCTCCCAAAGTTCAACAGCACCAGGCTCTTCTGCCTTAGAAGGAAGCACCAGACTGTGCTGCCCTCAAGGGAACCAACTCTGGGCTACAGATCTCAGTCCCGTATTTCATAAGATACACATTTCACACATTAGACAAAACACCCACCTGGCAAGTCACTGTATGGTACCCACAGAGAGTATTTCAGTCAGTGGGAAGATAAGGGTCTATTGTTAGTCAGACATCACTAGTACAAAACTGCATTTAAAAATTAGAGTTAAAACCCAGTCTGTCGTAGAGTCCAACAGTCCAAATGACTCAAGGTGCTGCTTCAGTTTGGAAAAGAGGAGGCTTAGAGGTGACCTCATCACTCTCTCTAACTGCCTAAAGGGAAGTTACAGCCAGGTGGGGGTTGGTCTCTTCTCCCAGGCAGTCAGCAATAGGATGAGGGGGCAGGGCTTAAGCTCAGCCAGGGGTGGTTCAGGTTGGGTATTAGAAAAATATGCTTTAGAGAGAGAGTAATGAGGCATTGGAATGGCCTACCCAGAGAGGTGGTGGATTCACCATCCCTGGAGGTTTTTAAACTGAGATTGGATATGGCACTGAGTGCCATGATCTAGTAAACAGACTGGAGTGGGACCAAGGGTTGGACTCGATGATCCCGGAGGTCTTTTCCAACCCACTCGATTCTACGATTCTCTGCTTCTATTCTACGATTCAGGAACAGTCCTACAGTGCAGTACATCACCACATCCAAAAGTCTTCTCCTCAAGCACACAGTAAGGGCAACCCAAGAGGAGACCCACCAGGACACACGCCCGGGTAAGCAGTACTCACCCCGCCCAGGCCTCGGAAGCGCCGCAGCACGTCGCTGTCGATGAAGCAGGACTGCGCGGGGTCGCTCAGGGCCTGGTCCAGCAGAGGGTCGATGAAGTAGATGCCCGGCTCGATGGTGAGCACCATGCCCTGCTCAAGGCACCGCGCCGTGCGCAGGCTCCGCAGCCCTGGCAGGTCAATGCGCTCCACGCCCTGCACGGGACACATACATGTGGTCTGGCACACAGGAGGGTGAGCCACAGATGGCCCCATGCCCAGCACTCCTGTGCTGATTGCTCCACGGGACACACAAAGCACAAGAATTAAGCATAAAGGACTGAAAGTGAGCCATGCGTTTACCCCCCTCCCATCGGGCCTCATTTAGCTTGCCGCTCAACACCCACACTGCTTTTTGCACCACAGAGATCCTGGCTTTGGAGATGCTTGGTGTTGTTGCTCCCTACCTGTGGGATTCGAAAATATCTTGGCTTCAAGGAAGCTGACTGGAAAGTCAAAGAGGCCTTGGGAAAGTGTACTGGGAGTATACCAAGCCTGATAAAACTCAACCGAGTCTGCTGACATCTGCTGCCTCAGTATCTCCAAGCCGCCTACAGCTGACAAGATTTGAGGGCTTCTGTGTACCCCTCCCTAGGCCAAATGAACTTCTATGTATAAAGTGCCTTTGTTTCTTCTGACCTCACATTCCTGGCTGCTCTCCGTATCAACCATAATGTAATCTTCCAGTTGTAATATCTCCTCCCATATTTAGCATAAAACCAGGCCCTGAGATGAATATTTACTTCCTGAACCTATATATTGTATCTTGTAACATAAACATTCCTGTTTGCCCCCCCACAAACGGGGACCGTGCCCGACTGCTACACCTACCTTGGGAGAAATCCTGTGCTCCGAAGGAAAAAGAATTACTTGCACCATTCCTTTCTCTACCCTCCCTTGCAGGGTATGGTATTTTAAGCAACATGCAAATCTTGAAATGCCCCTGCCACGTCATGGCTGAAACAGCTGAACTATGCAGCAGAGAAGAATTTCTCCAAGGATTTGCAAGTACTTATTCTCACCAAATGTTATTAAAATTACACATTTATGATCTTGATTCAGGAGCAATGAGTCTACACATGACCTCATAAAAGCAGCCCATTTAAAACTAAACTTTTGTCAGATTCAGACTTTCAGGCAACATGGTGCTGATTGGTATTATTAAAAGCTAAGTCAAAACAAGCCCTGACTAGCAAAACATTCTCTTCTTCCCAAAAGCTGGTAAAGTAAAATGATATATGAGGACATGCTTAGTCAAGGAATGAGAAACACTGCAAAGACTAGTTTAGGATATTAATTTTCTTCCCTCAGATGTGCCAGGTATTGCAACATCGGTATAAAAATATCCCAATCCCATTAGCTTCTTGAAAATTCTTTGCAACTGCAGCAAAATTTCACCCACAGAACACCACGATGACCCATAACCAGCTCAGGGCCCACCCGGTTGCAAAGGTGAGCACACACTGCTCCTGAAACCTCCTCTGCCTTAGCGAGGCAGAGGGTGACGGGTCTGTGAGACCACGCCGTGACTGATCTGCTCTCCATGAGGTCCTCCCAAAAGCTCCTCCTGGCCAAAGACAGGGTGATTTTCCTCGCAGGTAGGAGGGGCTGCTGCTGTCAGCACTGCTGGTGCCACCAGGATGGAGCAGCCCCTTCCTCCCAGACAGGGGTTGTGCCAGCGAGTGCCCCGTCCTGGCACAGCTGAGCTCCTGTGCCTCTGCCACGCCAGGCAGGGCCACAGAGGGAGGACAGAGCACACCCTGCAGAGCACCCATGTTTTCATCTTACTGAATCATTTTCTCTTCAGATGGATAGAGCCCGGCAGTGCTGTTTGCTCCTGACTTCCACTTTCAGTTTAGAGAAAGCCCATTTTAGAGAAATACTGCTTGCAACAGCCCCTCAGCAGTCTTTGCTTCATTCTTGCTGGTCACCCAAGCAATGCTGGGGTTGGCCTTTTTTCCCCTTTGCAGAGCTCATTCTGTTCCCATTCACAGTGTCTTACACCAGATTTTCAGAGCTAATCAGCCTGGACATCTACAGGTAGGGCTGCCCATTATCACTGAGTTTTCAATATGGTTTATGTCATATGTTTGATTTGGACTTTGCAGAGCACTGCATTACACTAAAATAAGAAAACATGGTTTTATTTTAATAAGCCTAGGAAACAAGAATACTCTGATAATTAGCAAGGCATTTTGCATTTATATTCTTATCAAAACCCCAAGAAAATCAATATATTTCTAGACTTGAAACAATAACCGCACTGAAATGGAGCCATTTTTCTCTCTGCTGCTTCCCCATGGGGTTTGGCATTTCACACATTCATTGTAATGCGTAGAGGAAATGAGGGCATCCAATCTTGTGGATTAATCTCTCCATGAGCTGTAAACAATTAGATTAGTGTCTGGACCTTTTGGTGTTTTGCCAACTATCCATCGGCTGCTTTACAACAAACAACCCATACTTGGCTTTTAAGTACACTTCTCCTCAATTCTACTTGTAAATGCCTTTTCCAAGGCAGTCAATCCAAGACAGATGCTGGAAAGATGAACGCACAGCGAGGAAAACAATGGCAAACATCCTCTGAAGGCAGCCCTGGCACAGCCTCCACATTCTTCTGCCTTTTCTTGAAAGGAATGATGTTTCCCACCAGGTGTGACAGTCGAGCCTCATGCCCACTTCAGCCATTAAAGCACCTCGTCTAGACTGCTCACAGTCTGCTCCTGCTTTAGGGCACCCTCCCAGAGGCCAGCAGCGTGTTTACAACTCAGGAGCAAGTCCCAGGGTCCCACACCTGGAAATGTCCCTCAGCAGCACAGGCTCCCCAGGCTTCCAGCAACCCAAGGAGGGTCCCTGAGGTACCTGAATACTGCTGCTCACCCAAAAGTAGCATTTGAACTTCTCTGGGAGGAATCCACGAACTCTTTCTGATGTTCCCCCTCAACTCTGAGTTGTGCTGACTCTTGGTTTCATCTCCAGGTCTTTGGACTTTGCATGTACTGAAGCAGTTACATGTCTACTGTGAAAACACCTCCAGTGGGCCTTCAGAGAAAGGGTAACAACTGCTCAGCTTTACAGAGTGGAAGGCAAGGAGGACACCAGTAGATGGGCAAGGAAGACCCAGAGACTCGTTTAAGAGAGGCTAGAAAGGTGTTCACCAAGAGAGGTGGCAACGAAGTGAAGAGAGACACAGCTGCTGGCTGTGGTGTGTGGGTGGCCATTCACCCTCTGAGCAGAGGACAGTCCCAGTCCAGTTCACTGTGAGGCTGAAGGACAAGATGAGCTGACATGGGGAATGGCAGAGCAGTGCAGGTGACAGGCTGGGAGATGACAAAATCCCTTGTCTTGAGAACAGCTCTGGATTAAAACATACATCAGAGTATGGCTTCAGCATCCCAGGTGGCAGCTGATCTCTGGGCACTCAGGACCATCTCAGGAGCCACCACGCCCAGTCAGGGCCAGGGGCTGACAGTGCTCAGCTCTCAGTCTGCTTCAGTTTATGAAAAGCAGGACGAACTGAGGATTTTTTTAATGATTGAAACACCACGGCCCCCAAGCAGAAGATGACAGGTCTGAAACAAGACCTGCTATTTCCCATCAAGTCAAACTCCATGGGGGGCAAAGCCTGATGGGGACACCTCACACTGACATCCATCAGTATGAACCTTCTGCCATTAATGGGGTTTCTTCTTTGCAAGGAGGAATCTTTCCTACATTTCACAGCTAAACAGCACAAGCTTTGTTTTCAAAAATAACCATGATGTTGTTTTGGAGTCAAACAAAGAGTACAGGTGTGGGGGCTGGTGCAGCAGCTGTGTGGGTATCTGTTTCAGTTCCCATCACATCCCGGGGGCCTGGCCATGGAGCACTCAGTGCTGCTCAACAGGAAAGCATAACCTGGTAATTTGCCCCCCAAAACTGTAGAGAATAGTCTAGAAAATACTAATTCCTGGACAGGTAAAAAGAGACTCCCAGTTATATTCTGGGAAAATTACTTTTGGAATAACTGTTCATTCTGCTGTATATTGCAACAACAGACTGTATCTGAAATTGTTTTCTTAGACTGATTTTATTTGGAGGTACTGCTCACATTTTAAAATCGAGACACTCCTCCCCCAGTAAGCACAGATGTATGACACTGTCATTTGTGACTGTACTCCTGCCAAGAACATTGGATTCCAATTAATGGTTCATCTAAGGTAACAAAAAACAGCATGTCTAGGCAATAAGGAGTGTCAAGGGAACAAGAGGATTATTATGTAAACTGATTTCATTACTATGTAAGCAAAATAAAAGTTCAAATTAAGTGTACAGTAATATAAAATATAGATCTATTTTTGGAATAAACAGGGAATTAGGAAGTATGCAAATCTGCCTATCCTCCAGAAAACATGGCCATGGAAGTCTAGAATTAGCAATATCCCCAGAATATCTCAGTATAAGGATGAATCACTGCCTGCTCCTAAGCAACTCAGTGGCTAATGGAGGTATGGATTGTTTTTGCTATGGGAGAACTGCAGTGTGACTCCACAGACAGTGGCCACCAGGCAAAGCAGAGACAGCTCCAGGCCCACCTGAGTGGGCCTGATCTTGGGTTTGTCTTTGGATCAGGACAGAAGAAACGCACGGGTGATGTCACTGTGCTGACTGGTCACCACCCACTGGGCCATGACACCAGCTGGAGAGGCACAAGTACAGAGATGCAAGGGCATCCTCCCTCCCAAAACCAGGGGCTGCAACACTTGGGTGGCATCACCCAGAGGTTTCATCCAGCCAACAATGGCAGCAAACCACAGCATACAACACCAAAGTTATGCATAACTGCAAATACTGGACCACAGTAAAAGACTCATGTAGAGACACAAACTGGTTCCTGGTACTTTTTTCCAGTTAAATCATCACAGAACTTTTTGAGCCTGACAGACAGACTGTGCCAGTTGGAACACATCCAGTACAATGAAGCCCTAACCACTTTACCAAGTTAAGTGCAATCAAGTATTTAAATCAATCAGAATACTAAGATTACACTTAGATAATACAGACACTGAAGTGAAATCTCAGCTCTTTCACTCTTCCTTATCCTCCCACTGCACATACCCAACTTCTAATTAGCTCATTTACCGTAAAAAGAACAGAGCTGTGTGCAGCTAATAGAATAAAACTCCCAAATTCCATTTCACTTGTCTCCCGACCCCTTCTCTCTAAACCCTTGTTTCACTTGCTGAGTGTTACTAATGAAGATTAGTTTATTCAATCTATCCCCCTTCTCCCCAGCAGTCTGAGCTGCCAATAGTCACCTGAAGGAACTGCTGTCAGTCCTGCCTTTGAAATCAGCAGCAGGTTCCAGGAGAATATGCCCCAAGCACCACATACCACTTGTGGCATTTGCAAGTGAAAGCTTCCCCTTCTGCAGGAGAATCTAATTACTAGCTGGAGCTTTGGGGACACAGCTCAAAATTAATATTGGGGGAATAGAGGGCACATGGTATTTAACTGGCTCTTTGACTTGATACGTTTTCTACTTTTCCTTGGTACATTATCAGGTGTAAGCTGACTAATAATTTTCCTGTTGTTGCAGGGAATGAGGAAAAATCACCTGCCCCTCATTTGAGACACTGCTGCCTGATGATTCAGATAGAGTTGAATTTCAATCCATTGCTACAGGGTGGCTCTGAGTGTAACTCCCCATGTCATTTCTGCTTTCTGATCCTCAGATGTCACCAAGCTCCAGTGCCATCATAATGGAAATACTAAACATTTTTTTCCCTTTATTTAAAACCTAAGTGTGAGAAAAAAAAAAGAGATAGCAAATGGTAAAAATCATCAAGTTGACAACTAACATAAACCTGGAAGGTGAGAAGAATATTTAGAGAATTCGTAGGAAATGAGATCAAGAATTGCAAAAGCTACCAACAACACTGTTTTAGAATGAGACCAATGACAACCATCATTTACAATCTAATGGACAGGTTTTCTTGTGACACACAGGAAGCATACAAAGATGACAGTCTTAAACAAAAGGGATTTTTCTTTTATGATAAATACCAACATTATTGAAAACTGCATAGCAAAAAACCTAAAGTACACCAACAATACCTTAATTTTACATGTAATTGAAAGCAGAACTCTACTGTCTTGTTTTTCCTCTCCTACTGAACCTAGATTGAATTGTTCAAAACCACAAAAACTCCACTATTTGCTGCTAAAATTTCAGAAGTATTTGGATAAAATATATTCAGATAAAAACTGTTAGCACGCAAAGTCTTTTGCAACAAACGTCAACAAATCAAAGAAACATAAGCAAGTATCTCCATTAGATAAAAATTAATCAGAGCTAATGAAACCCAAACCAAGCAGCTAAAAAGCCCAAGTGCAGGACTCTTTCTGAGTAGAGGAGGGAAACTCTGGCTCGACAGGGCATGTCTGCACCACAACACTGCCCTGCCACAGCACCTGAGCCTTCCTCCTTCTCTGCCTCTGCTCAGGTCCTGAGTTTCCATCAGCACCCAACCTTCAACATCTGTCCTCACAGGGAAAAGCTCCTGGGAACTGATCACCTTTCTGAACATAAGAACCACAGCAGGGTGAGACAATCTATGAGCCTAGCTTTGGGAGGGGTTTAAACCTCCCAGAAGAATCCCAGCCTGTGGGAAACAATCATGTTGGTGCTCAACTCCTCAAGACAGCAATAAGTCCCATGGATTTCAGTGCTGCTCTGCATGGAAATGCTGTGGAATGGAGAGTCTCCACCCCTGTGTTTCCCTCCTGCACACTGCCTGCTCAGTGGCCCACACCAGCCTATGTCTCTGCCATGCAGGAATTCAAAGAATCAAAAAGAACATGACTCAAGGGGACCCCAAGAAGCAGAAACAGCAGGGTTTTTTTCCCAACCTTTTCTCAAGGTGTACGATTGCTTGCAAGAACAAAACCTAAAGTTAAAATTAGTGAAAGGCTCTTTTACTCTTTGCTCGTGTAAGTGCCTCCCATACAGGCTGTTTCATGTTTGCAGGTCCTGGGCAGACAAAACTACAGCAAGGCTTTGCAAGGTTATGGCCAAGTGAAGCAAATTGCATCACTGGGGCTCACATAACAGCTTCAGGCTCTTGGTAAATGCACCTCATCCTCTGGTTCTTAAAGGAAAAAAATATTAATGCATCATTTGCAATGCTAATCACAAAAAAATGAAATCTTCTGCTTCAGCATAAAGTAGGATACACAAGGAAAATAATTTTTGCCAGAACAAGAAAGGGAACAAGATTATTCCCAGTAGGTTTGGTTACCTAAATCCCCAGTCAGTCACGTGGGACCTGGGAGCAAGCTTTCCGTTAAAGCCAGACACAGCTTGTGCACCCCTCTGAGCAGCAGAGATGTTCTCCAAGCATGCACAGTGATGGAAGGACATGGAGAACTCCAAAGCAAGCCTCTAACTTTAATTTGTTGATGAAGAAGAGCAAAGGAAGGACCAGCTTTTCATGAAAATTGAAATTAAAAAAAAAATTAAACTAAGGTAAATCTTATAATTTAGAAAAAACCAAACCAAAATGAAACTCTTAATTCATAAGATGCTAAAATCACAGTAGTTAATAACCTAACCTAAATTAACTAGCTTATTACTATAGAAAGTCATCAAATGTACTTAGCATTCTTTAGAGCCCTACAGTCAATTAATATAACATGAAATTGAATCAACTCAAGCATCTAGAGACACAGAACCTAGATTTAAATGAAAACTTCAGCCCCATCTACCTCAGGGTCTGAAAATTTGGGATCACCTACCACACATCCCCCACTGCAACAGGCACAAACCCTCCTTTACATCCCATATCGAAATTCACCCAGAAACAACCAAAGGAATGGGAGAAAACCATCTCCAGGATGAAATCTGAGAGCTGAAGCTGAGCCCAGTGGGGTTTTCACCCTTTGAAGCTCTGCCTGCCTAGAGGCAGATGTTCTGAAGTTGAGGAGCACCACTGGGGCTGCCTGTGCAGAGCCGCTGCAGCCGCAGCCGGCGTTTCAAAGGCGCGGTCGGCGCTCGGTCTCGCTGTGAGGAGTCCCACGGTACCCGTGGGTCCCCAAGGAGCCCCTGACTGCTGGGCTCCCCTGAAAACCAGGGCCTTTCCTCCTGTGCTTCAGTGGGATACACTATTTTGACCATCTTGTCCTAAAATAGAGAGTTAGCAAGACACATTTGTTTCTGGCTAAAACCGATTATTCTTTATCACAGCAAAAAAGAAGGAAGGGAAATGTTGTATTTTCTAATATCTTGGAGTATTCTTTGGAGAAAATCTGCAAGCACTTCACAGTGTTTGTCAAGGAGGAGGAAAGTGCTTGTTCAGTGCTGCATGTGAAAGCAGCTTACTGGAAAAGATGAAAACTTATTATTGCCAATTTTGAAGAAAGAAATCTTTGGCTACCAATGAATAACTAATCTAAGCTAACAATGTCTGGAAATAGTTTTTTCTGGAACACACAAAACTTTGTGAGGGATAAAAATTAGGAAATTAACGTTTATTGTATTATTTCAAATGTAACTGTTTACACTTGAGGAAAAATAATGGAATAATATCCACTTGGAAAGTTTTTATTTTTAAAAAATCCTTTGTAATACTCCCAGAAATTCCCTCAGCCAAAAGCAAAGAAGTTGCTTTTTAACCAGCTAGAAGAAAGAGCATGATACTACAGGCATGGGCTCAGTGTACAATAAACACCAAAATGGCTTTATGAAATGCCTGGTGAAGAGCTCACTGGCTGGTAAACACTGAAAAAGTACCACGGACCACTCCAGAGTGAAATGAATGTGGCAGAGAGAGTGCAAAGGGGCAGCTCTTCTGCAGAGCCCAGAATTCAGAGCTTTTCAGACTCAGGTGATGCCACACACCCATCTGTGGGCACATTGATATGTAAACATAGAACATTTGCTATTTGCTCATGGGCTTTCATACATGCTTCCTCCATAGTCAAGAAATTTGCTATTTAGGATTAAATTTTAAAACGTTCTTAATGTAAGAATGCAGTTGCATGTCTACACAAACAGTTGTAGGTATAAAATTCTACATAGAGCTCTGGTATTTTTACACACACTAAGTATGAAACTGGAGAGCCCAATTCATTTGACAATACAACTGCTATATCCATTTTTATCTGCAACAGGTTGCCCTTTCAAAACTGTGGGTTTATCAGTTAGCTTTCCAAAAATGTCCCTTAAATTGAATATACCCCAAAATAATACAATTATAAATTAACAATTATAAATTTGGTCATATGAAAATACATAGGAGTTTCAAAAAGTGATTCTACAGCTTGTATGGCACCCCAGTGAAATCTGCTGAGAGATGGAGGGTGTACAGGGTCCATTGCTGCAGACTCACACAAAATCAGTGCTAGAAATCTCCCCAGGTATTAAGGCACTTGCTCAAACCCTCAAAGCATACAGTTCTGAAGTAAAAACCAAGCGTGGTACTTCACACTCTCAGAATTCTCCTCACTTGCTCCTAAAATTCAGTTCTCTCTTTCCCCTACCAAGTCTGGAACATACACTCCAGTTTTTTCAGCCCACCAAATGCAGAGAGGTTATTCACAACACAAGTGAAAACAATCTAAACAAAGCCGTCCAACAGCAGGGTCCTGGACGTTTCTGTCCACAGACTCTCCAGGTCACCACAATCCTTGTGCTTTGCTGGTGGCTCTGCTTGTACACAGACAGAATGGCACAGAGGGGCAAACAGCCATCCTTTATCAGCTCCTGCAGAAACCTTCAAATCTAAATTAGGACTGGTTTTGATTTTTCTCCATTCTTACTCCACCTATTAGCTGGTGCTAATACATCATTATCACAACACTGTGTCTCAGCAACAATTACACTGTGAACGTAATGAGTACCCTCAGTTATTGGATACTGTTTCTCCCCTGCCCATGAAAGTGAACCAGCAATAGCAGCTGTT
Source organism: Formicarius rufipectus (assembly GCA_013399695.1). NCBI lineage: Eukaryota > Metazoa > Chordata > Aves > Passeriformes > Formicariidae > Formicarius > Formicarius rufipectus. The sequence goes on along the minus strand of VXAU01005288.1, from coordinate 68,276 downwards.
CACCCAACATGAGTAAGCTCTAACACATGCTTAAACCTAACCTATAAAGTTCTTAGTTTCTTTTGGATCCTGTTGTAAAAGAACAGCTTACATATGAGAGAAGATAAATGATTCATTTTAGTACTGTATTACTGAAAACCCTTAAACAGCGTCAAATAGCCACAACCTAACACATAGAAAATCCTTCTGAAATCTTTCTGAAGCTGCTGTAAACTCCCTTTCTTTATTGAAACCTTAAGTTCAATTCCCCTTAGAGATTTTATTGCTTTAGTTATCATTGCAAACATATTGCCACTAATTGGTTACAGAATTTTACCTATTCTGCTTTCATGAATCACCAAGTTAACTGAAGGAAAAAGGCAGTCATTCTGTGCTTTTGACAGAAACTCAGAATACAAGAGGTTATGTTTTCACATTTGCAAAGACTGGAAGACTTAAGGGTTTTTTTTCTTTCTATTGTCATCCCAGGACAATTCAGCTACAGTGGTGATGATTGCTGACCACGTTGACCAGCCCATGTTGACCCTGGATATCAAAGTTCAAGGCAGGGATATGAGCCAACTCATCTCCCTGTGATACAGCCATCAGGATTTACTGCCCAGGTGCAGCAGAGGGCTCCTGCAGCTGTCTCACATCTGGAATTGAGCACGTGAAGCTTTCCAATACAGGTCTCAGATAGACTGAGATGCTCTCTGTCACAGCGTAGGGTGTGCTTGAATGGCACCTAGTAGAGCAGTGACTCACAGAGGAACAACACGATGTATGCAGAAAATGAACAGATTAAGGATGCCCAAAGGGAAGAATCAGTTGACTTCTCCCAATAAACAATTTATGTATTAATGAACTAATAGATTTCCTTAAAGCAAACTGCATAAAACACCACACCTAAAAACAACAAAAAAAAAGAATGAGACACTTAGATGCACATCTGCTCTACCCCTGAGAAGATGCAACTGGGTAACCATGCACAGAGGATAAGAAATGCTGATTGAATTGAGAGGGGTTAATCTGCAGGGGAGTTGAGAATGGACCAACACTAACCTCTGGGTAGCCTCCAACGTCATGCACGTCGATTCCAAGAAGATGTCCAAGTCCGTGTGGCATAAATATTGCACCCAGATGAACCTTCACCATGTCATCTACATTGCCTTTCAGAATGCCAATTCTAGTCAACTCCTCCAGATGGACTCTGTCAGCCAGACGGTGCATATCAGGCCAGGAGACCCCTTAGAGACAGAAACAAGCAGCTGAGTTAACTATTGTTAAAAGTTTTTAACAACGACTCTCAGAAAACAGACGCAACACGTGCCCTTTGTTATATAAAAAACAAAGGTGGAAAGAGCACAAAAATACTCTAAACAAGACAAAACTATTTTAACATGCCTGTAAAGCGCAGAAAACTACTAAGAAGAGAAACAGCAGCACCTTATAATCCAGACCCACATGGAGGAAATGCTGAGACACTGTATCTAAGTATGTCCATACAGATGTAAATGTCAGTGACTGTTCTATACCACTGTTAACTGTAGAAAGCAGTTATTTGAAATGCAGAGCACGACCTATTACCATCCTATTATTTTCAGTAATGATCACACTAATTTAGAACATTTGAGGTGGACAGTACTTTTCTATGTACATTGAACATTTAAAAGCCCACATCTTTCTGGCAAAGACACTCCCCAGAAATTAATGATTCCCTTGTGTTAATGGGCTGTTTAAAACACAACTCCTCTAATACGTGTATTAAAACAGCATTACAAAATACTGTTGGTTGACTCGAGACAGAGTGCCAGGGTACATTAGATTGCTATTATTTTGGTATAGGATACAATTTTGTTTGACAAACTGCTGGGGGGAGGAGGGAGGAAGAAAGCAGCTCTTTTGTTAGCAACACAGTGCTGTCTTAATTAGTTCACCATGGGTTTGAGTCATCATCAACAGAGCAGTTGCAGAGTCAAGGCAACTAGGGCTAAGGTACAGTAGAAGAATATTTTCCTTGTTCAATTCTGGCATGATTAAACAAATAAGAAACGAGCAATTCTTAAAGCCAAACCCCCATCAAGTTCCATTTGCTTTAGTCCAGTTAAACATGAATGTCATATCTTAATTCCATTTAGCACTTTCTGCTGAAAGTGTTGAGGTTTCAAAGGTCGAAATAAAATCATCCTATGGTAGTGCTTGAATAAAACTCAGCCATCTTTTATGGCTCGGATACAACACCCAGGACCAAAGTGAGGGGAAGGGGCTGCTCTGCCCTGGGCACCTTCACACTGCCAGGGGCCTTGGCTGGGACCCAGCCCAGTGCCAACCCGTGGGCAGGCAGCCCCTGTCCCCACCACATCACCCAGGGCCCTGCCCTCCAGCCACCCATGCCCATGAGGCAGAGGATGGGCACAGTACGCCGGACAACCCTCCAGTGCTGCCTCCTCGTGTGAGTGATGCTCACCCACAAAACATGGGCAGTCTCCCTGTTCAGAAGGTGCTGGGGTTGTGGTTTGCCTGCTTTAAAAGGGAATTTAGGTTTCTGGATTTGGTAAGAACCAATAAAACTATGACCCGTTGTTCTTGGACAACTGTGTTCAACTTAACTGTATTTTACAATAATTTCTGTCTCCGAAGGCTGATTACAATGCAATTTCCACCTCTCTAGATCCACCTGTGTTTCACAGCTCTCTCACATTAGGCTCCAGCCTGCTGCATGATAAACTGAAATCATTGCAATCTATCACATCAGTATTATGGTTATCACATTTGAAATATTACTGAATCACAGTAATAACAGCTGCTTTCCTGTTTATTTTATAGCTGTGAGAATACAGAATTTCTGTGTCTATGTTCAAGTTCAGCGTCTGCACTTTGCAGTCAACTCTAACTGCTCTAAAGGTCTTTAATCTTCCTTCTGAGGACAGTAGATGTTCTGTTGAGATTTCTCCCATGATTTCTTAGCTGAGTGCTACTGCAAGTCATCTATTTTCATCCCCTTAACTACAAAGCCACATGTAATGTCTGACCCTGGTCAGCCTCATCCTCTCGTGATGTTAAAGAAGGTCAGAACTTCATGGCTGTAAGACAAAACACAACCATATCCTGGATGCTCTGAATCAAGCTAAGATGAGGTGCCTGAGAAAACTGGACATGAGGTCCCTGTTTGCAGCTCAACTTCCCTCTGCAGCTCTCCTGGTACTCTTGGTCTCAGTCCAAACCAAACTACACTTAAAAGAGACAGATCCACCCTTATCAAACTTAGAAAGAGATACAACTAAGGAGATACAACAATCAAACTGTTCAGAAATAAAAACACCAAAAGCACATACCCATTTCTCTGGAATATTTAACAGAGCAAATGAATGATGCTACTGCCCTAACTGAAAAGACTGCCATGGTTGTAAATCCTGAATATTTATGAGAACAGAACAAATCCATTAGAGCCCGTTCTTTAGCTCTTTCTTTTTCCTCATTGACAAAAAGTGTAACTCATTCCCCTCGCCTCCCCCTGCCCAGAGCTCTGCATTCCTCATCTGTTTTGGCTTTTTTATCTTACCTGTTCCACTAGAGACGGAGGACAACAAAAAGCTCTACTGAAATAAATAGTGAGGCTGGATGGAAAATGTGCAGCTTTGGACTGTCTCTTGCAGCAGGGCAATGCTTCCAACAGACCCCAATGACACGATCCTGGAACATTCCCTTCTCATCCTGCCAGTGCCATCAGTCCTGCTGGAGACAGGAATACAGCAGCTCCAGCTCCCTCCCAAATGCTGCAGGAGCTGCAGATGGCACCAGGGCAGAGGGAAATTCAGCAGCTGCTAAATAACACCCAACTTGGTTTACAGGCACATAGGTATTACAATGGTCTTAAAAGCAAAGTTTACAGATAGATTGCACTTTCTGTCCCATTGTCTGTCTCCATGTTTCATTCAGCTATGACTATGGTGTGGTGGTACTGGGCCACTCTCCCTCCCAGACACTGAACCTAAGGCCCTGTATGATACACTCACACACAGAGACTTGTGTGCTAAGACAAAACAGCCTCGAGGATATTTTTGAGCTGACCAGAGACAGTGAATTAAGTGGAGTGACTTTTCTGGTCTTCACTTAAAAAATGGTGCTAACCTTGTTTTGTTAGAGTATCAGATACCATTTGGAATAACTTTTAACAAAACTCTGTTAGCAAATGAAATGCATTAAGTTTGCCATTTTTGATGAGAGGACGAGAGGACTCCCATACGAACAAACTTTAATACTAAGGTAAAAACAGGTTTCCCCCTGCATTTTTTAAACAGGTAATTTGACAGAGAAAGAGGATCTAAATGTTAATCTTCAAATATTTCCTATTGCCCTTAAAATTTAAAAACAGTAACTTTGTGAAGAGAAAGAACTTCTTTATAGTAATAAGGCAATTACTTAAAAGTATAAAACAAAATTACTGAAAACAGGGAGCCATCATATTTCAAGAAAGGTCTCAGTTCATTTTATACAAAAGTATATGAATATGTTGTATACATTTATAACAGAGTAAACAGAAATACAGAACTCTTAAAAAAAGTTATTCTTTTTTTTGAAAGGTTATTTTACACCTCAAATGGTATTAGTTTTATCTGGCAATTGGAATCTTTATAATACAATGGCTTGTGCAAGTCCAGCTGTCTTTGAGATTGGCATGTCTGCACTCAAGTGTCATTTAGTTAACTGATAATTATACTTAAAGAGCAGAAGTCCTTCAGTTCTGCCAATCTAATTTCCCTTTGTAGACACTGAACTTTCAATAATTGCAAAAAGTGGAGAAAGGAAAGGAAGGAAAAATTAAATATCAGAGATGATAGCTTGATGAAGTTGATAACTCGATTAGGAAAGCCATGGACAGAACTTTTTGGTATTCTCACATGTTGTGTAATTCAGCAGGCTGGACCTGCAGTGAGGACATGTGACTGCCTCTGGTAGAGTCCGGAGATACCAACCTGTGCTCTGATCCACGTGTGGAGAACTTTGCCACGGGAGAGAACACAGTGACAGGACAGACTCTGTGGGCAGCCAGGGGACAATATGCCCAACAGGCTGCGGGATTTGCACTTTGGAGAACAACACACAAGCTAAACAATGCTGAGTGAACACCACTCTGTGCAAGGAACTCCTCACTCATGGAGGCCACTCCATGTTCAGGCACTTCAGTTTTCCGATCAGTGGTGGCCCCGTGGTGAGCTCTGGGCAAGGTGATGCAGCAGAAGTCAAACACCATTTGTGTAGGGAGAAAAAGCAGTTAAAACCCAACTAAAATCCACAACAAAACAACTTCCACACAAGTGGCTCTACCATCAGCTATATGAGTCACTGCAGTAGCTGATTTTTCCAACACTGAAGACCCACTCACTAGGATGTTTTATTCATACATTATTCAGGACTATTATTTTTAAGCTTTGGTGAACTTTATCATTGTTGCACACACTTTTTTGTCTAAAAAAAGGTTTATGATAGTTGAAGATATGCTTTTTGTGTAAAAAGGTTAGTCCCATTATTATCTTTAAGCCAATTTATAAATCAATTATAGTGCACTGACAGACGAGGTTTAAAAAGCTAGATTGGAGGGTCCTTGGACTTTGACAGCTTGTACCAAAAAGAGTCTGTACTCAGGAAAATCTGCTGATGAGGTGTCTGCTCCCTTCTTAATTCTCTGCCAAAGGAGACCCTGGGTAATACAGGTCACTGAAGCAGAGAGTGGCTCCCCAGGGAAGCTCAGTTACCAAGGCTGTGGTTTGTCACCTGCCACGCAGGACGGGCTTGGAGAGACACCAGGACAAAAAGCACCTCCTATAGCAACCAAAGCACTTGGGATATGCACTGAATGAACTCCACAGCAAGCAGCAGCCAGTGGAGATGTCTGCTAATGAACTGTAAAAGGCTGTGGAAAACCTAATTCTAGGGAGGTTGTTGGTTTTCAGACACATGCAGGCAGTACAGGGGAGGTTTGCAGGGGTCTGAGGGACCATTTAAAAATGGCAAACTTAATGCATTAAATTTGCTAAAAGGGTTTTGTTAAAAGTTATTCCCACCAACCCAAATGGTATCTGATACTCTTAGATACTATTGTGACAGAAAGAAAAAACATAAAATCAATTCTGTTTTACTTCCTAAAAATATTTCCTCTCTAATTGTCCATTTGCCAAACCCACAAAATTTCAGATAAAACACAACGTTTTAGGGACTCAGAAACATCACAAAAAGATGTCTGCAATAATCTGTGCCCTCTGGGATCACACAATCAAGGGAGAAGATTTTTTTTCCCCTACAACCTCCCAAAAAAGAAAGAAATGCTCCTAGTGAAACCAGAAATCAAAAGCATCCCAATCTTTTAACAAACATACCATAACTTTTTAAACAGTAGAATTAAAAAGATGAGTTGCTATAACACATCACACTATAAACTGTTCCTCAGTTGCTATTAACTTACTGGTATTTTCACTCCAGTGATTATTTTCTGATGTTTTATTAGAAGCTGTTTAAGAACATAAAGCAGAAACAGCATACAAAAGTAATTTAAAAATTACTGCATGATATTTAGCCATTTTGGTCAGAAAGTACTATGAAAAGGCCTAACACAATTTTTTTGGCCACCACTTAGGGTACTTTGTGGTTGTAATGTGACAATGATTAAACCACAAATGATTTAACAGGGTTTTTTCTGTTGTTGTAGGGTGGGGGTTTTTTGCCAGCACAGATGTCACAATCCTACTAAAAAAAAACCGAGTATGGCAAGGTTGTAGTAACTTCTCCCCAAATTGTGCTAAGGTTAAGTTACATTTAATTTCTCAGTGTCCACAGAGAAGGGCAAAAGGCCCAATGTCCCCTGGCAGTGCCACTGAAATGCAGACAGAACACACAATCCCAGTCCAGCCAGCAACCCACTGGAACAGCAATCTGCCAACTGGCAGTGACCATATCAGACATAAAACAATGGGTCTTTAAAAATTCCAATCAAAGCCAGTTTAAAAAACAAACCAAAACAACATTTAAATACTGAAAACAATTATTTTTTCCCTCTTCACTTGGGTGCTAGAGAAACATTTGTCAGATTTGTGATTTTTGAGCTTTCCTTTTGGCCCACTAAATGAACTATTTGGTAGTTGCTCAGTTTTTGAGTTTGAGTTGCAGCACCAATTAAGGCAACCCTGCCATGGGGCAAGAAAGCCAAAAGCTGTACTCAAACACTGGCAATGTCTGGGCAACAGTGAAGCAGTTCAAAGCTTCATATACTGTGTAGATACCTACCTGTAGCCTCATGGGGACAGCCTTAGATGGCTGCAGGGATGATTAATTCAGGAACACAGTTTTAGACTGGTTTACAGCTGCAACTGGCTACCATATGACAAGAAAAGCCTGTTAATACTCCCATCCCAGAAGGGAACTATAAGGAATTTGTTGCTGTGTCACACCCACAAATACCCCCAGTTCTGACTGCAGGCATTACCAGACCTGCCCCTGCCCTGTGCCTGGAGTTCCAGTGCCACAGCTCCAAACCAGGATGGACTCCTTCAAAAGCCATCCCTCTCCTCCCCAGCACGATACTGGACTCCTGGCAGGAGTGGGAATTACTGATGGGAAACAGAGATTACTCCCCACTGCCTCTGAAATTCAGACCCTTTCTTCACAAGGCTGACCAGCACTGTGCTTTTCAGTTGTGCCAGGACATTTCCATCAGTATGATGGAAGTTTTCAGCAGTAAATCCACCCTCCCCATTACAAACCTTGCACAAGATGAGCTATCACACATCAGAGGTGACACGAGGGTAAGCCTGCCACACAGAGACATTAAGAAAAGCAATATAAATAGATGCAGACGTGGAGCAAGAGGGATTTTTCCCATGTCTGGATGCAGCACTGGGATGGAGTAGTGCTGGCACACACTGTGGATCTCACCTATTTCTTCCTTCCAAATAGGTGTATGTTGAAAAGAGGAGGAAAAAGATTGGGGGAATGAGGGAAGTGCTTGGAGACAGTGATTGCAGTATGGAAACTTATCCATCTCTGAAGCTCAGAAAAGACTGTTTAGATAAGATTCAGGGCAAACAGCATAATCTGTGTCTAGCAGGTCTGCACTCTGACAGCTCCAGCTGATGCAGTGTCAAGATCGAAGGACTTGTGAACTTTGTACTTGAAGCCAAATTACAGTGTGTAACAAGAGCATTTCCTCAACACGAGCTGGGAGAAAATCCATGCGTGTCAGACCAGATACCAGCAGCTCGTTCTCACTGCTAAAACCAGAACATTACAATATTACAACCTGTTGCAACTAGGAAAAAAGGATTAAAAAAGAATTTTGAAAAAGCCTAAACCCAAACCCCATTCACTACAGAAAGGCTAAAAACCCCACAGCCAATTTAGGCTGAGTCTGCAAAGATGTCTGAATGCATTTGCCTCGTGCAAGCTACACCTTTGAAGAACCCCTGAAAGTAGTGAAAATAATCTGCATGTGCAGCAGAGCTGGGCAGCTGCAGGTTTGCCCCAAAGGCTGCTCAGAGCTCTTGACACGAGAGGGATGTCAGGGCAGAAGGGCCCAACTGTTGTGAAGTGTCTCTTTTGATGCACTTGGAAGTGGCTCAGCGTTATTTCGGGCCCCCGAACGCTGCGGGGTCACCACACGCAGGGGTCAGGGAAGAGCAGCTCCCAGAAGGTCTGCAGGCAGAAATCCTGCATTTCAACAGACTGCTGCTTCCACTGAGGGTCAGTCTGCAGGATCTGCTGGATTTGGCAGGAAAGACTGCCTTTTCTTTCACCTCTGCCTGTAGGTTACTGCTGTTCTGTAACCAGCACATGACCAGCTATGAGAGCTCCAGTACTCAGTGACACCATTTTTATTTGATATCCTGCAAGAATCAAGAATTTCAACTTGATTGTCAGTATTGTCAGTGCATCCTTTAGTACCATCAGCTTTTATTTTCTAAGCAGTAGCAATGCTTTAACCATTTCTACTGACAAAACCAGCTTGTCACTGACAGCTGTATTACCTTTGCTGGGTCAATCTCAGAGAGTCAGGATTCAAAGGGAAACTTATTTATGAACATTAATGCCAGCAAGAAATATACAGCCAACTCCATTCAATAGAGAAGAGAAAGAGCACACTACAAACAGCTTTTCAAAACATATATTAACATGATTTACTGTCCAATCTGTCTTTTAACACAATAACACATTCTGAACTGCAAGGGGGGAAAAATAATATTGCCATGTCATTCAGCAGGATTTGTGAATATCAAGTACTGGTTACAACATGCCCTGAAAGCATTTGATCTTCAGAGGAATTGGTATAAAATCTTCAACTTCTGTCATTACTGTTTTATTTCTGAGAATAATTGTTTTGCTTCAAATATTACAGCAGATTAATAATAATCAGCAGTGCTTTGCCTGAAATATGACAATCTGAATGGGAATAGTTCATGTGGGCATTTTGAAATTATACAAACTGTAAAACAGATTGTGCTTTCACACCCTTCCCTCTTGTGCTGTTGCAAAAAATTCCAGTTTATAGTCCAGTTTATTTCTAAAAATTCATCAAAATCAGCTCCTGTTTTTATACAGCACAACAGAGAAGCATGTCCACGTGGTGTCCTACCCAGCACAATTCCAGACTACATGAAATAAAACTCAAATGACTTCCATGCAAAAAACAGCCACTGCATGTGAATAAGAACCTTGCTTGTGCTTAACTTGGAAGGAATAAATATTAATAAAAGTTACAGTTACTTTCTTTAGGTATAATAAATTTCAATCCTAGTTAGACACAGCAACAATTACTCTAAACTGGTATATTCAAAATCAAAAATAATCAGAATTCTAAGGAAGTTCCAGACCTGTCAAGGGCAAAATGAAGCAGTAATCTGTGAAGCTGCAAACTTTGAATTTGCATGTGTTCCTAAGGACAACTCTGCTCAACTTAATAACAGAAACAACTGCTGGTATTATGATCTGCAATGACAAATAGGTACCCCAAGTTTTCAATTAAGCAGTCTAAACCAGGGTATTTATGAAACCCATGGTGGGCACTGAACCTGCCTCCCCTTGACAGTGCCACTGAAATAACTGGGCCTCAGTTTTTAGTTCCCAGAGCAGTACACACACCCAAAGTTTACACTGTGGTGGTCAGAAATACAGGACCCTCTAAGGTCCCTGGGCTTACCCCTCCACTTCATCAGCTTTACTACTCCAGTCCTTCAGCATCAGCCCAACAGGGAGGAGGCAAACCACTGGAAAACTGAGTGGCTGCTTTGTTCTATCCCTCTAATTCACAGCACTCCTTGGAAGGAAGTACCTGGGAAAACTAGCTAAGACAACCCCTCCACTGCAGAGCAGTTAGGAAGCTACACCAAAAACCAAAATCTGAGGATATCAGGAGAAAAGCACAAAAAGTGGCCACAGAGTTTCTCACAGCAGCTCAATTCCTGTGCAGTTACAGCCTCCAAGACATGACCACGAGGGATTAACTTTGTTCTGCATGTTGCACCTACAAATACACGAGGCTTCCTTTGGTCCTCTGCTACCAAGGGGGAATCAGGAGTGGCCAACACTCAAACTCCAGGCAGGGCTGCAGCAGCAACCCAAACTAACACACTGAGCCTGGTTTCAAGGCTGTGTGTGTCAGGTAGACCTGTCATGTTTCATCCAGACAACCCTCAAAAAGACTTTCTCCTGGTCTTCAGAAGAAGCCCTCAGAGTGAGACCTACAGAAGGGCCCTTCTCTGAATCATTCTGTACCTCAAACTGTTTGGCTCTAAATCATCTGAACATGAGAAAGAAATGACAGAGTGGAAAGGTTGCTCCTACCTTTAGAGAGATGCCTTCACACACCTATTCTCAACTGCAAAACCAAGACTTGACCCAGAGCAAAGACAGAGGAGCGACCATCAACCACAGAGAACTTTCTGAACTTCAAGCCAGACACTGCACTCCCTGGCTGCTCCCCTCAGCCTCTTTACCTCAGGACACCTCAGTCTTTTGGGAACCACTTCATTGCATTTATTAGGCACCTACACGCTTCTGTCAGGCTCTGATATCTACGTGATCAATAAAAGGGTTTTCTATTTGCTGGACACATTGGGTTTACTTCTTTCCCTGTAATGTTTCTGACTGTACTTGAAGTGTACTTGACTGTACATTCTTGCTCAAAGATTATATGGCAGTCCTGGCATCAGTGAAACCTGCAGTGGCTGATCTTAGATCCTGGAAGACAGGATGTAAGAGCCCAGAGAACCCTTATTTTTAAGTGAAACTTGACTTCTGTGAAAACGAAACGCAGGCCAGGAATCCTCCAGGCCTAACACGGAGAAACCTCCATCTGTGTTATCACAGGTGTCAGCCCTGGGACTGAGACTTTCTTCAAGATGCTCCTCTACAGTATTTATCAGAAAAGCAAAGCCTGAAAGCCAGAGACAAGAAAATTATCACTGTCCTGGACACAGGAATGCAGAACTTGGGGATATTCATATAAGACAAGCCCCAGCTTGAAAAAATGCAGAGATACAAATTCTATAGGGAGAGCCTGAAGTAGTGTCAGTGTCCTGAGGAGAAATGCTGACATAAACTGACGTGGTGAGCAGCAACTTCTGTGCCTATTTGGAACTATTTATTTTTCATTTTATTGAAATAAATAACCATCAATCAGCAAATATTCCCAGCTGCATAGCTAAAGTCTGAATGCAATTTCGATTCAATGGGGACTTTGGATATACAAGCTTTTTAAATCATATAAATGTAGAGATAGGGACTTGAGTGGCTGCCAACATGGCCTTACTCAACTGTTCCTTGGGAGCAGTTTGCTAGACAAAGAGATCTTTTTTGAAACTGGAATTTAGGACAATAGACCTTATGGATCCTTCTTCCTCACACCCCAAATACTAATGTGTATAACTTAAAGAGATTGAAAGTTTTTTGGTTTTTTTCTGTTGTTTTCTTAAACATAAACACAAACAAGTTTTGCAGTAGTACCAGGAATGCTAAGCACAACAAGCTCCCTTCCTTCTCCTGTGATTTTCCATTACTCTACAGAGAAGACAGGGAGTTGGTGCTTGGAGGTCCCAGTATGCAATTGCAAAGGGATGAAAATGGAAAGTATGTGATTGCTCCAATATTTAGCTCATTAATCTTAAAGACTCTGTTTATGCTCTAGTGCATTAATCCAAAATAGTTTTAATTGCAAAGCTGAAAGATAAGCATACTTCCTTTTTAGTTCTTCTCAACACACTAGCAATTTAATATACTTAAGAAACTTCAACGTTTCTATAAATAGAAACTGTATATAGAAACTTTCTATATGTAAAAACCACGCTGTCCTCAGCAAGGAGAAATTAAACTTAAGGAACCCTAACTATCAATGCTCTCTAAATACTTAACAGCCCAAATAATAAAGAGCAGAAATCACTCTAGAGGCTGCACATGGTGTAAATGCACAGTCATTTGCTGAAGAATAAAAGAGAAGCTGCTCCCCTGAAAGTTCTCAACAGCACTGGACTCTCAAGCATCTGTGCCACCAGACTTGCTGGGGAACACAGAGGTGCCCAGAGCTGGGCCATGTGTGGCTGCAGCTCCCACCCCAGCTCTGCCCTCCCTGCTGCCCTGGCAGAACCCCCTGTCCTGCTCTGAACACACAGGCACTCACCATCTCTGCCTGGGCCACTGGCATTTCCATGGGCATGTTTCACAGCATAGTGAGTATGGAGTGATTCAGGGTAGGAGGGATGCCAGGGGGATACCAAATCCTGCCTCAGGGTAGGCATAACTTGAAAGCTACATCATGGTTCTTCATCAACTTGTTTTCTAGAAATTTCAGAGAGGGACTTAGAGCAAAACAAATTATTTTACACATTTCTTCAAATAGATTTATATCAGTGCCAAAGATCAAATAATAATGGTCTCCCAGGTGTAACTAGTGACAAATGATGGATAAAAAAGCTCATACATTGACACTGGATCTAACTTACAGAGCTGGGACACAGAATGGACTGAGACAGATGTGGTAACCATGCACACATGGCCTTTCCAGTCCTGCAGATCTTTCCACAGACAAGTCCAACTTGCACACAAAAGGTTCTAATCTACCCCTGCAGCTCAGGCTTTCAGCTGCTGCCCTGACAGCTGTGCAGTGGAGGTGCTGCAGACCAGGATGAGACCTCACACCCTGCCCTTACCCACTGCACTCTGCAGCCTTATGTTCCATTGAGGGTGTGCTCCACAGTACTTTTTTTTTACCACAGTTTGCTTTTTTAAACCTGGGCAATTACAGGGGCTGGGGGGAGCTACACTAAAAGCAGTATTTTTATGGCTGTACCATCAGGGACTCCAGAATTGAGCAATATCAACTGTCTAAGCCTTGCCTGGCCCTCAGTGCTGACGTGGTACAGTCCAGTCCTTTAGTTACGTGACCATCTACTCCTTTAGAGAGGATTTCAATAGTACCAAGGTCTTTTTGATGCTGCTGCCTTCTCCAATCCTACAATAAAACCTTTAGAAAGTTGGAGAGAATTTCAGTGACACTCACCAGAGGAACAGACCTGGTGTTACATTTGGTAATGTAGGCAGCTGGCTGAAGGACAGAGGGCCTGATGCAAACAAAACTGCAACATTCATTCGTGTGTTCCAGTAGACAGGAGAATTCACATAGAGGAGAGCCTCAGAAGTTCCTCAGCCCAGTGAAAAAGCTTTTACCAGATCAACCAAAGCCTCCTACCAACCATTAGATGCAAAGCCACTGGAAGCCCTGAGATGATTTACTTCCAGGGCTATCTTATTTCCAAGGCAAGCACAGCTCCTGCTAAACCACTGACCATATTTTTTCTTTATGTAACTCATCTTCCACCCCCTGCAAAAGCTGGAAACATGCAGGAAGAGAAAGAGGCTTCACAAGCAGGCAGGCATGGAAATGCACCTAAACGTTGCCTCTGGGCATTAGCAACCATTCTTGCATCAGACTCTCAGCAGGATGCTAAGCAACTTGCTTCAAACACAGGGGAGGTTTTATTTTTATTTATTTCTTTCACATTCGTTCATTAATCACTTCCTTTCATTTTACCAGAGTTTGGCTTTACAATCTGGAGTGTGATTTGCAGAAAGGCTGGGCACTCAGCAGCCGTGACAGAGGTCGAAACAGCTGGGGCTTGAGCAAGAGCAACTTTCAACCCCCTTAAAAAAGATCTTGAGTCTTGATGAATTTCAAGCTTGGCATCCCAAATGAGTCAACAGCTTTTCCAGCAGCCTCTCTAGCCTGTCTGCCCCTGCCTGCAGAAGGGGGACTGCTACACACCTCCACATCACTGAGATGCAGGGCAAGCAAATGTACTGCCTGCCCAGCACCCCAGTGCTGTTCTGAGGAGCACTCTGAGAGAAACTGGTGAGGATGCTGGTAATTTTAGATTCAGAGCAGGTTTTGAACAGTAGGCAATAAAACAGCTCCAGGCCATACATGGAACAAAAGGTTAAACTAAATTACTGAATAGCTGCTCATTAGCTCAGCCCTTACTGTTACATGCATTGTGTGAAGACAGCAAAGCAAGAAACAATGAATGTATCCACAGGAACATTTTAATTCCAATCATATTTTGGGGGTGAAATCTCTTGGTTGTCCCCACTTACTGTGTTTTTGTTTGCATAGTGGAGTTTTGTAGCATGAACTGAATTCATCTCAGATGAAAGTAAAGTGGGAGATGTGCTCCAGGACTGCATCTCATGTCCCCCCAACCAATTTGGCAAATTTAATGAGATTAAAAAGCAATACAGAAGTGAGGCAAGTTGGGACATTAACTTCTGGAATACTCCATGATACTTGGCTTTACAATTTCACTCTTTTTTAACCGTCCTTTTTATGTAGAAAATCTCTGTAAAACAAATTGCTTCACAAGTCACTGTTCTGAGAAAGAAGCAGACGATGCCTCAGCCACGGAAGGGAGTGGAAGTGTCAATATTGTGCACATCTGTCCCTGCATTTTACTTCTGTGGAAGAGGAAATCTAAGGCAGATGGACTTGACACAATTAGGAATAACCCCTAAGTAGAACTGCAACATTCCTCTCTGACATCTTGGATCCCAAACCTGACATTGCAGCAGAGACAGCCCCCCCATTGCCACACAAGAACACCTTTTTGACTTCTGCTTCAGTGACAGGCACTGCTGTCTTCATATGGGCTCCATGTTCTGTGGTTTCAAAACTGCTGCTTATGCAAGACTGAGTATGTCCTTCTCCCCTTTTATTTTAGACAGATTTGATTTGTGGCAGGAGTTGTGACGACTGCACTGAACTCAGGCTATAATCCCGCAGAGAGTGTTTCTTAACTTTCAGAATATATTATTTGGCTTGCAGAAGGAATTCTGTTCTAGCAGTTGGAAGGTAGGGTAACTCCTATCTATGATTAGAGCTGTTTGCACATTTGGACCATGCACAGGATGTAGTCAGATGAATGCTCTTCTACAATGAAATACAATGTTTTGGAGTATTTTTAAAATCATGACAACTGTTTGTATATAGAAGCACAAATGCATTAGGAGGTCTATTTTCTCTCAGAAAGTAACTTCCCTCAGGAGTTAATTAGGTTCATGAGAGGCAAACTGCAAAAAGAAATGCAAATCTCTGAACTCCACACATCTATATAGAATGTTTAAGGTTGCTAGCAATTGTGTGAGCTTCCACAAACACAGTTATGCAACCCAGTATTTGCTTAGTGACTCTCCCTAAAGTACTCGCTCCCTATCTTGCAGTGAGGAAGATCCCAGGAATCATTAACATCCTGAAGACAACAAGTAGATGTCCCCTGTGACCCTTTGCCACAAGGCACAATTAAGGTCCCAATTCTGCAGCTGGAGAGTAGCACCATTTCCTACAGCTGCTGCCTGTGCTGTGCACTCTCTCTGCTCAGCCTGCCCAGGAACAGCTCCTGCCACGTGAGCACAGCCACCTGGCTGTCTTTGATCTTAGGAACCCATGGAAATGAAGACAAATAAAAATAACAGCAAAATTAACATGGGCTCCATAATTCAGAAAATCTGACTGACACATGATGGGCCTGAGTTTTAAATTTAGTGCCTCTAATCCTGCAAGCTTCTCTGCCTCCTTTTTCAGAGACCTACAGTATTCCAGGGAGGAGAGCCAAATTCACATCATTCCTGCATGGCCCTCCCTGTGGCAGCACCTGGCTCCTCCAGGAGCAGATGTTGGTGCTTCAGTCAATGAGTTAACAAGTGAGCTTTGTTCCAGGAGGCTGCAGCCTCTCCCACTGGACCATGTCCCTCTGGACAGCAGTGACAATGTATTCAGTTTGCATCCACCCTCCGAGGGGCTCTGGGCTTTCTCAGCAGCCTGAGAAGTATGTGACACTACCCATGCTATAAAGGTCAGCATTTCCATTTCTGCTTTTTCACAATACTAGTCTTCCAGGAGATCCTAAAGAGGACCTAAAAGCCAGACTTTTCAGATGGTAAAATTTTTTGCATGTTGAAGGACTCTGACTGGACTTGTAATTCAAGAGTGCAAATGGTCCAGGTCGCATTTCACTACTCTGAGGTACAGAAGGAATGAAACCAAGGAACATTTTCTGTAGATAGAAAATTCATGATTCCCAGCCTCATGAACAGTGTAAATGCATATTTGCATCATTCTTCCAAACAGGTAAGACAACTAATGCACAGTGAGAACAGAAAGTTCAGTCCCATCTTCTGCCAGACATTAAGAATGATTTCTCTGTCTGTGAACCTCAAACTCCCAAAGCTGGTAAAAGATCCTTGGAGCTACTTTTCAGAAATACTCAACAGTATGCCCCTATTTTCTGATGCTGTAAATAAAATGTTCAGCAAACTGAGGAATTCTCCACACCATCCTAAACACAACATCATATCAACTCTCAAGCTCTGGACAGTCTGCAACTTACTGGCATGAAATACTGCCAAAAATGTTACATGGAATTAAATGTGGCACTGAAATGCAAAGCAAACTCCGAAGAGGGACAGGGACAAGACCCTTCAGGGGAACCACAGCAGACCATGGGGAATGCACACTGGCATTAGAACAGCAGGACACCCTTTGGCAGGTAAGTGTGAAGTGCTGTTTGTGCCCAGCACTGCTGGCAGCCTGGGGGCAGAGCCTGCCCACACAGCCCACCCCCTCCAGGCCTGGAGACTTCAGACTAACACTGCAAATTCAAAGCATAAGTGTGCTTCGTGCATTCAGTACATTCTTCTGCAAGCTGTTCCATTAGTAGTACTGGGAAATGCTCAAGTACCTTTGCCAGTGACATGCTCCAAATCACAGCAGCAGTTAGCTCTAAAACATTTATCTGCTGCCTCGAAAGCAGAATCGGAGAAAAATGAGATTTTCATTACGCCAGACAGTTGTTTCAGTTATGAAAAGGTATATCTGATGAATTAGTTTGCCTGCAGTTTAAAGGCATACAGTGAAGTACCCAAGAGCCAGTGCTTTCAAAGCTTTTTATGGCCAATTATCCTTCCCAGAGGTGCACAGTCCATCCTCTTTTTCAACAGAAGATTTCTATTGTGCTTACACATAAAATACAGAAAATGCTTGAAACAAACTGAAGCACAGCACATGTGTTCACCCAGACTCTGACTTCAGCACTTGGCATAAGCTTCCTGAAGAGATGGCAGAATAAACACACAACTGAGTAAGAACTGTGACCCTGAGATTAAAGAAATTAAAAAAAAATAAATTAAAATATCTTATTAATAATGTTGTACTAATAATTGGGTTTGTGTCATGCTGTTAAAAGTGTAAGGAGAGTGTCGTGTGTCCTACCTCCATATATTAGGAGCCGCTTAGACATGGAAATTAATTTTATCATCTTATTCCTTTCCAGCACTTTCTAAAATGCAGACACAATTGACTGGACAGGCTGAGTGCTGCCATGGGGGGTTCTCAGGGCCTGCTCTCAGTGCTGCTCTCCCACCTGGTTTAACAGCTTTCATCACCGCCCGCGACGACTTCAGCACGGCCTCGTAGATGGCCCTCTGCTCAGCAGTGAACTTCCCGTTGGCTGGGAAGGTGCAGGTGATGTCAGAGCCATAGCAGTAATACTCTCCTCCCATATCAAACAGGCTGAAAAGGAAACAGAGGAGGAAGAGATGAAATTTGAGTTCCAAAGAAAGAGCAGAACATGTAATGGTAGATCTTTCTCTTGCCCTGCGCTTAAAATCCTCTGCGTTTTGGTGTCCGCCACATAATCACTGACTGAATGTTGCTCCTCAGTAAAAGGAGACAGCAGCCCCTTGGAATCTCCCAGCAGAAGGGTATCTGCATCCAATACAGTTTGAATGGACACCCTCATGGGCTGTGCTGGTCCTGCATGAAAATGCTGAGAGAACACAGGAAGGAAAATAAAAAGTATACAAGAAATCCACTCCAATCTCTTCAGTTCCAGTTTCCAGGACCTCTTCTCAGAAAAAAAAAAACAACCCCTCCTTTTTTTCTTTCTGGGGAATGCCAGCACCACATAAAGAATCCAGCATCCAAAACAGAATCCCACTTAACAGAGAAATGTTATTTAAATGATGGCATTTTGTATCTAAGTGTCAAAACACATCTGATGGTTTAAATACGATGTTCCCAACAAAGGTTGACTGCCACTGCTCACAATGTAGACTTTCCATTAAGACAAACTTGCCTACCAGGAATTAAAGGAACACGCATTATGGAAAGATCCAACCAGAAAAGTACATGTAGCACAGTTTTTTTTATGGGGACAAAAATGCTGACTTACCTCTTGAGATGCATAATTATTTTATACAAGAATCAATGATTCATCACTGATTGCTCAGCTGCCAAAACCTAATCTATAGGAATAACAAGTGGGACTCTACACCCCTGTGAGGGCCATGTTAGGTATCTGCAAGGCTTCTCAACCCTGATAAGGCATTGCACTGGTTTCAGCAGACTCAGAAATCAGCAAATAACCAAACAACCATTTGGACCAGACAATATTTGAGCAAATAACCCCCTCAGTTCATCATATATTGATTACAAGAAGGCAAATTTTACACCTAAGACTTTGATCTTGACACTCAGTATTTGTGAGACCTCCTAATTTCTAAGGTAACAAGTCAGAGTTGAAAGCTGCTAATTTAAGTCTTCTTCCAACCACGCCAAACAACTATATGAGAGGCAAATCATCATAAGAGATAAGATTTTCCTTCACTGTGTTTGAAAACTTTGGAATTTTCTTCCTCTTGCTGCTTTTTCACAGCAGGGTCAGTCAGACTACACAAGCAGAAGGCAGTGCACTGCTCTGGGGGACCCTCTCTGCCACTGAGTCCCAGTGGCAGCAGTGATTAGGAAAACTGGGCAGTGCAGCTCCATACCCAGGCAGCAAATGTGACTAGGCAAGGATAAATAGCAGCTACCACAGAAAGTGCTCCAGCACTCAGCTCTTCACCATTTCCAACACAGCTGCTGC
The DNA here is from genome assembly GCA_013399695.1 of Formicarius rufipectus. Taxonomy (NCBI): domain Eukaryota; kingdom Metazoa; phylum Chordata; class Aves; order Passeriformes; family Formicariidae; genus Formicarius; species Formicarius rufipectus. The sequence goes on along the minus strand of VXAU01005288.1, from coordinate 48,846 downwards.
TGAAAGCAATGGACAGGGAGTAAATAAAGGCAATGAGGATAATGCTAAAGAATATTTCAGCAGACTCTCCTTGCTGGGTTACATCACAGACACTCACAAGGACTTCAAATCCACCCTACAATTTCCTCCATGAACAAACCTTTGCAGTGAGTGTGAGCCCTGCTGAAGTCATCACCAGCCTAGCCAAAGTGGGCAAGGTTCACCTGCAGAGAGACTTGCAGGACTGGAACTTCAGGAACAAACCCAGTGGTTACAGATGAAGAGCTGCACAAGGCTTAAAGCTACAGGAGCAAACCCCTTAGAGTGCCACAGAGACCTGTAAAGTTATATATGTACACGCTGAGATAATACAAACACCAGGTACTTCACTTAAACATGAAACACAGAATGTTAAAACAGTAAGTTGATAACTGTAAAAAGATACACAACAGATAGAAAAAGTCAGATGCATTGGGTGAAAAAATATAATCAGCCATCAGCATAGCAACTGTAAACCAGCCTAGCCAAACCTCAATATAAGCAATCTGAAATTATAATTTTATGGTTAGACTCCCTTCTAAAAATAACTCATAACTCACAGAAAATCTATGGATACAGAAAACTAGTTGCAGCAACTAAAAGTCATGTAAAAAGCTGCTACATGCTGTAATGTGTCAACAAGATACAGATCTCTGATCAGTTCTAAATCTTTTAACCCATCCCAGACTGACCCTTTCCAAATCACAAATCAAGTTTCGTGGTGCTTTGTGGGATCTGCAGCAGTTCTGTGGCCCAACTCTTCTGCACTGCCAAGTGTAAATGTCCAACCAGTGTGATGACAGTAAAGCTGCGACCAACAACTTCCAAACTGCCTGTCCGTGTCCACTGGAAGCTGCTATGCTTTATATTGTTTACCTGGAAAATAGTGATTCTAAACTTAGCAGAGGTGAAATTTTATCTATGTCTTTAACCTTACAATTATCAGCATTTTCTCAAACTCATTCATCACTCAGTGGCTGTTAAATAGCTTTTCAACTTACTGGAGCACTGAGTAATGGAAAAAAAGTATCACAGAGCTGCTGGTTCACCAAAACAAGGCTCACAAGCAAGGAAGCACCATTTGTTCAGGTTTCTTGGCTTCCAGACAAGAAGAGACACGAGGGAAGATGATCTTTCAAGTTCCACCAGAGAGCACAGCACACCATCCAGCCTGTATGCTTCAGTGAGAAAGCATCCAAACCAAATGGCACGTTTGGGAGATACTTTGGCTCTTATCGGGAATTCTCTTCCATTTAACTTCAGTTGGGAACATATCCATTAGTTCAAATGTTGCCCAAGACATGGAAATAGCCCAAATATTGTAGTTATCCTGAGAAAACAGTGGGAGCCTGAGAAGATCCCAGTTTTTCACATTTGCTTGCCAGGCAAAATAAGTGGTGAAGCACATTTAAGTCAAATAAAATGCATGACAGCTACTATCTTCTCCTGTTGACTAACTGGAAAAAAATTCCAGAAACAGAATTTCCAAAATTAGAAAAAATAAATTTATTTTATCCTGAAATTAAATGGTAAACTGCTACTGAAAAAGATATTACTAGTGTATTGTAGTATGCTCTCAACTGCATGTACAAAATTACCTGCCTGACAGCACAGTGTTACAAGGGTCACATACAGAAACAGCATTCTAATGTTATCTGGACTGTTATCAAATGTAGCAGCAATATGAACAAATTAAATGCAAAAATGAAAACAGGCCTTATATGCATCTTGACATATGGCTTATGTTTTAAGAACTATTTAGGACAGACTAACATACTCAGTAATATAATAAAGATTCTCCAAACCCTATTCTGTCTCCCTTTCAGATAAATTAAGTGCCAGCAGACTGTATATGTTGCCTATTAAAAAACTTAATTGTGATTTCAGTTTTCTGCTGAAATTTCTTCAAATTTCACTCCAGAACAACCCTCTTGCCATTTGTTCTTCAGCATGAATGCAAATGTGAACTGCTGATCACTGACTTGGTGTGTCTGACTGAGGCTGTCAGGTTTCCGAGGCCTTTGGAAGGGATGGTGGCTGGAGAAGGAGTGTTGCTGGCCTGACAGAGGTGCTTGGTTGTATGTTAAACTCCTCAGTGATTTAGCTTGAAGCAGAGGAAGTAAACTCAATCTCTTTCAAAATCCTCTGAGAGTGATGCTAATCTTGCTTTGTGCCATTTTGTGGGGAGAAAAAGCAGCAAAATCCTACCTGCCTTCATTTCAGGGTGAGAAGTGCATGATGTACAAAGCAGATTTAACAGTCAGAAGACCTGGGCACCTTCTAAAAATTCCATATTCCCATTTCAATTTATTTTCTAGAACTAAGAAGCTATGCCACAAGTAAAGGATGCAGAGCAAAGATAGCCCAAAATTCTTGGAAGTATGGGCACAGCTCCCCTAACCGAGGCTGCAGTTCAGTGTGTACATACAATCTTTCCTCCAAAGCACATTGCAAAATACTGTAAACATTACTAACCAAAACTGAAGAATGCAAAGTATAAGAGAAAATCAGATAACCTGTCAGCTGCTCTGACAGAATGCCTTGTTTATGTACCAGTAGTACAATGTCAGCATCAAAAAACACGTTGCCTTTTGACTCTATTTCACAAGTAACTGTCAAAAATGACTGAGAGTATTTAAACCCTTTTGCAAGGAAAAATCTGAAATCACAACTTTATATCATTTTGAGCATAAAGCAGCACCATAGTCACAAAGGAGGAGGAATGTGTGATGTGGCACAGCCCTGCAGGAAGGCTGGGCTGCCCATGCCCCTCCTCGCAGAGCTGCTCAGCCCCGCCACGAACCACTGAGCTGGGGGCAGCCCAGAAACCCAGAAGGGGACTTGGGAGGAAACATTTCAAGTCCTGTCAATTCTGAAGTGAATACAGGCTTGGAAGTCAATACTGGAACACTACATGACATGATGCACCAGAGCTCCTTTCCCCCTCCTGTCCCTCTGAAACCAAATGGATGAGTAAGACATGGCTGTGTTGCTTGCACAGAATATTGGCACCACAAAATGTAAATTTATAGTTACGTTTTTGGCTTTCAGGCCAAGAAAAATAGAATGTAGTTTGATATTGATTTTAGCTTTCTTAACCTCTGACTGTGAAGCATCATGAAACACTTTGCGTAACACTGTGGAATATAAAGAGTCATGGTGCTTTTCTTCATAAAGTCACTGTATACCATTTTTTAAAAATCATCTTCCTCTAAGCATGTGTTTTACTTTTATAGGCTTGCTGACACTTTTATTGTCAAATAATTTGAAACTGCCAGGCAATGAAGCAAATTATGGCCAATATCACAATGGGAAGCAATACTTTATTTGGGATATCTGAGCCATGTGTATGAATTGTTACAATCCAACCACCAACCCAACCCAAAGACAAGCTTTTGCAGGCATTCTTTGGGAAGCCTACAGTTCCTCCCATGAGCTAACACATAAACCTGTCACGTCCCTGCTCCACAGATCTGCTTGGGCTGTACATCACAACTGGATCTCCTCACGACAGTCATAAAAGAGCATTGTTAATGTGGGGCAGAGCAATGACTGGGGTGAAACTCAGGTGGGACCTCCTCCTGATGCAACACACTGGCACATGTACAGAGCATCACCTGCCTGCAGCCACATCCTCCCCAGCTTCTGTTCTCAGGACAAAATCTTCCCTTCCCCTGGGTGGGTTTGCAAGACTAGCAATGAGAAAATTGATATCACTGTATCTTACCATGCCCTCCTTGCACCTCAGGCTAAACAGGTGTGAATACTGATGTGCTTTACTCAGCAACATTTACTGAGGGTTCTGGGCCATTATTAACCAACATAGCTACGAGCAGCCACACAGATGTGTGCCAGCCCAGTCCCAGGACAGCAAGAATAAAGGTAGACACAACATTTTCCTCCTCTTCTTGCAGCGAAAGCAAGTCATGCCCAGCTGGAGAATCATTCTGTGTGATCTCGGCATTCTCTGCTCTGAGTTCACAGAGAGCACTCTGTCCTTTACACTTCATGCAGCAATTAAATGCTCACATCCTAAAAAAATCCAACCATTTGTTTGGTTAAACACTTCTAAGGCAATTTCAAGCTTAGGGGAACTAGGCATCAGTGTTTCTGTGGGGAACTAGGTATCAGTGTTTCTATGAGATACATTTTGGAAACACGCCAAGTGGTTTGGAAATGGGGCGGTTTTATAGCACACCACAAGAATGAATTATTGTAAATGATATCACAGAGAAGAGAATGGAGAGTGAAGTGACACACACTTTTTCATACACTTGCTTCCTGACTAGCCAAGTGTTACCAATTAAAAGAGCAACACTGAGTAAGATGACATTGCAAACCCCAAGAGGGAACTGGGGCAGGACAAAGTCCTACCATGCTCAGGAAGGGTTTTTCCAAAGAGCAGTCCTACTGTGACCATCTTCCATCTGACAGGGCAGGCAGGGAGCTTGCACTGGCTGTCTGAAGCCAGCCTTGGCTCAGAGATTTAATGCCAGCTCTTTGTCATCAGCACCCCTGGGGTCGGGAATAACCTCAAAAAAATGCTAGAGAATACTTTTTGTGTAGGAAATAGGATTCTGGGTATTCACAGGAAATCATCAAGTTTTAGTTTCAGCCTCCTGTTCAAAAGAAGAGCCTGTAGCCACAGGTAAAGCAGTCACAGAGACTTCATGACTGCTCTCCATCTAACGTTGATTTACATAACCACATGACCCCACGTTTCGTTTTTGTCCCCTGCCATGACTTTTCATCTTATCTGCCTTCTCCATGGCATTCCTGTCTTTGCCTCTCATATAGCACTGTCTCACTTCAGGCTTTCCCGAAGTGTCTCAAAGATAATGGGAGGCTTGTCTCAAACTTTTCTCACAGGAGATGACAAGATATGCCACTGAGCTTTGCTCAGCAGGAAATAGGGTGACAAAAATAAATAAATCTACATTGAATTTTGAAGTTGAGAGCATTGCACGCCTGTATCTCTACAATTCCAGCTACAGAGACTTCAGTGGCTGTAGCAAGAATACACCAAAGTTTGAGCTGGCTGGCTTAAAAAAGAAAAAGAAGAAAGCAGCCAAACAAAAAAGCTTGCCCAGGTGTTTGTGCCCTGCCCTGCCCAGGGCTTCCCTTCACTGCCACAGACACACTACAGGAGAAGCAGCATGGTGGTGGGAGCTGTGCCTCTGCTCTGCTGCTCCAGCAGTGTGTGGGAGTGTCCTCTCTCAGGGCCAAGAAGAAGACCTCCAGATCCACTTCTCCCACAGGATATGAAATCTCAGTCCCACTGAATCCACCAAACAAGCTGCACATTAGAGCTGGTTCAGTGAACACCCACGTATTTGGTAAGATTTTATGAGCTATTTTCATACACAGGTTAAGGAGGAGTCCCTTGCTTACAGCATTTATCTCTGGAAGAAATCTATGACAAGATCCTTAAGCTTCTGCACTAAATAAACCAATTTCCATGATCAAATACAAGCCCTATTCCACTCCCCTGCAGTTTGCATTAATGCCTTCTTAAAAATGTTAAGTTTTCCCAAAGCAAAGAGCCAAAAAACCTTCTGACTGGCTTGTCTGCAGCTTAATTCAGCCCTGAGTGCCACCTCCCAGGGTTTCTGCTCAGCAGAGGGATGTCTCTGACAGAGGTGCTGCACACAAATCAAGACCTGGGAACACCAAGCCAGTACTCCTGGGTTGGGAGGAGGAGGCGGCAGCAATGGGGGTTCCTCAAGGTACTGAAGGTGAAGTGTCACCTCTGCCAGACCCACCTGACAGGGCACCAGAGAACAGGAACAGGCTCAGGTGAGGTTCTGACAAAAGGGTTACCTGTTTGACTTGTCTTTTTGCTGAGTGGATGATTTTTTCCCCATGTCTTTACTATCATAATTATTGTCCATTTTTAACTGACATATTTAATAAGCAATTATTGTCTCTTTAACAGAGACAATTCTGTGCTGAAAAGTCAAGAGGGACAGCAGCAAACGCCAAGTTCTGGCCAGTTTCCACCCATTAGGAGCCTCCCCACTGGAGAGGCATTCTGGGGCATTCATGGCTGCAGCTGACTTGCTCCAACAAGGAGCAAGGATGTCAGAGCTGAAGGGAAGAGAAGGGAGCATGCAAGGAGAGACCTGTATTGGCAGCTGAGTCCTTCCCCATCGAAGTGATGACAGCAGACCTCATCAGCTCCTCTCCACAAGGTGTGATATCAGCGGAGGGTAAAAAACAACACAGCTACATTTGCAACTTATGGAAACTTTGCAGTGAACTAAACCAGTGCATTTCTAGGTGTCTGCTGAGAAGTGGAAGGTACCTACTGAAAGTGAATTGTCAAAGTTTGCTGCTTCTAATCCAGCCCACCACTCTTGGGTCACACATGGAACTATGAGCCTTAGCTGTCACCAGCTGGTTTGGGACACTCACCTGTGTCCAACCATCAGAGATCACAGGAGTAGGTGAAATGTCAGACCTTACCTAATAATTTTTACTGCAAATACTACCAAGTTTTTATGTGTGTAGGTGCACACATATGTCTATGTAAGGAAAACCCTAACACTTCCAATTTCTTTCCGTGATGGAAACTGAGCCAGTGTCCAACGGCACAGATCCATTTAGGTTTTTTAGACAACCTATGGGTTTTTTTGGTGATTGTTCAAGCAGCCTCAAATTATCAGTTCTCCAATGAAATTTCAGAATACTCCACAGAAGTTGACAACTGAATGAAAAACCCCTGACAAGACAAGCAATGTCCATCCAGAGTACTTCTATCATACTTCATGTATTAAAAAGCCACTCTGCATGTCTGCATTAAAGACCACCATAAAAGTGGATTATGCTAAACGGCATTTATAAATGATCCATATTAAATTAGCAAGTATTTAAAAAAGATGCTAGGCTTTATTCTGCTTGTTTGCTTTGAAGAGGTGGGCACTCCAGTCAAAACACTCCAACAGCAGCCAGGTTTTTTCAGACTATGCTGGGAATGCTGAGCTAAAACTATGGCAGATAAAACTCACAGGTGACAATTAGAAAGACATTTCAGAGACCCTGTAGACAGCATAGAATTAAGAGGCAGACTATAACACAGCACTTAAGGGAAAGCTAAAATTTGTTACAGCAAACACACTATTAATACTTAGTGACCTCTGCTTTAGTTAAAAGGCTTATACATTTCTGACAGCAGGCAACTTCACAGCCTGAATTAACCAGTACTAACAGAACACATACAATTAGAGCAAAATTATTGTTAATTCTAGCAAATATATTTCTCTATTTTTAATCAAATTCATTTTTCTAGATTAGCATAAAATTAATATAGTCTATAGGTACAATGAAATGAAAAATACCTACTTGATGAAAATAGTAAATATTAATCAAACCAGAGGAATCAAGCCAAAGGAATTATTTCAGAAATGGATAGCCAGTTGATTTTGCAATCAACCAGTAAGTAGTAGCAATGTACTTTGTATTATTATTAGAAACAAAACCATTACTAACAACAAGTTGTTTCAAAACTGCAGACTGAAAAGTTAAAGCTAACCATAATTTTTGCATATTATTACAGCACTGAATTTTAAAATGCATAAAAATGCACAAGGTCAAATGAAAATACTAGGCTCACCCACGTAAAGTAGTTGAGCCTTTACATCTGACACATTAACATCCTGAGATCTTAAATGCAGAAGTAATAAATACAGTATTTTCCATTTGGGGTAGAAAAGGGAGGACTTCTATTATCTGATGGCAAAAGATTGGTGAGTTTCTGCTTTTTAAATGCAACATTGCCCCCACCTGGACAAATGAATTTTGGTGACAGGTTGGCATCAGTATCATAAAACTTGATAAAATACAGTGAGAATTTCAAAAAGAGTCTGGAAAAGAGTCACAGTAAACTTTGATCTTCTTCTGTAATATACTATTTTCAAGCTCACCTGAGTCTTTTAGTTGACTTATTGAAAATCTTTCAATATTTCCCTGAAATAAATGATAGTAAAACAGTGCTCACAGAAAGGCCCTTTTCCTGCAGAAAAGAGAATAGTGCATTTCCTACAAATGAGACAAACACAGTGGTATAGTTTGAATCAATATGTATCCTGCACTCACACAGTGGGGGGATATATAAAAGAGTAATACACAGAGCTTATGCAGGAAGTGACAAATCTTTTGATTATAGAAAACTGCATATTTTGCTTTGAGATCAAAGAAGGAAAATTAGCAAAGTAACTTCTAACAAAAGGCTTAGCCTTTGGAATAACCACGAAAAACTGAATCCAACCAGTCCTTGCAAAAAGCAACTTTCTTTTGCAATATCCATCACAGAATATTCTGAGATGGAAGGGACCCACCAGGATCATCCAATCCAACCCCTGCACAGACACCCCAACAATCCCCCCCTGTCCTGTTGTCCAAACCCACCTGGAGCTCTGCCAGCCTTGGGGCTGTGCCCACTGCCCTGGGGAGCCTGGGCAGTGCCCACCACCTTCTGGGGGAGGAACCTTTTGCTGAGATCCCACCTGACCCTGCCCTTCTTCACACACCTCAGAGTGACCAGCCACTCCAGGAAACCTTGTCCTTGAAAACTGCCCTCGTCTCTTGTGAGTCACTAAAAATAAAAAGCCTCAAAGACTGAGCATCTTCTCTCTCTGCTTCATCCAGAACAACCATTCACAAGTGCCTGTACTTGGAGCAGAGAAAAACTTCCATGATGAACAAAACTTCTGGAGCAACAAGATGAGGAGCACTAGAAGTTAAACAAGATCTTTAGAGAGCATCAGAAGTAGTAATACTACTACTACTACTAATGAAAGGAACATACGAAAAGCTACGTACAAGTGCCAAAGGGAAGGAAACAAGCCCAAGTTTGGACACAACTTGAGCAAAATGCACACACGTGAAGGCAGTGCTCCCAGAAGGCTGCCTGTCTTTGCTCTGGTAAGTACTGATATGAAAACTTGGGACAAACCTCACCCCCTTCCAGAGAGCCCTTATTTTAGTGCCCCCTGCTGTCAGTATTATTGTGATGCCTTAACCTTGCATTAGGATATTAAGGAAAGAAATAGAAACAAAAATAAGTCTCAGAGTTAAACTATTCTGAGCTTTTTGCAATACTAGACAGCTTTCCGTATCCCCAGCTCTATCATGTGACTAAGGAAGTAACAGTGCTTGTTGATACAGCCAAGACACATTTAAATCATCCAACATCGTGTTAGCATTGCTCTTTTTATGACAAATGTGTTTGGTTTAGTGATATTAACAAAGTGTTTAAATTCTGGTACCTGAATGCAGCAAAAATATTTTCCACTTGTTTTACTGTCACCCACAGCAGTGACGGCATTTCCTACAAACAGCAGTGAGCTTTTGGAATGGGAGACATTCTGTTCCACCAAGGATAGTGTACTCTGCCCAACACTGTCACTGAATCAATAAACTATTTCAATAAGTAATCAACAAGTAATTATGAGAGTGTTAAAAGCAACAAATGAAATGAGAGACACCATCTGATCATCCAACCTGCTTCCATTTAAAGTCAGCTGCAGTTCATAAATAATAGACAGTCCCCTTGTGAATAGGGGTTAATGGCATCTCTCAGAGGTCTGCTGCACTTCACGAGCAGTTGATGCTCTACTCCCTCTATTTGTACTTTCACCCAAGCTCTCTTAATAAACTGCACTCAGTATCCTCCAGTGCTGCCCTGGGCCCCCAGTGAATGCACCAGAGTCCCCAGGGTGTGCGGAGCAGCCCCAGCACAGCCCTGGGCTCCACTGGTCACTAACACTGGGGCTTGGGAGGGCATTTCAAAACACTAAAAATGCTGAGTTAAAAATGCTGTCTATTCAGCAGAATAGACAATCTCTTCTGTTATTCTGCAAAGCCAAATGGACCCCAAAATGTCATTAAGTGCTTCAATGCCAGTGAACCTGCCAATAAAAGTTGCTTACTAAGTGCTGAATTTTCACTGAGATACATTTGTCAGAGGCCATTGAAAGACCAAGACCTGCAACTCATGTCACCTGCAGAAAACCATCTCAGGTAACAGCCATATCTGCTTCAGTTACATCTCAGGTCAGGCTGATTTCCACACACTTCTATTATTTAAGTGTGAGCCTCATCATGAGGGATCAATCCTCATTTTCAGATCACAGAAGCATTTGCTCTTTGCCAACCGTTGCAGGGGCCCTGCTGCTCAGCTGCAACAGAGCAATCAACTCCTGACGTGCCTTTGGCACGTGGCACTGCCAGGAGCCCACCAAGGCAGGCTGCACGAACTGCCAGGCTGCAAATCAAATGTCATGAACTACCATTTCAACACCTTCTCAACATCAAAACCTAAAATACACACCGCAGGTTAGCACCTCTGATGGTTCCTAGAACAAAGCAGCAGATCACAAAGGGGAACAGAGATGTTTGCCTTGCCCCAGGCTGCCTCTGCTCCTCACTGCTTTGATGTGACTCCACAGGGCAGCAGTGCCAGGGCAGGGGCAGCACCCAGGAGGGAGCACCCAAGGCAATTCGCTTCCTTCAGCTTTAGGGAAGCTTTCATCGGCAGATGCTGGTTTGGTGAGACCAAAGCTTTTCACAGAAGAACACTGACTCTGAAATTGTTCATGGGTGCTCTTTCCCAGGGTCAACTCATTTCAAGTCATAACTTCCAGCCAGTCAGAGGTGGTTTAGAAGAGCTGGAGCCAGGTTTTCATCTCCCACAAGGGCTCTCTAACCACTGATCGAGTATCTTTCCATGGAGGGAACAAAAGCAAAACAGCTCCACAAGGAGAGCTCATGAGACACTTGCCCAGGAAGAAGGAGCTGGATGGGGGATGGCATGCAGTGAGCAGGAACCCCATTTCCTCTTTATCTGTGCACAGCAGAGAGTCAGCTCTACTCCTTTCATTTATTTGGGTTTTTGTCTTCATGAGTAACAACTTTTAATTTCATTCTACTCCTCTCCAAACTTTGGAAGACCTTTGGTTATCCAAAGTGCTGGAGGCCTCTTGCATATAGGGTGGGAAAGTGAAAACTACAAGTACTTTTGCTTATGACTCCACTTTGCCTCTCCCCAAACACAGTTACAGCCTCAGTACAGAAACAGCAGGTGACTTGGCATGCAGTTAATAATGCAAGACCTGAGTCCAGGGCTCAGTTTCAATCCAAGTTGGCACAGGTTTAAGATGACAGAAGAAAATCAGTATTTGTGCATTAGCCTGCCTGTGTGTCATCACTGCAGGCTGTGATTTGCAACAATCCAAGCAGAAGATTTTACTTAAAGTTAACACCAAGTGAAAGGGCCAAGTGCCCAGAATGGTGATTCTCAGGGAAGGCCAGCCTGCATGTTTATCTGGATAACCTTGCTGACCTTCCCCTTGCTTGGGAAAAGGGTTTGATTTAAGGCGCACGGATCATACAATTCAAATGTTCACACACAGACGTTACAGTACATGAATCTTTCATATAAAGCAATGACTTGCTGTTATTGCAATATTTATTTTTAATATCCATACCAGCTAAATGCATGTATCCCTTGAATACCTAACATCCCTTAGAAATATTGATTTCTTTCTATGTCAATCATAGTGCTTTGTGTTAGTTAGCTATTTTAATATTTAATACACTGAAAATGACAGCCCTGCTTAGCAAGCCAGTCTGTATTAATTAGGACTGTCAGAATTTCTCTTGGTAGTCCTTGTTTTGCACGAGGATCTTTTAATGCAGAAGCTCTGCCTATAAAAAGTGTGGATTATGATGCAATATCAGGGATGCAGTTCCATACCAGTTTCTTTCAGAAGTAACAAACCTATTTGATACAGGTTAATTTTTAGAAATGAGCATCATAAAACCAGGCTGTTCTAAACCTGCCACAGCTTTTGAAGAAGTCAGAACAACAGTCTTAAAAGAAAAGAAATAAAAATGCAATAGCACAAATATTTTGGCCTATGATCTCCTTCAGATACAATCAAATCCTTGTAACTTACATTTTAAAAGAGAAAATGATGCATGCACTCAGGCAATACACAGAAGGAAAGCTTTAGTCTTCCAAATGTAATTTTTCTAATATTCAGGTGCTTTGCTGACTTATTTAAATGACTGACACTGCACTGCTTTGTACATAAAAAAAAACATGAGCAGTGTATTTCTGCAAAACTCACAAATGTTATTCATATCTACAAAATAATGTTAAGGAAAACATGAAATTCTACTGAATAATTTAATAAAAATCATACCAAGTACCCAATCTCCCAATTCCACTTCACACAAGAATCATTAAATTAAATTTATGTCAAAACACTGGCAGTGACAGAAACCACCTTTGAAACACTTCCACCTCTTTTCCACCACGAGTAAAGCCCATTTTCTCCCTGTGCTCAGGGCTTCCTAAGATGATCCAACAGAGGGCTCCCCGGAGCTATGAAAAAGCTTAACTGAAAGGCGACTACAGGACGGCTGCCACACAGAGAGAGCAGCGGTGTCACTGCAGTCCCTGCTCTGTGTGCACCCCCGCACTGTCATGGCTTTCTGGAGCTGAATTTTAGTAGAACGGGGGGCTTCCAGGATGGTTTCTGTGAGAAGCTGCCAGAAGCTTCTCCTGTCCTGTGGAGCCAAGGACAGCCAGGGCCAGGAGGGACCTCCTGCTGGTGGACAGAGTTGAGCCAATTAAGAATCACAGTCACAGCTCTGGGATAACATATTTAAGAATTAGGAGTGTGGGGCAGTTGAAATTCCAGCCATGAGAGAACAACGCAGAGACTAAGGTGGGAGCAGGAGGTAGGAGAAGGAGGGACCCCACGGGCGCGGGGTGGGGGAAGGACTGAAAGCTATTCCCCCCCCCCTCACTGCAGCCCATGGAGATCTTTCGGGGTGCACAGACCCCCCTGCAGCCCCTGGATGAGCAGGTGGATGCAGAAGGAGCTGTTGTCCTGTGGGAGACCCAGGATGGAGCGAGATCCAGGAAGAGACTTGTGGATGTGACTCTTGGAGAAGGAGACCCACCTGGAGCAGGTTTTCCCCCAGCAGAAGTGTTGCCCGGGGGGTGGACTCACCTTGGAGAGTCTATCCAGGACTGTCCCCCATGGGAGGGACCCCAGGGGAGCAGGGGAAGGACTCAGAGCTGTGGCCCCCCTGCAGCCCGTGGGCAGGACCGTGGGGGAGCAGGTTGTCCCCCTGCAGCCCACGGAGCCCATCGGGGGGCAGAGACCCGACTGCCCCCCATGGAGTGACCCCCAGGACAAGAGCAATGGCAGCAACAACACCCACCTGCAAAACTCCCATTCCCTGCTCCCTGGAACTGCTGGAGGGAGGGAGGAATGGGAGGAGAGGGGTGTTCTTAAGACTGATTTATTTCTTACTTTTTAGTTCTTTTAGTTTTAGTTCTTATCTTGTTAGTAATAAATTTAAGTATTTAGCCACTCTGAGTTTGTTTTGCCATTATCTCTCAGCTGTTTTTTGCCTTTTCTCCTTTTCCCTTTCCCTCTGGGAAAGGGGGGGCCTGGAGGTTTGGGTGGACACAGGGTGAAAACCACCACACTCCTTCCACCCCCAGCTCACACTCCTGGAGCAGCACAGCCACCCTGCCATCACCTGCATGCTCCGGAGGTTGGCCTGAAACTCTATTTCAAAACAGGGAGAAAAGAGTGTGGGTTTAAAGTGGCTGTACAGAAACAATGTTACTTTTTCGTTTTACTTTTGCATTTTCACTTGAGGAGAACACTAAGGGCAGGGTGTGGAGCAGAGTGTGACTGCTGTGCCCAGCCAGGGGGAAGGCAGGGGCAGAGACTGAAGCCTGGGCTCGTGCACATGGAGCACCATTCTGCTGATCTGCAGCTGCCAAACTTCATCTCATCAACACCAAGATGCAAGTGGACTGTTTAAACAAGAGGCTCCTTCAAAGTACAGTAAACCTTGTGCTCTTTGTTGAGATGGTTGCAAAGTGGGGGTGCTGCTTAGCACCTTTGAAATGCCTAAGTAACCAGTGTATCTGGTAGATGATGCTTTCCTGACATTCACGTATCTGGAGCTAATAAAACCCAAACACATTTTAAAGATTTTGCCAATACTGCAAGAAATAAGAGTTTCTGAAGAGTCTTGTATGTGCTCTCAATGCTTAGGAAGGACCACAGGCACCCACTAAACTGTCCTCAGAGACTGCAAGTTCCTACATAGATCCTTCAGCCTGAGGTCTCCCTCACCATTTAAAGGCCTTAATTTCAAAGTCAGGATATCATAATGCATTGTGGCATATCTTCTCTCAGTAACATATGCTGAGACTTCCTGTAGGCTACACACCTTTTATAAAATTTAATTGAATGACACAGTTGATAACAGTATCATGTTGGTGTGTCCTGCCTAATCAAAAAAACCTCCAACATATTAGCTACCCAAACACAACATAATCATAAATCAAAGCTACTGCCCTGCAATAAATTAACATTAGTATTGGATGGGTTTAGTAAGCTATTAACCACAGATGAAGATAATACATAAACTATTGTACAAGAAGCTTTTTAAAAAGTTGTTACAGTATTCTAAAGGAAGTACCTATCTGTAATTCCACAAGTTCACTCTGCAGCAACTGCAGATGTACCTGGAACATTAGGCAACACAAGGCATATTCTTTAACTTCTGAGATTCAATTTGTTTTCCATAATAGGTTTTGAGCTTATCGATGATAAAACTAATTTGCTTTTCTTCAGCCCTTTACATTCCACTGTGACAACACATACCTACACCCTTTTTGCACGTGTTCCAAAGGCAACCCAATACAAACCCTCCACTGAACATCAAAGATTAACTCCTCCAGAACTAGTTCTGCATTTTTGTTACTGCAGGTTTTTTGACCCATGTCTTTGGAGGTGAAGTACAAAAGTGACAATGTGCTGTGTTACACACCACACAAATAGGCTTGTCTTTCAATTTATGGCAATGTGTTTGGTGCTTTCACTCACCTCCTTTTACCTGCAGTGACACTACAAAGCATATGGACATGTAATGCAAGCAGAGAAAAATTCATGGTATTTTCAGCTGTATCATAGCAACACTGAACTGAGCAAAATCTTCATCGAAATTTTTGGCACAACCCAGAACCAGAAGCACCCTGCCCTAACCTGGACTGAGATGAGCTTGATGGCCACACATCATATCATCTGCTTTCATGTCGGGGTGTGTGGGTGCACATAAGCATTTGTGAGATCTAATCCACACTAGTTGACCCATATTATTTGATGAAATTCCCTAAAAGCAGACAACACTCTTGTGATCTCCACTCCACAAGAGCTGAGGTTTGGATCCAAGGCTCAAGAGCAAACTCAGATGACAAATTTTGCAACTGCCCTTGTACTTAGCATCCAGTAATTTCTTAAACTAAATTCTAAATGCCTCAGGCCCAAAAGTACTTGAATACAATATCTCCTTGTTTTCAACTGTAGATACAGGTACACAGGACCTTTGGAAGAAACCAGACTAGTCTGGCATGCAATGCTACATTCCATTTTAAAGACACAGACTTTGATCATTATGCAGACATCATTTTACTAACTAGCTCCAAGAGTACATCCAATTGCTGTGTGGAAACAGCAGTAGTGAAACAAAAATATCAAACCAACTCCACCCCTTTACCTACCACAGGTCTCCATCTTCAATAGTCTTATCGTTGGGGGCTCCAGCGTGGCCGTAGTGCAAAACAGAGGAGTTCTCCCCACTGCCAGGCAGAAAGAAAACAGCAGTTAGAGGAGGAAGAACGCATTTATTACCTTTTGCTTGATTGGTTTATTTTGTTGGGTTTTTTTGTTTTTTTTTAAACTACTAAGTGATATTTTTTCTTCAGTAGTGTGACGCATAAAACAAACTAACTTCCACTGGAGTAAAATCCAAGATGTTTGAATCACTGGGACTGGAAAAACTGAGCTGTCCAAGGAACAGCTCCAGTTCCCCTCTGGCTGCAGCGGAAGCCCTGCATGCTGCTCATGGAGCTTCACACCATACAATGGCAGCAGCAGCACCAGGCATGAGCACTGCCACTCTTTAATTACCTCTTATTTAAAAATCACATTACACAGAAAAGTTTTTTACTCCTGGAAACCTTACAGAGTAAACTGCTGATTCACAGGAATAAAGCTCCAGAGAAGGATGGACCCTTGTTCTGTTGTTCTGAAGCTCCATGATCCATTTGGTGACCTACATTTGGCCTTGGCATCCTCTCTTGTCTACTGATATTACCTGGGGTCTATAAAATGTCAGTTAAAAGGCTGGTAAAGATCTCAAGCTCTACCTATTTTTCTTTCACTGTTCTCCTCAGATTGATGCTGTCACTTTTTCCCTTCAAAAAGCCAGAAGAATTGTGTCACATCCAAAAATACATGTGTTGGGACAGGGTCACTGTGGCACCTCTCTGACCCCTCCAGTTCACTTGCCAGTCTGTACCTCAGCTTTCATCAAAGCCATACTGGTCACCCTGCTCAAATTTGATTCTTTTAAGCTGTGATGGCAGAGCGTCTTCATATCTTAGGTGACAGGAATCTGAGGCTCAATTTCAATGAATCTTTTGTTGTAGCTGGAGTAAATGTGACATCTGACATACTTCTCATATTAGACCTCAAATATGTGCAATTACAAACACAGTAAGCATGCACTGTATCCAGACAGATTACCTTCAAGATACATTAAGTACCTGTGATCAATTGGATATTTAACAGATCATCAGTTATTCAGATACAGTACTCCATAAACAATGATTATGGAGTAGAAAGTTTCTGCAGACTCTCAATCTAAATACTTCATGTCCCTGGAAGTATTTAAAAAGACTCTAGATGTGGCATTTGGGGATATGGCTTAGTGGTGGACTTAGCAGAGCTGTGTTTAATGGCTGGACTTGATGATTTTAGAGGTCTTTTACAAGGTGAATAATTCTATGTTGATATTTTGAAAACAGGAAGTATTTTATTGCGAGGTATTTTTCAGCATATAAGAACCACTCTGTACTAAGGCAGTGAAGGGTGATATTTCAGGATCATGAGAATGATTTTCTGATACAAAGTATACTTCTTAAAATTATACAGACTCCAAAGGGAAAAATGAGTGTTGTTAACTGAAGAACTAAACCCCCCCAAGAATTAAGGCTGCAACAGATTCATTTAGTGATGCTGGTCCAATAGCTTAAATACAGTTTCACAACTGGCTGGATGCTTTTCCTTTCCTGGATGCTGGACTTGAGAACCTCTGTTGTTGTGCAGAGAGCTAAAACTGGCCCCATGAAGCCTGTATTCAAGATGAAGACAGACAGGAGCTTCCTTCTGAGATGTCCTGTCTCCTGGGCACTGCTGGAACAGTTTTCCACACCGGGACACTTTCAAAATTAGTTTGCTCTATCTGAAGAAAAAATTTGTAACAGGTCAATGGAGAATAACTGAAAGCAAAGGGCCTTTGTGCCAGACAGTGTGTACGGTGGGAACCCTGTTGCCAGGCTCAGCTGGCTGCTCTGCCATGCAAGTGACAGCAGTGCAGGCTGTGCCCACCTCTGCCCTGGACTGCCAGCACAGCAAGAGCAGCTGCCCTTCCTACTTGAAGAATGGCTTACAGGGGGAAGGCTAAGATTTTGGGAGGGTGGCACCTGGAAGTGACTGGAATGATCTTGGTGCTGTGCATGACACTGTCTGTGAACTCACATGCTTGGTGTTTAAGTACAAAAAGAAACTCAAACCCAACAAGAGCTGCCATGCACACATGTGCTCATACACCCCCCCCCAGCAGTCTGCCAGGATGTTTGCTGCAGATACTCTTCCTTATCTCCCTCCAAAAATGGGGATGAAGTAGGAGATGCAAACAGCACATGCATATATTTATGATCAACTTTTAAAAAATTATCACAAAGCTTCAGGGCATGACTCCATGCTAATGTATTTGCAGATAGCTTGCTTACTGTCAACATATGTTGGCACCCTCGGTGCCATCCACCATACCAGTGCATAAATAAGTCATAGACTCAAACTTGAGGACTGCACAAACACCTTCAACAAAAGACACTGCAAGAACAAAGATGAGGGATTTCTTTGGCACATTTTAACGTGAAAGTTTTAGTTTACAAAATATTTCTGCAGGGGTCAGCACCAACTGTGACAGGAGGTGCATGGAAAATGTGTGTTTCAGCACCGCTGGTGAAGCGTTAAGCAGCCACAACCCTTCTTGGCACTTGAGGCTTCTTATCTGTCACACACATCTCGGCTCTGTGGCACACTCTGCATCAGAGCAGGGAGAGCACAGCTGGTGCTGAGGACCAGACAAGCACAGCATGTGCCTTTCAGGGTTTTTGATGTTGGAAGTGACTGGAATGAGGAGGTCTGTGCCCCTGGGACTGGTTCTGGGCAGGTCCCCTGGGCTCAACACCCATTAGACCCAAGGCACAGCAGAGCTGCTTCTGAAAGCTCTTCCAAACTGATCTGCACCCAAACCAAATCCAGTATGTGCACTACAGGACTGGTCCCTGGCTCTGAGCAGGCCTTACAGCTGAGCAAGGATGGGAGAGCTTGCTTCAGAAATCCACTACTGACCCAAACTAAAACACCCACATGGAAACACCTACAGCTGGTTCCTGCCAAGAGGTGCATGTCCAATCCCCCCCACAGGATGTATCTTGATCATTACCCTGAGATGAAGGAGGGAGATGCCTTAGGAGCAGTGCCACAGAAGGGATGTGTACCCACAAGCTAAATGCTACAGCTGGCCAGAAATTGTTCACATTGATCCAGCAGGACTTTCAAGGTGGCTTCAAAACAATTTAAACAAATCCCCCAGCCACTGACAAAGCAAACAAGCATTCCTGTAGAAGGATTTACTTCTTTCCCAAGCAGCAACAGTGGAAAGGTCTGGCATTAGAGTGCCAAGTTGGAGATTAAGATGAAGTGCTGTGGGGAGGTGAGGATCACTGGCAGCTCTGCCTTCCTTCTGGCCAACAAAACCACCCATGCAGGGGTGCCACTGCCTGGAAAACCCTGCAAGAGGCTTCTGTCAACTAATTTTTACTCCCTTAATAATCTGTCTCTAACTGGTGCCAAAGATGTGTGTGTTACAGAAAGAACTGCATGGAGCAGTGGAAAAGCTGTACCTTAACACCACTGATAATGCAAACTGTAGGAAGAGATTCCCATTACTAGCAAAGGAAAAGAAATCCCCAAGATATATTTTAGATCAGAAAGCACCCTGATAAATTATTAGAAGAAAGAGAATGTCAGCAATATTTTAAGAACAGGACTATGCTGAGCATCAAGCATTACAAAAAGTGCAGCTATTAGCTCTACATTAAGAACAACCAAAGAAAAACCAAAGGACCATTAACTAAAACAGCAAACTATTTCTATCATTTAAATCATTGTAGAATCAATCCAGAGGGAAGCACTAACCCTTCTCTCCACTTTTCCATCTAAGACATGACATCTTACAAAGTTGTATTGAAATGAAAGAAAGAAAACAGATTCAGTAAGTACAATAATCCTATTTAAAAAGCTTCACTTATGGTGATCCTCAGACAGAGGAAGGTATTTTACTGCACAGTGTTATTCCTAATCACTAGTATCACCTCATGAGACTTGTCATCTGCCCAGAGACATCTGTGAAGAAGGTCTGAACTTGAGTCTAAGATGCCACAGTACCAAGGAGCAGCTGACCATGGCTTCTGTGGTGGTTGCACCTCCACCTAACTCCAGCTGGACTGCCTGGTTCCATCCACCACAGGACACACCGTGAATCCACTGGTTTCCTATTTGTAAGAATGGTTACCTGGTACCCTAAGGCACTGCAATGAATATTTGATTAGCTTTTGAACACTATTTGGAAGTCAACATTATGTAGGTAAGTGCTAAATATCCAAATATTCTTATCAAATGCCACCATTCCCCTTTAATTGCATTGTGCTTCAAACCACTGCCGAGCTGACAGTGTGTGAAGGCACCACCAACTGCAGCACCAACCTCGGGGGTGATGCTCTGAAAAACTCATCTGGGTGAGTTGTCATTCTGACAGTAACAGGGAAAACAGAAAACATATTTGGTCCCACCAAAATGTTCATTTACCACTCCTCAAGGATGTAACACTGGACAGGGGCAGCAACAAATGGATGCCTCCATCACATGACAGGTGATTTATTCCTGTACTGAAATATTGTATTGACTGTTCTTGATTTCCAGCTTAGTGAGTATCTTTTTTTAAAATTTGAATAATGAAAATCAATGGAAAAGATGGTTCTCTTTTATGGAAATTATTATCAGGCCTGTAATCTAAAAATTAAAGATCCTGTCAAAATATGCCAGTTTTAAGTGTTCAGGCAAATGCAAAACTCAGCATGAACAGAATAAAACATAACTATTCAAAAGTCCTAATTGCAAAAGCTATTTTTGGTTGTAAATGTAGTTAAGTGAAATATTTACAATGCATGACATTTACATGGCAATAAAAATGTTTATTAGTTTTGCCATTACTATGTTAATTGAATTCATTCATTTATTAGGACCAAGCCAAAAACTGCTAATATTACTCATTCTTACTCCATCTCTCACAGTCAGAATACAGGAAGTGACAGACAAAGGTCTTTGTATTCTATCTCATGTAATTTCTCTTTTAAAAATCAGGTTTGCCTGCACTTTAAATTAGGTAGGATGCAATGCCACTCCCAACTGCAGCAGTCACAACACTTTGGCTCTTGCATTCCATCTTCTGTTTGCAATTCCCCCCGTGGCTCAGAGGCAGCTGTGAGACCCCTGCCATGCCCTGGTGAGCCCCTCCAGCCCAGGGGGACAGGACACCCAGGAAGCTCCTGCCATCACCACCCACTTCAGGACACCTCCTGGAGCTTTGCCCCTCTTGGGCTCCCTGAGTCGTGTAATGCAAGTCCTGAACTTTGGAGTCCTGAGGGTCCTACCACACAGGCACACTTTAGACATTTCTGTAGGTTCAGCAAAGCCTAAACCACAGGCTTTGACCACAGAGCACCGAAAGCAGACCCCGCAGCACAGGTTCTGATCCACTCGGAGTGCATATCAGGTCTGCAAGGCTGTGAAAAATTATACCATCCCCACCTGTGGCAACAGCAGAGAGATGGAGCCTCATTTCAGTGGGATGTTAATTCTCATGTTATATGACAATACTTAGATCAGGAAACTTTTCAGACAATTTAAATACACAATTTGCCATAAGACCTGCCCATGCTCCTACTGGAATTTTGCATATAAATTGGAAAACTGCATTTACAAATAAGCAATTGAATAAACAGTAGAAAGAAGTGAAGGCACTAATTGTCCTTATTACCTCCACAGCAATACAGCATTATTGTCATTAACATAAAAATTATCTTTTGGAAGTGCATGTGACTTCAGTGTAAGACCAGTGTTTCTGAGCAGCAGCAGAATGACAAGTGGAACATATATACCAATACACATGCCTCATCTAGCTGTCACATACTTCCAATTAGATTAATTCCACCAAGTAAGATTAATCTCTGCACAAAGCACACAGCTGTTCTTCAGCATGTATCCTACTTTTCTACAACTGCAGGGAGAACTTTTAAAACACTTTCCTAAATACAACAACCTTCAACACTAGCTATTCAGTAAAAAAAAGAGCAAAAAACTTCCAAATTCCAAAGAGATTATTTTAATTGTATCCCAACCTTTGAGACAAAGAATTTTGAGAATGACATAAAGTACTTTGGGTGTATTTCAAAGACAGTATTTTTGAGCAACAGAGAATAGCTCTAAAGCCCTTCTCCATAACACTCCTTAATAAAAAAGCCAATTGCAGCACAGATGTGAGCATAAACATGATCTTGGCAGCAGCAGCTGAAGTCACTGGGGAGTCTCTTGAGTGCAGCAGAAACTCTTCCCAAGTTAGTTCTTTAAGAGATAGGGCGAGCCACCTCTCTTTGGATTTCTTCAGTGGAAACGGGTCAGAACTCACCCTGGTGGCCCTTGCAAGCACATCCCACGTCTAACAGGAACGATTTCAGGAATATCCAAGGATAACGTGGCCATCCACAGAGACTGCCCAGCTCAGAGTGATGACTTACCTGCCGCAGATGCAGGTGTAGGAGGTGTGCCGCATACCACCCCGAGTGTAGCAGTAGTGCTGGAACAGGCTGCGAAGACACAAAGGTGCTAATTAATGATTTGTGCAAAATAACCACCAAGACAGGGGAAAAAAGCAAGGCCTGTTTGAGTGCAGCTGTGCTGGTGTAAACCCCCAGCGAGGCTCTCTGCCTCTTTCTGCTCAGCTGAACACTCCAATTCCCCCCCATCCACAGCTCAGCAGTCTTGCAGAGCAGCACGTGAGTTCCACAAAGCCATTTAGCAACTGCCCCAGAGAAGAGGGGCTCCAGTGCAGTTCAGGAACTCCAAATGGCAACTGCTTTCCTTAGCAACTCACGGAAGGAAGGGAAATTACTGTCAGCAAAGGGGAGTTCATCTGATCATGGAATGAGCTGGACGGTAACAGATAAAATGCTGAAGCTGGCCAAACCCTCTTCAGTGGAATGGAAAAAAACCACTTCTTGCTGTATTTAAGGTACAGAATCACATCTGTGAACCTTATTTCCAATCCTGCTGCCTTTAGTCCATGGCCTGCAGCTTCAGGAAAAGTGAAGGCCAACCAGCCCCTCACAGGGGAAGGAGCTTTTGCCAGACATGGAAAAGCTCTTCCAAATAATTGCAGCAGAAGCCATCTCAGTGTTACCACCTCACAGGTACCTTCTGCTGAAAGCTGAACTCAAGACTCCCAAAGCCTGATTTGCATTGGACTGTTGCCTAAGAAGGGCAGTGGGGCTGGAGAAGGGTCTGGAGCACAAACCCTGTGAGGAGCAGCTAAGGGGGTTGGGGAGGCTCAGCCCGGAGAGGAGGAGGCTCAGGGGGGACCTTGTTACTCTCCACACCTCCCTGACAGGAGGGGGGACCCAGGTGGGGTCGGGCTCTGCTCCAGGGAACAGCAACAGGACGAGAGGGCACAGCTTGAGCTGTGCTGGGGGAGGTTTGGGTTGGCCATCAGGAAGAAGTTGTTAACAGTGGTTGGACATGGGAACGGGCTGCCCAGGGAGGTGTTGAAGTCCTTAACCTCACCCTGGGGGTGTTTAAGGAGAGTCCGGATGTGGCTCTCAGTGCCATGGGCTGGGTGACAGGGTAGTGTTTGGGTCAGAAGCTGGACTCGATCTCGGAGGTGTTTCCCAACCCCGCTGATTGTGTGCTGCTCACCCTCAACCCCAGACCAGCCAGCAGAACCTCCCACTACACAAAACCAGGTACTTTCTGCCAGGGTCACAGCCTGTGCTGGAATGGATGGTCTCATGTTTTCTTGTCTATAGCACAACAGACACAGAGAAAACATAAGACTACCCAATTTCAGACTGTGATACCCAAACACCTCTATGATCTTCCCCTGTCCAAACATGGGGGTTAAAAATGAACACAGACTCAATCCCAACAGCAAGAAGATGATGTGGTAACATCAGGCTGAGTCTCCTGCAGCTCATAAAGAACAGAACAAAGAGCACTGTCTGCTTTCATGTGTGGGAGGGACAGGGAAGGCAAAGGAGAGCAGCCCCTGCTCTCCCACGTTCTCCTCTTGCATGGCCATCCTGCTGGAGGAGCTGTTTGGCCTTAAAAAGCACTAAAACATTTTCATCTGCACTGTCAAAGTCCCCTTCACATGAGGGCAGATGTGCCCAAAGCACAATTAATACAGGATTAGATGCTCTAAGAGCTAAGCCTATATCATGGATCCTTTTATTCTTTTTGAAATATGCTCTAGTTACAATCCAATTCCCTCTAATAGTGAATGAATTTCAAAACCTCATTTCTTGTAATAGTGAAATCATTTCATTAACACAGAGTGATAATGGTGCTATTCAAAGAAAAGAGATGCTGTGATTTTGTCCTTCTGCAGCAGCAATCCACAAACACAATTCAAAGGATATTAAAGACATTACATGCTTGTAAATCTAAACTGGATTTTAAAATTACACAAATTACAGTATTTAAGGAGAAACAAAACAAAACGTACAAATTAATCACACAAGAAGAAAGAAAAGCCTCCATTTAGAGACTTAGTAGGGAGATGCCGTTAACAGAATCTCTTTTCTGCTCCAAATGCTGTGGTCTACAAGGCAGAAAAAAGTAAGTTGGTTTTGTCCCAGAAACGAATAATGCCAAAGAGTAGGTCAAATGCCAGAGAAGCTAAAGATGAGAGCACAGCAGAGATACCACTAAACTGAGCTAATAAAATCTATCACCTAAACTGTCATTTGTTCTGACACAGACATTTTATCACAAAAATGGGCATTTTATATGGAAGCATTTGCTTGCAGGCATGTAAGGCATGACACTGTGCACAAACATTTTGCAAATAATAATACTGTTATATTTGTATAGTTACATTATAGGAAGCAACATTTAGTGTATTTTATAGACCCTTCACCTTAAATGATTGAATAAATGATGACCTCAAAACAGCAACTTTCAGTAACCTTCTAAAGAGCTTTAAAAATGAAATAATGAAGTCTGTAAACATCTTTCCATCATCCGTGATGCAGGCTAGCAGGGTTTATTTTTCCATATGACAACTGATCACATATTCATGGTTGCAATTAATATGAAACTGTGCAGCTGAGTAATAGTATTCACCTTTTGCAGCACTCCCTGATTAGCAGTAAAAAGCAACAAATAAATTAAGACATGCTTCGTATAACCCAGCTGTTGCCTGAACTCTGTTTCTGTTTTCTAAAAAAGAAACCTGATTGTTTCATCAAACATTATGGACTTCCTCTGAAGAGTAAGAAAGAAGTGGTTATTTATGGGTCTGAGCTGATGACAGTACAGCCTTGCCAGGTGATAAGTTTTCTGCTGGTAAAACTACTCACATTACCTTCTGAATTTCCTTTTTTGGGGAATGACTCATTCCAAACATGCTCGTGCAGCTAACATCCTTGCACAATACAGCAAAGGTAAGTGAAGGATTGGATATCCCTTTAATGGCAAATGCTGGCTTTTCACAGCTCAAAAGTGTATAAATAGAATTAGAGAAGGTGCCAGCATTTTGTAGTTAAAATCCTGGTTCCACTGAAGTGACTGGAGATTTTGCCAGGGGATCTCATCACACCAGGATTTCACTGTCTCCACTCTGTAGGAATCTTTATCCAAAGGTGCAACAAGGAGGTATAATGTCTGGAACAGTTGGCTGGAATCTAATTTAATCTGCCTCCCCACATACACTGCAAATATTGCATCTTGAACTTTGCCTGGTCTTTTTGATTGGAGGATTATATTCAGTCAGGTTTATGCTGGTGCTGGATGCTTTGTCATTTAATTAGAGATTTAATGCACCCAACACAGACACAGAACTTAAGCACCTCTTTCTCCTCTTCTTTTTTTCATGGGTTTCAAAGCTCCCTGTCATATTTTGTGCATTATTTCTCCAGAGGGTGTATGTATTTCTTATCATACACATAGGGCCTTGGTGGTGTCTAAGGATCAGATCTAAGGTGGTGTCAGATGTCACCTTTTAAATGCAGACAACTCTGCTGGTGCTGGCATGGCCTTTGCATGGCTTTCAACACAACTGCTTTGTTGCTGCTGTTACGCAGAGGTACATCCTGGGTTTAGTGCTTTTCCTTTTTGCCAAAAACGTCACTTTCTTTGATTGACAATATGTGGGGAATAAAGATGGTTTTAGAAACCTCACTCTTCTTTCCATTAACTTAAAGGCAAGTCTTAGGCACCACCAGCTCAAGTGAAGCTGCCATGAGAACACTTGCCCCAGTCCTGTAAATATACCAAGGCAGTGTTATCCCCACTGCTCTGCTGAGTCTCCACTGCCTCACTGACCACAGTGACTTGAAAGAAGTCCCCTTTCAGAAATAATGGGTTCTTCATCATTAGAAATAACAGAACAAGTACATACTTGCTGTGTTTCGGGTCTTTGGAGCACTCCACAGATCCAAAGAGAACTCCAGAATGCTTGAAAAGCCTCTAGTTCAAAACAGCCTAAAAAGTCATTCAAGTAAAACTTTCTATGAACAGTCTTTCTGACAAATTATCAAAACCAATCCTGGCAACAACTCTTGTGTCTCGTGATCAGCTTTGCTCCAGTTCCTAATGCTGTCTAATGCACAATGACAATGACAGTCAGGTGTGTGCCGGGAATGTAAACAGCATCAAATAAGGTAGTTTCATGTCATCAGTTTTCCTAACTAAAGTGAACTTGGAGGAATAAGGCACTTAAAGCAGGAGGGGTAGGACTATCTGTAATGATGACTCTCACACTTTTTGCTTATTTTCAGGTCTTCCTTGTCACTCGAATACAACATATCCATACACACTCAGCAGTGTCATTTTTATTTCCCCAAAGAAGTACACAAATAATCTCTCATTTTAATTCTTGTCATCGGCTCTTCTTGAGTTATAACAAATATTTTTAAGAAAACTGCATTTCTCAGCTATTCAATCCTGAAACCAACACACTTCTAGATCAAAAAGGTTTAAATTCTAAATAAAAATTAGACTGAGCATTTTGACTTATATCTAACAACATAGGNAAAGGTGGTAAGTAAAGAGAGATATAGAAGGAACAAAAAGCAGCAAGAATAGCTGGCCAAAAAAATATTAAAGCCTAGCCAGGTGTCTATAACCCTGCCCAGTGCATTCCTCAGTGGCACACTGAGATGGTCCTGCCACCCCAGGGCCACACCCTTAGTAACCACACGGCATGGGCAGCACCTCAGGCTGGAGGAACAATTGCTCATCCCAAGGCCTGTGATGGGAGGGGACCAAAAGCACTGAACCACCCTGTTCATCACTGCCAGATCCTGCAGCCCTGCCAAGAAGCAGGAACCAGATTTTTAGGTCGTGTGTTAGCCAGCTCTGCTGTCACTTTACCCGGTGAAGCACACAAGGGTCGAGGACACTCAGTGTCCTGCTAAGGGGTTTATGCTGAAAATGGATTTATATACAAAATTTTCACACTAGATCACTCACTGTGTTGAGGATGTTTCAGATCCACCATAATGTCCTCAGATCACCTTTGAAAAAGTTGCCTCCTAATAGAAAGAAACCTTTACACACTTCAAAAAGAGTATTCTTTGAACACAGCCCTTGAGACTTGTCTTGAAATGCAAGCAGGTGGGTTTGAACTATAAACTGGAAACCACAGCAGCTTAAGGGAGTTCTGGACAGAACTTGGAGGATTTTCTACAGTTTCTTTTTTCAAGTGAGTACAACTGGAAGTTGTAGGTGAATATCTGTTAGTTATCTGTGCACTGAATTACTTTTGAATTACATGTAGATTGTGCCATTATGCTTTTTTAAGGTATAAATATGAAGTGTAGTCATGAGACAGGCTGAAATCCAAACCTCTTTTAAAGGATTCATAGAAAGCCAAATATTCCAAAGCTGATCTCTAAAAGCCACTCCTTTGAGCATCTGTACACATAAAAATCTTCACAGAAGAAAGCTATAAACCCCAAATAACACAAAACTGTTAACCCACAGTAAATATAATTTGTCCAAGATGCCCTAAAGCATTTATACTTAGCATTAAACTAGGCTGGAAGAAACATGCTTGGAGGAAAGAAGAGAAGGTGTCAGTAACATCCCACCAGTGAATAAAGGAGCAAAGGGAGCGGCGACTCCTTTAATCCCACACTAGACATTGTGAGGCTCTTAAATACAGAGCATTTTTCTTTGTTAACCTACTTACTCTGGTAATACAATTTATTTTCCATGGGCAACTAGATGCTTAAAAGCTTAGCCCACCTAATCCTATTTTCATTTAGTTCACAACAGCACACTGCAGTATTGCTAAACAAGTCTGAAGTTGTTCTAATACGAAAACAAACAAACAAAAAGTCAGTACTTCATTGGGAAAGGGTAAAGAAGGAGAGTGGAGGAGGACTAATCCAACTATTAATGAACAAATGAGGGTTTACAAACTTGCAGCAGAACAAGAAAAACAGCACTATGGGCAGATGAGCAAAGTTATTCTACACCTTGGAGACAATATAATTAATGATTTATGAAAGCAATTATTATTTAAGAGCTCCACATGCCTGGAAATTGTTTAGAACAGAACTTACAGATCCATGAACAACAGGAAACAAAACCACTTCTATGAACTGACTTCTTAAACTAAGTGGCTACACTACTTCTAATGAAAATTTCAGATCCAAACCACTGGTTGGGTTATTTTGTATACTCGTGGAGCAGAGCTGCTGAACTCACTTTCAATCAGAAAACTGAAAGTAGCCATACTTTGCAGCATCTCTATTTATAATTGTCCTATTTTCTACTATGCACAAGCAGAAATAACATTTTTTAAAATGTTGATCCTTCTGAATTCTAATGTCTAGATTCTGTGCTCATTTTTGTGTGGTTTTTCATTTGTTTTTGTTTTTTAACTGGGTTATTTTTCTTTATGTGTAGCAAACTCTACATTACAATAGAACCTCAGAAGAGAACAATGTTATGTGAGTTCAGCAGGAACAGAACTGTAATTTTGGCAACCAGGTGTGACCCAGGAAACTGGCAGCATATTAATGCAAATACAGTAGAGAATACTTCTGAGGTGAGGAAGAGCCATGTAGAAGCAGCAGAAAAGTAAGTGGGCTCATCTCTGTAGCAAATAATTCATGTCAGGATTTATAAATGTGCTCCTTTGCTGTTCTAAAATGGATGAGAAGGCAGGGCAGGAACCCCAAAATGCAGATATATTTTAAGACACAAACAACACAGATCAGAAACAGGAAACAAAGTCCACCAAGGTAAAGCCATAAATGCTGCCTGGGACCCAGAGACACACAAAATAGAAAGTGCTTAAATAATACAAAACTTGACGCTGTCACGTATGTCATACACAATTTGCAGTGACTGAAGGTAATTGATAATCTCAGTTCAAGAACAGAGAGTTTAGGTGAGGGGTAATTAGCATTTTAATTGCATAATTGGGAATTACAAATTACCTGTCTTATGTAAAGAATAACTGAAGAGATTATATGACATTAGCTGATATTTCATCTTTCTGGTTAAGCTACAGAGGGTGGTGAATTAAGAGCATTTTCCTCATATACATGCACAGACATTGTTTTTTAATTCCATGGCTCTTCCTTTTAAATATTCCATATGAAGAAAACTTTCCCCCATGAATTTTGAATTTGCAGACCTAGAATTCTTGAATCATTTTTGGGTCAGAGAACATAACTGACTCTATGATACTGCAGTGGTTTAAGAAAATACCTGTGGAATGATCTCCCTTCCTCCCTCCCAAACAAATTGATGTGTCTTCTAACAAGTCTGAGTTTAAATCCTTTTCTTTCTTTTTTTTTTCCTTCGGTATGAGAAAAGGGCCAGAGCTTTCACAGTTGTGGTTTTAAAGAAGTGCATATCCCCCCTCTCACTTGATTTGTCCTTCATCTGATTCCACTCTGGTGCAACATTTCTCTTCCTCACTCTGGAAATTCATCAAATGATGCATTTTCACAGAAGTTCAGCCAAGCCATTTCATTACCGTGTTCAAATGGAAACAATGATTATGTAAACCTGTAACCTCATACTCAACTGCTGCTTTTCCAGAAGCTTGGCAAGACAATGGAATGGGTACCCTAGAGATAGGACAGTGAGCAGACTGCTCTGTAAATACAGCTTTTCAGTAAGTCAACCTTTAAATTAACACTCAAGAAACCTTTAAGAAAGTCTTCAAGTATGGTAGTCAAGTTATCATTTTCCTGAAACTCTTCTAACTCCACTCAGAAAATTCATCTATCATTTGTCAGAATTGTTCCACTCAGCACAAAACTCCGTTGATTTGTAGATTCAAATATTCTGACTATTAAGCTATTGAGATCCTTAACTATCAATCCTGCTGAAACAGAGTTAGTGTTTCATATCAATGAAGCTGATTAAGATATTCACAATACAAAGGTTTAACACAAAGGTTTCATGTCAATTCTGACAGACTTGCAAGTCAAGGTCTGCCTCACTTTTGTTTTTCATGTGCAGAAGCTCAGTGGCAGGGGGTGTGTGCTCTGCCAGAGCTAAGTCTGTCAAGGGGCTGTGACACAGGACACAGAAAGGTTCCGACACAGGACTCCACCAGAGCTCCAGCCAGTCCAAGAGCCACCACTCAGGAACTGAGAGGAAAAGCCCAACTAGCCCAGGAGATGGCCATGACTGGACCATCACAAGTGATGAAACCCAACTGACTGAGGTGCTGGAGAGCAGTGCCAGGAAAGGGCCCTGGAGGTGCTGGTCAGGGGCCAGTTGGGCACGAGTCAGCAGTGCCTGGAGCCAGGAGGGACATCCCTGTCCTGGGGGCATCAGG